>KK118058.1:886535-963806 GCA_000611955.2 Stegodyphus mimosarum | reverse complement strand
CATGCATACATTTATGCAGATGTTTCATTTTTTAAAATTTAATGCAGAGCGATAACATTTAGTGGCAACAATTTGAAAAGTGATACGCCGTTTTTGTGTTTCCGACGCAAAATCGCAAAACGAAAGTAATAGTCCTTCGGGACTAAATCCCTTTGGACTAATAATAATTACTGCGCTGCAATTAGTGTAATAAGTATTAATGTATTAGTGTAATTTAATAATTTGTGTATTGCATATGCAGCGTATACATTTAAAAAATATGAACTCAATAATAAACGAAATATATTAGAGTATTTCTGCTAACAAAATATTATTAGCTTATCATTTTATTATAAAAAATAATTTAGTTCATAAATACATATAATAGTATAAAATTGCCAAAAACATTATAATCTTTCCGAGTTAGTCAAAGCCTGATACATCAAACTATAAGAGAATAAAGTAACCGAAAATAAATGAAAATAAACAAGATGTTTCATATATTATGTCTTCAGAATGCTGGTGTTGAGAGATAATGTAATAAAACTCTCAGAGTTATTTCAAGAAGTTAAATATAAATTACATTCGGGAATAAAATACATATAAAACATTTGTGTCGACAATAAAAATTAACTTATTTTCAGTTATGTTAGGAGGTTAATCAGATAAAAATTTAAGTCGATAATAAAAGCAGCTGAACGTAGGAGTCCTGAATGAACGATATTGTTTTGTATGAGCAGCATTATAAATTCATCTCAGCTGAAACTAATATAACTCTCGGAGATTAAAAAATAAATAATTAATATGCATTTCTGTTAAATGAAACAAAAATGTCAGTTCACTCTAAGGTGAAATGTACAAAAGCCAAATAAAATTCTATTTTTGGAAATTCCCGATTAAATGTTAATATTCTGTTTTAGTTTAAGAGACACTGTCATCAAAATTCTCAAGAGGTTCCTTTCAATTTTTATTATCTGTATATCACAACAGGTTTCTTTCATAATTTGTTTTTTATTCATATAACAAATCTTACACTTTTTGTTTATGTTAGCTTATTTTCGTCTTTTTTGATCAGTTTCCTTCCTCCTGAAAGATCAAATTCAAAGATGCAAGCAGAATTAAACATTAAAATAAAATATTTTCAACTGCTTCTCCTATTACAGTTTATAAACACACAGCCATTCAAACATACACAAGAATGTTTAACATACTTGACTTCTTATATATGCATGTATACGTGTCGAAATTCAGCAGAAGGAAACAGCAGAGACGCCATCATTCAAACTTGAGATAGAAAGACGGTCTTTGTCTGCCTCGACTTAACTGAATAATCCAATACTCAGAAACATAAGTGCAACAGAAGTGTTATTCTGCTTCTGCTTTAATGGTTGAAGATCTCTTAAAACTACAAGAGAATTTTAATAAATGGAAATTTCGATTGCTACCCATTATTTTTTATTTTCTCACATTTAAGTAATGAGAATTTTTAATTTAAGGCTTGCATACCCCTGATATTTCATACATAAAATCTTAATAAATAAATTGATAAAATAGTGAGTGATCACCTTAAGTTTTCCTTTCTTCGAAATATTTTAGAACTTAATAAATAAATTGATAAAATAGTGAGTGATCACCTTAAGTTTTCCTTTCTTCGAAATATTTTAGAACTGCCTACATTTTTAAAATTCTATATATGAGGTACAGCTTTCCGAAAGCTATTTCATAGTTTATTAGTTTCTTTATGGAATAGGATAAAAACTCCATCAAGGATCTACTACCCAGTCAATGGTTTATTTTTTTACAATATCAGATAAATCTATCTTTAAAAAAATTAAAGAATAAAAATGAGAAACAAATTTAGAAAACATGAAAAAATTATTCAATAATTTAGAAATTACTTTCTTTTTAATCAAATTATTTTCCTTCACCTGTTTAGTCGGACAGGTATCAGGTAAGCTAAATTCGGTTAAGCGAGTTTTACTTGACTTCTCCGGCTTACCACCCTTATCCGGCTTAAGAGTCCTTAACCAGCCTTTATTTTCGCAGTCGTCGGTCGTAAATATATACTTCCAACTACAAATATGTTTCAAATGACGAAAATATTCATGTTTTGGCATACTAAAATTTAAAAAAAAATTGGACAATTAATGAAAACTCAATTTTTATGTACGCATTGCTTTTAGTGGGGTCTCCCTTCCTCATATCTGGGAAAGTTTTATACTCATTATGATAAAATAAAAGCACAAGAAGTTTGACTATTGTAGGACAAAAATTAAGTGCGATATTTGGATTAATTTTAAAATTTGGAATTTTTTATGTCATTTTCAACTTGTCTTGAGGGATCCGTTAGTTAAGTTAGAATAATCGGAAGAAATATGTTACAGCAAAAATGAGTGTAATTTAATAGGCCGTACATGGAAATCATGTGGTGTCGACATCATATTTCTCTTTAATTTTTCTAACTGCAGTTACGTTTCTGTTATGCAATCTTTTGTCAATAAATTAATCGCGTTTAATCCAAAAGTTCATTTCATTGAGGTTACTTAATTTAGAAACCCGTAGGAGTTCTTTTGTGAAACTTAAAACCTACTAAATTAGTATTTTTCTTAAATGACCTTAATTTAATTGCGTGATAAATAAATTGAATATTTTTCGTAGACTGCAAGCTATTTCTTTGAAAACTTTTATAGTTAATGGCCTTTATATCCCATGATTTTCAATAATTATTAGTACCTATCATTATCATGACAATGTTAACATCTTTAGAGTTATGACGATGTATGCTTCTAAAATCTAATCTCGGAACCATAAAGTAATGAGAGGCATCTTACTGAAAATTTAGAATCAAGTAATAAAAGAAAATATAATTCCCATATGTAATATAAAACTACTGAAATTTCTTAAAATAATTATAATTAAAAATGCAATTAAATTTTAAATTTCTAAGTTGCTTTAATGAAGTAAGATACCATGCATTTAATCATAAATAAATTAGAGTAATTGCAAACTAGCACATCTACGCCACTTGAAACAACAAACTGAATTTGATAAAGATATTCTCATAGTTTCAAGCTCTACTTAACTCGATCTTCCATAATAAAATATTTCCAAAACATATGAACAAAAAGAGGCATTTCTCTTGTGTACTACTAACATAGTACAAGGAGATTAAAACATAAAAACATTTTAGTAGAAATTAGTTTTCAGATTCTAGAAGAAAATTAACTTTTGAACGCAGGGGACAAACAAAAACTAAACATGTTAACAACTCCCTCTCAGCCAGAATACAACTCTTCCTTATTTAATAAAGATCTTTCATTTCCGTAGCTGCATTTATTATTAAATCAGCATCTTTGTTGTTGCATTTCCTCATAAGAATTCTCTTTGTTTTAAAACAGGAAGACTTGCATTTTCTTTGGTAAGTTTCTTCTCTTAGTCGAGTTAAGCATTTTAAATGCATGATTTAAAAACATGCAAAGCATTATCTTTTCTTTCAGATCCCAAGAGAATTTATGAAGAAATATGACACGATTTTTAACTTTATAGCACGAAATACATTAGGGTATACAAGTAGGAAAGGATAAGATATTCATAAATTTATGTAATTATTCGTATCACAACCGCATTTTAATCAGAATATTTTTAAGGAATCAATAGATTTCTCATAATGAATTATACAATATTTCATTTATTCCAATGCGCATATTTTCCCGCCTAAATGTCACTAAAAATTAGATGAGTCTTACAATTCCAGATTTTTTAATTAATTCGACATTAATTTTCCCATGTTCATTTCTTAACTAATAATTTATTTATTGAAAATGTTTATTAATAAACTGAATTGGGATTAGTAAACAAATATTTGCAGGATGCACTTTAGCATTTTTATTTCAATTGCTTTCTTTGTTTACAAGGTCTTTTTTCCCTCCTTAAAATTACTATTACTCAAATTAAGGAATGTCTTTTAAAATCGAAGCAATACAGTAATAACACAGCTATATTTAAAGTTTAAACTAGAATTTTGCAATACATGATCAGGATCTCCATAAATATTTTTATTTAGTTTTTCATCTTTTTATAAAAATTTTAGTAAATTATTTACCCTTCAAAAATCTTAATATTCATATTTTAAATTAAAAAACCCCTTAAAATATTACCAAAACAACAAGAATGTTTTTACATCTTATTCATGGCGAAGCACAGTAGGGTTATTTGCTTAAGGACTTTCTAAGGAAAACTAACTCGTGCGCACATTACATGGGGAAAATCACGAAGGCCCCATGCAGCCAAGCCGTTTGCCTAAAATCGGACCCACATCGGAACTATCAGTGTAACGATTTTACCGCTCGTCCGCTGATGGGCCTGATGTGTAACTAAGATTCGAGCCAGTTTCTCTTGTAAATTACTCCATGGGCCACCCCTTCTTTTCTGTGTAGTGCCTAATGGCGTAACTCATAATAAATTTAATATATATATATGTAAAATATAAAACATCTACCTTTCAAATAATAAATTAATAGGCATTTAACTTCCGTCTTCATTCTAAAAATAATAATAACATTTCTGGACGTCATCATTTCTAGATGAATCTATGCCCTGATGACATAGTAATTGGGAAATGAAACTTTTCGAACTTAAACCGAAACCTTCGTCTTCGTGTGCTCCCATATTGGATAACTACGCACTTTAGCTTCTGTCTGTGCGCTGCTTGTACGTAATTTCGCTGGGCTTCTTATCGCAAAAGTATCAAAAATGTAAACGTTCTAAAAATAGGCACAATTTAGAGTGCTAAGTGAATTGTGGCCACAAGGGTCAATTTGAATAAAAATGGAATTTAAACCACCTCGACTGCAGACTTCTTCTTCAATATGGATCTACGTTTCTATGTCTCAGTATTCATACATCAATACTTCTCTGAAATTTTGCTTTTATTACATATATGTATATATATGTTCTTGCATTTCTTGACACGCAGAAACCGATTAGATTAATTGCAGTTTGGAAAGCAGTCGACTAATAGGTTCTGAAAAAAATTAGCGAAGATAAATATTTGATTAGTATGATGGTAATTCGTATTAATGTTATGAAGATTATTTCAAAGAAATAACTTTCTTTAAACGGAAAAAAAATATGCATTTATGCTTTAAAGCCTAAATGGGAAGGGCTATTAGTGTCAAAACGACATTTTGTGTCGAATCACTTTAAATGTCTTAATCTTTTTTTTTTTTTTAATTTTTGCTAACAATTATTACCGCACTGCATTATGTTTAAAGAAACTAAATAATAATGAATCTACATGAATGTATGCATGTTTCTCGCATTGTGACTAAACAACGGTCCCTAGAGTCATAAAATGTTGAACAACATAGTCCTCCACATGAACATGGGCCCCTGGAAGCCCGAATTTGGAAGTTGTTTCATTGTTTATTTCATAATTTGTAAGCCTTTAACGAATTTTTTATTAAAAAACTCAACAATTTCAACGCGAGCAGTGGCAACACTGTACGTAATAAAGGATTTTTATCTCCAGCGCGCAGCACTCTCTATCGGAAATTCTAAAGACATGCTGTTTTTAGATATTTTTAGCCCAAAGGAGGGTTAGGCTAAATGCTTTCGAAATAACTCTGGAAACGCGTATGTGTGTGTAAATGAAAAAATTTCCCTTATGGGCGTAATATAAAATCTGAAAGTTTTCAGATTTTATTTTATTTTTGCCTTTAAATCTTAAATAAATTTCAAAATCTACGCCAATCTAAGTTTATTTTTTCTCTAATCCACAAGATGCCGTGTATCCAAATTTGCGCAGCGAATTTTAAAATAAATCCTTAATATATAGCATCATTTAAAATAAATTATATTTAAGACGATATAATTGGAAATTTTACCTAAGACTACAGTTTTAACTCTATCACAATTTTGAATAAAACAGAGCAATACAATAATAAATTATACAGTCAAGACTTCTGAAGAAGTCCACAAAAATAATTACTTGTGCATATGGAATATTCTGTTTAATACAGCTTTTCAGCATGACTGAAAAATTTTTAAAACGCAACACTTGAAAATGCAACACTTTAAATTTGAAAAAGCAATACTGAGATCTGGGCTTAAAGGACTTGTTAAAGTAACTCTAAAAATTATTTTTCTTTTGTTTATTTCATTATCCTTTGTAATATATTCACTCACTACTTTATAACCTTCATTTATTTAATTTCTAAAGTGCCGTCATAGAAATTCCTAGTAAATGGTTTGCTAAGGTTTACTTAAATTTCTCAGTTTATTGCCTAACATTTGCAAGAAAAAGACTCAAGGTACAGGAATATACGTTGAGTAGAATTAGCGTAATTGGATCTTTGAAAATTGGGTTGTTATCTTAGAATTGCACCACTCGTGTTGAATGAATGTTCTTCGAAATACCTTTTTGTGACGGCTTACAAATGTCACGTAACCAAACTAGCTGTTAAGGAAATTCGTCGATTGCTGAGACTAATTCAGGAAGATATCCAAGAAAGAAAGACCTTATAACAAATGTCCGCAGACAAATCAATTTATCTTGAACCCTAGAAGCCAAGTCTCAAGAGTCCCGGCAGGAGAATACTGTAACACATCTAGTCACCCATTTCGTTTCCTAATAGAGGTACATTCGCATCTAATAAAGCACCGGTTTATTTACACCTTTTTTGAATCACTACACGAAAGTGATTATTTCCTCTTCTGGAGTAAAGACTTTTGCTGCTTCAGTAGTGAAACTGATTCTTTACTTTTTAAATTTTGTGAACTAGGTATAATTACCCTTTCCAGGAAAATATCTTAAATCAACAAATCTGGTTTAGGAATGACCTTGAAATCTTAAGATATCTAGTCCGAGTTAACGTAAGATTTTCGAAATCAAAATTAAATAATTGTTTCCTGCATTTCACTGTTTGTTGTTCCTCGCATTAACATATAAGTTATTTTTCCCGCCATGGCTTCGTGGTGTAGTGGTCAGCAAGCTCGGCGCGTATTCGAAAGGTCCGCGGTTCGAGTTCCGGCGAGTACACTGCCCATTTTTCATCTCTCCTGCTTTAAAAAAATACCTATATCTCTACAATGGCGCCCGAATTAAAAAGTTGGTGTATGATGATTCTCCACCATCGAGATTTGGCGATTGGGTCCTCTAATCCCCAGTCGTCCATTAAAAGGGGTGTATATAAAGAATGTCTCCCCCCTTCTTCGCATGCCTTGGGGGTGTAGTGGTCAGCACGCTCGATGCGTATTCGAGAGGCCCGTGGTTCGAATCCCGGGGAGGGCATTGCTCATTCTTCCCATCTCCTGCTTCGAAATGACTTAATGTCTCTACAAACAAATCCTTAAATATTTCCGTTTTCTAAATTCTACCCCTCACACACATACACACGCATATATATATATAATATGTTACCGGCAAAGTATGAAACGGCGCCATTCTGTAGAATACCAAGGCATTTTATAGAACTGGCGTTTTCAGGCAAAATAAGAAATATGAGAATTATTGTACACTTTGCTAGGCATTGTATATAATACCTAGGCATTCTATAGAATGACATATGGTCTTCGGGCAAAGTATGAAAAAATGTTCATGATAAGGCTATTATTTAAAAGACATTTATTCCTCAAAATTACAAATGCTATTTGAAAAGAAATAATGAAAGACTGCCATCAAAACCTTTTTTTTTCTAAATACGTAAAAAAATAGTGAGATGACCTTGGTACACCATAATAAATTTTGTTTCCACTATCTGACTGGAAATCAGTAAGATCTACCTGACAACGGGAATTAAATTCAGAAAAACCATAGGTTCCACAATAATGTCCTTTTTAGCACTCTTTTGTTTTTTTCTGGCATAGCTTACAAATGTGATGTACAGTTCAATATCAATCCCGTGGTATTTGATTTAAAGTTCCTTCAACATTCTATCACGTTCTCCGTGTCCAACAACAGCCAGATGAATTTCATGAAGTACGTAAAAACACTTTCTCCTTCTTTAACAAGATAAATGAGTTTACTTTTGTTTTCCACAAACATCACATTATACCGATTTAGTAACCAGAAGCTCCATGTTTACTTATTAGCAGTCATTTTGGCTTTTTTACATCATTTATTAACTCCTGTTAAGTAGTTTCGGTTATTCGAAAAGAGCTGCAGATGTATTTCATACTTTGCTGTTTTGTCATTTGGTAGTCTATTCTATAAAACACCTAGGCAATGTGTGAAATATTTAATCGTTTCAAGCATTGCTGGCCAGTTTTCGTCATTCTATATAATGCCAGATTTCATTTGCCGGTAACATATATACATAACATATATAGATTGCCGGTAACATATATAAACGTAGATTTATGATAGCATCAATACAGACTTTGCTATGAGTGATAGCATGAATACAGATTTGCTAGTGAGACAGCAAGATTGTATTTGTAAAGAAGCATTAAAATATAAAGTAGTTTTGATCAATTTCCTTAACTAATAAACAGTTAGTTCTCCTTTATGGTTGGCCAAGCCTAGAAAGCAAAGAACAAATTAAAAGATATGAAATTTCGCTTGATCTGGAAGTAGTAACTTTCCCAGACATGAAACGAATTATGGCTAAATATGAAATAACTGCAACTCATGATGATGTTTTAATAGCATCTTTTATTAAACATAAATTTGAACATAAGGGCACTTTCTTGTGCTAACAATATCAGCCACAACTCGTGGTGACGCAACTAAATAGAAACTGTCAAATTGAAATTAAGACGCGAAATACTAGCCAAAGACTACGCAGTTTCAATCTACTCTAAGCTGGCTCAATAATTCTAACCGGAGCTACAAAATAAACCTGCCGATAGCGCATTAACGCAAAGGCGAATAATTCAAACTTTCAAAGTTTGCAGTAACTAACTGTAGCTTGCAACGTGCAGCCAGAAACACGCTTCCTTTTAAAATCCAGAATAAAGAAGTTTAAGTACTAGTTAACTCATTTACATTCTGATGAGGACACGGAGGGTAGAAGTTATAGCAAAGACTAAAAATAATAGATTAGTTTAAATAATAACCTTACAGGATAAGTAAATAAATAAATAAGTAAAGCTCAAGTAATAAACTGCAAATTTGTAGTTTTCGCTCCTTTTTGTTAAGAAAGATTAACAAATTATCGATATTTATCGTAATTCAGTAAGCATTATCAACATTTGAAAAGAAAATATCTGCTTGTCACGAACGTTTTCCACCAAAAACATCCTTAATAATAAAGTTAAAAAAACATGAGAGCAATACCTTTGATGCTGTTAGTAATCACCACTGAAATCTATGATTTTCTGCCAATGTTTTAATAGTTTTTCAAAGACTTCGGCCCAGAAACCTGGTGCCGCGAGCCCCCAAACATATCAACCTCATTTAGGACGTCCTGTGCAGAATGGAAGATGTAGCTGCAGGAGTGAAAAAACGTAGAAGACCGAAGGAGCGATGTCGGGCCATATGGCGGGTGTGGCAAAAGATCCAATTCGAGACCGTACAGAGTCTAGCCGGTGAATGCAGACACATATGGTCTTGCATTGTTTTGATGGAATATTACCTTTTTGCGCCGGAACTCAGTTCGACGTTTATCCTTAATAGTAGTGTCAACACGGACTAGAATCTCGCTGTACAACTTACTGTTGAGGGTTTTACCTTTTTGCGGATACTCTTTATGGATAATACAAAGAAATAAATGTGTTGATATATTCGTGCAGATTAGTGCAGGCCTGAACAAGTTTGTCGTTATTTGCGTGAATCAGCTCATGCGGCACCCAGTGATTGAACTTGTACGTCAAGTTTGTCAGCTGCATAGCGCTACTAATGGACATGACACTAACGTCTAACTTATTAGCAAGCTCTCGAGTGGTTGCATACTTATCTTTGTTTCCAAATTGTCGCAGGCGGGCATCATCAACATAAGTAGGCTGGCCAGAGTGCTCTGCGTTTTCAGTGTCAACGTCCTTGTTTCAGAACTTTTGTTACGAAAACTTCACCTTGTCATATGATACAACATTAGTACCTAAAGTTGAACTCATGATTTGGTGACATTCTGTACCTGACTGTTTGCAGCAAAGCTAGAAGTAAATGATCGTTCTCATCTGGTAGCATGATAGTTTCATTTCAGACACCTTGTACTTAACGATAACGATATTTGTTTTACAAATTTCTCAACACAGTGTTCTGAATCAGGGCTCTTTCTCTCAAATACCAAATCGTTTCAGAAAATATGCCAACGCGAATTGTTTGCGCAGACGATATTTCCGGTGGCGGGAAAACTCGTTAAAACCCGATGTTTATTTAAAGTGTAAGTTTAAATTATTAAATAAGGATCACGTAATACATTAAAAACATAAAGCAGTTACATTCTTCTTCAAATCTTCCTGTCATTTTTTTGCGCTATTCTTCTCCCAAAGTACACAGCTATTTGTTTTCGCTTAAAAATGTCACAGATTTGCTGAGAATTGCGGTGGATTTCGGCTTCGTGAAATCCCCTGCACTAGTGGCAATCTACAAACGCATTTCGTCGTTGTTAACTTTATACAATTTTCAGAAAAATTCTGAACTCGTGCAGAAATTTTACCGCAGTTGCTTTCATTCCTGCAAATTCCACAAGTTAATATTTTAAAACTAATAAAAAAATATCTCAATTCGCTTATGAAAAATTTTGAACTTGGAATACCATAAAAAAGTACGCGTAAGAAAATGGTGGCGTTTTTTTACTGAAGGACTGTTAAGGGCCATACAGACTGGTGTTTATCTGATCTAACGGAGTCAACTGACTTAGCCGACCCATCTCCAAAACCAGTTTTACACCACAGCGCAGCGAGTTGAATTGCATGCATAGCGGAGGTAGTCGACACATAGAACTTACTCTGTTAGCTCAGATAAACCCTAGTCTGAATCTCCCTTTATGATCATGGCTGCCGGACGACTTCTACAAAAGTGGTTAGATTAATACGTAAATACGGAAAATTTAAGTTCTGAAAATGAAATAAAATTTCATACTCAAATGAATGAGATGGATGAGAATGCCTAATTTTGCATAGCTGTTCTGTATTTTGTTTTATGGTGGTAAGCATAATGCTTTAAATCGCTCTTTTTTTGCTAAGACTAGAATAAGAAATCAGTAGCTAGGATAATCGGTAATAAACTTTAAAAAAATATCACCCTTCGCAGAAATACTGATAGGCATTTGCCGCGTTACATTTGCTAAATACGAGGTTAGGTTAGGTTACTTAGTTATGGCAAAGCACACGAGGGCTATCTGCCTAAGGGGAGGGATGTCTTTGTGGAGGACTTTCTAAGGGAAACTGCCTCGTATACACGTTACACATGGGGAAAACCACGAAAACGCCCATGCAGCCGGCCCGTTCGCGGGATTCGAGCCTCGGACCGAACTACCAGTGTTCAGCGTCTTTACCGCTCAGCCGCTGGGGGGCCTTGCTAAATACGAGATTTTGTGAACCATTTAGTGACTTCTACTCAGGTGATTGTGTTAATACGTGTGTACATTTTTGTTCTTGCTGTTGTTTTATTTACTTTATCACATTACATATAGCAATAATTGGTGTGATGCTAGTTTTCAGTACTTACATATTATTCTGCTGACCGTGAAAGTTAGTTACCCTCAAGCCATGAATGGTGGTGAAAATTGCACCAATTATTCCTGCAAAAATTCTGAAAGCCTTTTAAAACAATCAGCATTGGACCGGCTTCTTTACCGTGCTTCGGAAAAAAAAAGGCTTTTGTTGATCTCTACTACGTTTTAGTCTCGAAGCTTTGTTTAGAGCTCTTTCAATACAAATTTTTCGTAGATAATTGTTCTATTCTATTGTTGTTTGCCGGCTATATTCAGTTGACCCTATCGTATCCATTAATATGCGCATATACGAGTATTTTTACTGTAGAATTCTATAACACTCAAAATAATGCACTATTTGCTGTTCTGAAAAAGTCAATTCCCAAATTTAAATCTTTGTTTTTTTAATGCAAGGGAAAAATGCAGCAACTACAGTTAATTTATGTCCTTTTTCACAAAAACAAGAGGCGGCTTATCAAGAATCAGTTAGGGTCACATCTAAAGCAAGCACAGTTGTTATGAGTGTATTGTTACATCAGGCTTATTTATAAATGGCGATTATTGGTGACAGTTTCAACGGTCGACGGGATGATATGTAGGTGCTTAGGTTTTTTATTTATTTAGATAAAGAAGGCAAAATTTCAAATAATTTTCTTTTTGTCTAACAAACATACTGAGAAAGTTTCAATATTATTGGAAACATGTACTTCTCTGTGTCAAACACAGTGATAAACAAACTATAAGAAAGTTGCAAAGAAATTGTTTTCTGAGGCAACACTCTATCCGTCTAACACACGCATGCAAATGATATTTATTTTATGACCTAAATGAATGGACAGGTGTTAACCAGCATTTTAAAAGAAATTTAGATCAATTTACTGTTACTTTTACCTGGAAGTCCTCAATCACAATATGAAGAAGATTCATGGTGTGAAGCCGTACCTGTAGCAACATAGGTACTTGGCACTTTGTTACTTGGTTGGTTATTCTGGCATGCAGCGGAAGATGCATTATTCCTGCTCTTTCTAGATTCCTGAATGAGTCTCTTTAGGATCGTGGCATATGTAAAAATTCAAATATGAAGCTTCTGTAGTTGAGATAGCCTTGTAAAAGAAAAAAAGAAAAGTGAAGCCCTGGTCTTTCATACTTTGTTCGTTATTCTGACATGCAGTAGGAGTTGCATTACTCCTGCTCTTCCCAGATTGCTGAATGAGCCCCCTTAGGTTCATGACGCATGTAAAAGTTTCAAAGATGAAAGTTGTGATAGCCTTGTAAAAGAAAAAAAAAAGAGAAGTGAAGCCCAGGGCTTCGTTGATCAGCAAGCTATGTCTGGGATAGCTGCAGAAGGACAGGGAGATGTTGAAAGCAGGCCGGTTTGTCGAATCTGAAACGAGCAAAACGTGAGCTTGCAAACTACTGTGCTATACTAAAAATAATACATGTATGCAGAAATATTGAAGAAAATTCCTATGTGCAATATAAAATAACATCTCTTCTGACAAAACAGCAATTAATTGGTAGTGATTGCTTCTTGAGTAAATAACAGGGAGAAATAATATGGGATAACCTACGTACAGCAACAAAGTTTAATACTGCACTTCTAAGGACAAAACATTATGAATTTGCTGGCCTCTGGTAGCCAGGAGTTACTTGGCCTATCGGCGGCGTAGCAAAATCCAGATGTTCACAGCATTAGAAACGCAAAAATTGTACTTTGCGTCAAACAAGTGTCACAAATAGGGAAAATGATCCCTTAAATTGTTCGTAAAAATGGGAATAACATATATAAATTGGAGTGGATTCATAATTTCACAAATAATCCATAAAAACATCAAATTTAATTTAGTAAGTCCTGTGTGAGTATGCTGAACTCTCCTGTCCTGTGTGAGTATGCTGAATTGGCGAAGAAGTTTATTTTCATCAAGCATTTCGTAGCTTAAGTTATTAGCGAAATTACCCGTCTTAGCAGGGTTGTAGCTAATCGCTCTGTTGAGGAATTTTTTATTGATGCGATTAATAAATTCTTAAATTTGTTCTACGTTTCAATACGAGTGCAGACGACGATTTCTGGCGAAGTAGGGAGCTCCGGTGATTATTTATAAGAACTTGTTTTGAAGGAATTGAAGTTTTTTATAGTCCTTGTCTTTTGCGTTTGCCCAGGTAGGGGAAGCGTACGTGAGAATCGGTCGAATGAGCGTGAGATAGAGTCTCGTTTTAAGGTGTAGAGATAGATGCTCACATTTTAACAGTGGGAAAAGTCTGAACATAATTTTGTAGGCCTTTCCACGTACTTGGATCTTGTGATCGTTCCATAAGAAATTACCATTGAATATAACTCGAGGTAGCTTGCTTGGTCGACTTTTGGGATTGGGAAGTCAAAATGACTGACATCAGTTTTAATTTGGTCGAGTTCAAGACGCTTCCTAATGAGAAGAATTTTAGATTTTGCCGGTTGAATGCTGGTTTTCCATAGCAATGTAGAACCTGGTGATTCTTCCTAAATAATAACTCTTTGGCAGACTCAGGGCTGAAAGTGGCATAATGTTTAGCCAAATATTCAGTTTGCAGATTCAACCAAGATACCTGCTCGCCGAGCTGGGCGCTAATTCTTTCTCTTCCATAAACTGAAATTGGCTCTGAAAGGTGTAGTGTCGCAATTGCGCCATTTTTCAGAATGCTGTTAGTATTCTGAAGAATGACTTTAAAATTAGTTTGGAACCTCTGATGGACGAATGTGGTTCAGAAGAAGAAAGCTTAGTTTGAAACTGATAACCTGTCATTGATTTAGTTCCTTTTCTTCACGTAAGTAGCCGTTTCAAAACAATATTTTCAATTTTGCTTACGTGATATAAGTACGAAAGGTATTTTAACTGAGAGCAGCATTAAAACTCATAGCCTGTTTTAATAGCCTAGTTTTCTGACATTTTCGTACATTTTAAATGAATAATTTGTGTTGATTTGGTCAGTAATCGTTTATTAACTCATTCACTAATTCACAGAGATCTGATAAACCTAGATATTCTGATAAACCTCATTCTGATAAACCTAGAAAGTTTAAAGGTTTGGTTGTTAACGGATTTGAAGGTAAACTTGCAAGAGAGTCTTTGCAATATAACTAGAGAAAAAGAAACTGTTATTAAAACTAGGGCGAAAGAAACTGCAAAAGGACCAGGGGAAAGAAATTATAAAAAGATCAAGACAAGAAGATTCTTTACAGAACAGATAAGCCGAAGAGTAGTTTTAGGAAGAATTACAACCAATCAATACAGATTTATATATTTCAGAGCGGAGCATATGCGTCAGACTGGCTGTTCTGCTTTCAAAAGTCAACCAACTGCTGGGTGTTTCCATACCAGTCTACAGGAGAAATGAAATTTTAAAGGGTTAAAAAGACATATTTTAACCTCATTTTTTTCTGAAGCGATAACTCTTTGAGAAAGAATTTGCAAAGGCTTGCACACTATGAAAGTAATTCAAGTTTTTTCTTACAAATCGGCTTAAAAAAATCTCAGTTATTGTATGTTACAAGAATTCTTAGATCCCAGGAAAAGGAATTTGCTCAACCTGTGATTGGTAAGCGTTGAGTATTTTTACCTTATTATGCTAAAAATGTTTGATCAAATACCATATAATCCATGCTTCAGTTGTTGCGGGTTCCATTTATTATTGCCGTCCAGAACCAGATAATAAATACTGGATAAAATGAAGATAAGCCAAGCTGAAAGATATTCTACATTCGGCTCTTAATTATAATTCCTTGTTATTTTTAATACAGACTGTACTTGTTGTAGACAGACCGCAAACATATTTTTGCAAACGAAAATTTTGGAAATTGAAACAGTTCCTGATAAAATTTTGAAGTACATTCATAAGATCTTTATTTGCAAAAGACAAATTACTTTTTATTATTTCAATTTCCATATCCACTTTCGTAAAATAACATCATAAAGTATGTTTTGTGACCAGCACTTAAAAGAATTTTAAACAGAAAGTTTTAAAAGGTAATGTCTGCTTATATTTACTTTGTCTGTATTTTTATATTTTGCTACATAGAAAAATAAGCAGGAACGAAAACAAATTTAGGCTTCAATTAGAAATTTAAAAAAATGGTTAAATGGAAGACATTAAATTCTCATTTTGCAAATACAAAAATTGCAGAATTAGAATAAACAGATTATTTAAGAACGTTTCAACATTGCATTTTTATTCAATTTTCGAAGTGCATTTTTACTAAAGAATTATTTTTATTATCATTTTGTATTTCTTCTTGTGTTCATAAAGAATATATTCAGAGTTTTCTTTCATTTGCATGAGTCAAAAGAGACGGATTCATTATGACAGAGAATATTCGTAAAAAATGCAATCAAGAAATACATTCTCGAAACGAATCCTTTGAGAATATTGTATAGAAGATATGAATTTTTGCACGTTAATAAAAAAAAAGTTACTAATCCAAAATCTTACTTTTTATGTAATTTAGTTTCAAAAATCCTCTTACGTAAGTTTATTTGAATGAAGTATTCCAAAATAATTTTCAATATTCTTTTTAAGCCTTATTTTTTTCGGCACTTGAATTCTAATGAGCACTAAATATTTGCACTTTATTATTTGAAGTTTACTTTTTTGTATTCATACTGTAACACTGCAAGTTTATTCTGTGATTGTTTAGCTAATTTTACTTACGTTTTTATATCACAAGGTATTTGTTTTACCTTTCTCTATTATATCATTTTTGTGTATTAGGAAATCAACAAAAATTATTCAGATGAAAGGTTTATACACTCAATACCAATTTCCAAATTGTATTTACTTCGGGTAATAACACACATAATAACACGTTTACGTGCAATATTTGTTGTTTTTATCCCCATATTAGCAGTTCGTCTAAATGCTTGATTTCGTTAACGTTTTCTTTATGAATTTAAAGAATTTCTATTAATTTGCTGGATCTGAAGTAATTTAATTATTTCCAACTAAAAACGTCTTTTTCTTAAAATTTCCTTTCCATCATTGGCACCATTTATTCAATATCAGCTAAAGCTTCTCTTTCTAAGTCATTGTTGGCTATCGTTCATTAATTTATACTCTCACCTTGTCCAAATAATTCAATACTGGTAGTTCGATCAAAGTTAAAAACCCGACTAATATGTTGACTTCGTGGTAATTGTCCTTGTTTTCCTCATATGTTTTGTGAATGTAAGCTAAGTTCCGTTAAACTTTCTCCAGAAAGGCATCCTTTCCCTTAAAGAGATATGATTTGTCCCAATCTAGATGATCCCAGTTTTCTATTAGGAAAGTTCGAGGAAAAAATCTTATCACGTGCACAACTTTAATTTAGCTCTTAAATGACATTAACATATCATTCCCGACAGCGCAGTTTATCATGCAGCGCGAACAGGTTACAGCTTTTAAAATATCAATCAGTGGTTTACGTAGCATTTTGAGCAAAATAGTATATTTTATCACAGAAATATGGTTTTTCGCAATCAGAAAAAAATATCCCTGTCACATCTCAACCGCCTAATTATGCCACATTTCTTATCGTTTGATTCTGGTAGCATGTCTTATCAACAATTTTCCGGGGGTAAAATTGTTTCAAACAATACAAGATACTTGAAACTATGTGACGACTAATCCATGGCGGTCGCTAAGTAAGCGTGCTCTTTTAGGAATGCTTTTCGGAACATTAAAGAAAGCTGGATCAGACGAATATATCCCAATGGATGCTGGTTCAAAGATAATCGGTCATAACATTTTATGTTTCAAGTAGATCTGTACTATAAGTATTTCCCGTGAGCCTTTCAAATTATATAATTCAGAAGTTAGATGTATAGAAATTATATTACTTATGTACATATAACAGAGCGTAACAAAACTGATACATGTGAGAAATGTATCGTATATTTGTAAATTACACTTTTCAAACAACTATGTATAAGGAAAACATTAAGAGGATTTGAGTTAAATTAGGTCATTGGAATATGGTACAGCAAGTGAGGGCTATCTGCTTAAGACAGCGATGCCAACCCGCGGCATGTGTGCCACAATGTGGCACGGTGAAGTTTTAACAGTGGCACGCGAAGCCTTATTGAAAAATTAAAAGATTTGAAAAAGAAATAATACCGTCCATAAACTCCGTCGATGGATACACACATAAACAAGTTATAATAAATATAATAATTCAGTTTCTCTGCAAGACGTTAATTACTACCCAATTAAGATCCAAATCTAAATCATTGACCTACAGCAGCATTCTACACTGAAGAGCAGATATAAGGAACTTATTTCAACTACAAGTGAACCAAATTATATTGAATTTTGGAAACTGGTACCAACAAGCAGTTTTCCAAATTTGCAAGATGTGGCTTTCAGATATTGTTGTAGATTTGGATAAACATATGTTTGTGAACAAATGTTTCCTGTTATGAGCATAATAAAATCAAAATATCATTCAGGATAAAACTGATATGCTTCTAAAACCTTAATTTTGTTAACATGTTCAACATTACAACTAATCCCAATATAGATGACTTGAGAAAAAAACTACATTTTCAAAAACCACATTAATTAAGTACTGATTGTTTAATAGTTATTTAGAATTAGATGGTTCAAATTATTCTTTTTATTTAATACATAATCTTACTGATGAACCTTTAAAATTGTATATTAACAATAAAACCCTAGTTTGTAGGTTTATTTATTGTATTATTTTTTAAATTTCTACTACCCAGACGTAAATAAAAAATGTGCTATTTCCGTAAAAATCCCATAATCAACATATGAATACTATTTTTTTCAATTTTTATATTGTTTAGTAAGTTGGAAAAGTTTGAAGTGGCACGTATATCTTTCTTTCTTCAGATAGTGGCGCACCAACCAAAAACGTTGGCCAGCCCTGTGGCATAAAGGAGATCTTTGCGGAAGCCTTATTAAGACTGGCTGATTAAGAAATACATTATGAAACTTAATTATGAAAAGAATAACATTTAACGCCTTTCCGAGCTTCACACGTTAAGCAGGATTTGCACCACTTTTGTACATCTGCTCTGAACAAGCCCTCACGAGCTTTATGAGCAAAATGTCCTCCAGCAGATCTGCTATACAGCTCTGACAGAACTCTAGGTACCCGAGATGTCGGTAAGATGAGCTGCTTTCCGTCGTCTGTTGCCCATTTGCCACGCAGAATTCCATCTCGCACGTCAAAGAAATTCCACAATGCCCAGTATCTTTTCGCCGTCAGACTAAAGGCCATTTCTTGCCAGCTGGTTTCTCGCTCGTTGTTTCCATTAATGTCACTAATGGCCTCAATTCAAGATTTTCCATTTGAGCCTTTTTCAATCCTTCGGTGTTTCAGAGATCAGTCTCAGGTGTTATAGTGTTAATTTGCTTAACCACTGGGCTTGAACCATATTTTAACTCGTCGTTCTAAAAGTGTTTGCAGCTGTCTGCGCAGAGTCTTATTTAAAGTGTATGGCCATTTAAGTGTGAATTTCCTCAGCGATGTCGAATTTCCATGTCATATTGCTGTAACCGCTATATCCATATAGTCACTTTAGCCTCTGTGTTTTTAAAATTAAGGAGCGAACTTAGTACCGCTGGTCAGTGCGCAGATGGAATTTCTGGCAGAAGAAATAGCGACGAGAATATTCTATTGCCTTCGCAATGGAAAACAGCTCATTTCTGGTGACAGAATTTTTTTCTTAATTTCTAATTTAAAACCTTTTACTAAAATACGTCATGACGTACATTTGGCTATTAATTCCTTCTGAATGAACAGCTCCAATGCCTTCATTGCTGGCTTGCTGGAATCTATCTGAAATAAAGTCCTATTCTAATTGGGGTAAGTGAATACAACTGAGGAAGTCATAGAATTTTAAAAGCTTTTTCACTCTCTTCAAACCATGAAAACTTTTACTTTATTTCCGTTATATTGTGTAAAGGCTTACGATTTAAGAGAAACCTTAGAAAAATCTTCAGTACCAAGTGTAGAGGAAAAGAAAATTCTTAACACTCCGGATGGGGTTCGATTTTCCTACTTTTCGGTCCTGAAATATAGAATTATTTTTATGCTTATGAGACTACATGCATTACTATTTACATCTTTATCAGTAACATTTAAATAATGCAAGAATTTTAATTGGTTTGATGTTTCAAATTTTATATAATACGGCAGACGCGATTTTAACAGGCCTAAATTGCAAGCTGGAAAAGTACAGGATATTTTTGTTTTTACGAATTTAATTTTTAGCTAATTTGTTGCAAAAATTATTACTAAAATTTTGCAATAAAAAGAAATATAAAATTTTTAAAAAGCAAAATCAGTCTTACTTCATATTAAATTTGCATTGCTGGCCACCCAAATTGCAACACCAAGAAAGACAAGATATATCACAACAAAATTTATTTAGTAGATACCATGTTGACAAAGTATCAAATCATTAAATTTATAGACTTCTGTGAAGTGTTGTTCCTTTCAGAATCAGTAGCCAGAGTAGCCGCCATTGTCGGAGATCACCGCTGCCACACTCCTCGGCATTGTTTCAAAGAGACTTTGGATGTGTTCTTGGGGTACAGCAGATCAAGCAGCTTCCACACGTTGCCAAATTTGATTTGGTGTGGCAGCTTGAGATGTAATCTGGGTCAATCGTTCAACAACCATGGACCACATGTTTTCTATCGGCGAAAGATCCGGACAGCGAGCCGGCCAGGAAAGCAATTCAATCTGGCGATTGACGAAGAACCCTTGGACAGTGCGTGCCACGCGTGGTCACGCATTATCCTGTTGAAATATGGCTGTGGGCAAGCTCTGAAGGTTAAGGAAGTACAACTGGCTCCAACCCCTCGTAGATGTAGCGCTGGCTGTTTAAAGAACCGGCAATGCGTACTAGAGGAGTGCGAGAATGATATCCAATACCGCCGCATATCATAATGCTCGGTGCAGGACCAGTGGGGCGGTGCATAACGCAGCTGTTCAACATCGTCTCTCCACGGTATCTCCAAACTCGAATCCGACCATCGTGGTGTTGTAGACAGAAGCGTGACTCGTCAGTAAAGACAATTTCATTCCATTCTGCCGACCACATCCTTCTTTGATCGCACCATTTGCGGTGGAGACGTCTGTGGTTCTGCATCAAGGGTAGATGAAGCAATGGACGTCTCGCGGACAGACCACTGTGCTGTAAACGGCGTCGAATGGTACGCGCAGGCACTGGATGATGCAGACTGAATGTGCTGTGGTATAGTTCATGATGGGACTGAGAGACCCGTCACTGCCATGCCTGTCATCACGTGAAGTGGTGCACTGAGATGGATGCGATCAAACACGTCGGTCCGTCGTACCCTCCTGCATCCAACGGTCACATATCCGCATTACAGTTGTTTGGTTTTGTCCAACACGACTACCGATTTCTCTGAAAGATAATCCATACTCTCGTTAGGCCACTATCCTTTCTCTGTAGAACTCGGATACTTTATCAAACTATTATCGCTGTTTACTACGAGGCAAAACTGATCGTTTTTTGGAAAACAAACCACAAGAAAATCAGAATGGCCGAAGAAGAAATCAGAATTGTCGAAAACTCCGAGCCTTAAATAGCGCTTTGAAGTGGCGCCACAGGCGCGCGTGATGTGCGTTTACGTTGAAATTCTAATCATTTGCATATCTCACCTCCGCTAATGCATGTTGTAAATTTCATGTTATTTGCGTGCTTCCTTCAGGGCGCTGCATTTACGGTGACCAGCAGTGTATATGAAAAATAGAAATATTGAAATAATAAAAAGTTCCAATTATTCATAAATGTTAGAAATTGTTTATAAATTAAACTAGCACTGTGATTTCCACTTGCTTATTAATAATATGCAAAATTTTTGGGTTAAACGTTGTTAAAAACATAATCCAACTTGACGTTCTTCACACAAAATGCTAAGTTTCCTTACGTACTTTGTTTGTTCTTTATTTCTTGGAGCATCACACAATGCATCGTTTTCTAAGTTTTGTTATAGGATTTGGTGATAGATGCCTGATAAAATGCCTTTCTAAAAGTCAAAAACAATCCATCTCTGAAACGTTTTGAATACCAAACTCTAAACATTTAGGTGAACTCTGTACAATAAAATGGACTCTGTAGAGCCATCTAGTGTCGAAATTATAAATATTTAGATAATCACCCTGTACATTTGTCCTGAAATCAAGAGAGAAAGAATCCTCGGCTTGCGATTTTCACATAAGCCGTAGCAGAGGATGATCTTCATAACTCCGCTTAAATCAGGTGAGCCGTAGGCGGAATGTTAACTGATGAACATCTTGAGGGCGACACCAATCACGAACAGCTTCGCTTTTCTCAGAATATGTGCGTATACCTTCAGTAGAGATAACATGATCAAGATAGCTAACTTCTGGATGAAAGAATTTTCATTTCCAAATGCTGAGCTTAAACTAAACTTCTTTGTATAAAATAAAATTTCTTTAATTTGTGAACTCAGTCAGTTTCTTTGGCGATATCCAAGAGGTTAAATAATGCAATTGCCTCTTTATGAACTTTTTATTGCGCATATAACGCTGGCACGAGTTAAATTTTAATTATTTCTACCATTTGATAATTTCCCGCTTACCGCATTTGGAAATTTTACTATACCTCCGTATTGTCCACACCCCTTAGAGGTTGACGCATTTTTTCTACTCAAGTTTTTTTTTTTTTGTCTCTGATTTCATGGCATGACATAACTTCTTCTTTAAATATTTATTATATGTTCTCCGGGTGCCTGCTATATTTCAGGATCCCTGATAGTATCAACAAAATACTAAAGGCACGATGTGTTTTTAATTTCTCGGCCGCAATCCGGAAATGCGTTAACTTTTCGATGTGAATTTCCAGTTCTTTGAAAGCCCGTCCTGCTTTCCGTTGTCGATTCTAAAACTGCAGTCTGTACTAATTCTTCAGAAAGGATTCGTGAAACTTCAATTCTAGCAAATTAATTAAAGGGTCAGGTACCTTTTGAATGGTAAAATATGTCAAAAAATTACTCAAATTACAAGTGATGTATCTCCAAAACTAATAGCCCCATAAAAACGAAATTTTTAACACATATTGTGGCACCCTTAGTTATTTGGTTAAGATTACTAAATAAGTCATGAGCATTAGTAAAACTTTTCAATAAATATTTCAATGTAGAGTTCTTTTTTTATAGCCAATATTTTGAAATTAACTGCGCGCAGCATTGCAACTATATAAAGCATAAGAAGAAACTAATTTCTTATCATATAGTAGAAATTTAATGCATCTTTAAAATGACGAAGATTTATTTTATTTAAATGCTCCTTTCTTACGAAAATAATTTTTAAATGCAAAATTAAAATTTTTATCAAATTGTTTTCGCATAAATTAGCTACAATTTAAAAAGTTTTTACATAAGAACCATTTTGGTTAGTCATATTAAGCATATCTAGTATACAAATATCCATGTAAAATTTGGTGCTATTTAGATTAACCGTTTCAGAGAAATTGTGCGCGCAGTGAGGAAAATCATAGTTTTGAGAAATTGACTTAAAATAAAAGTGTTTTTTTCAAACAAATATGCATTATTTAAGAAAACTAAGTGTTCATATTAAATCACATTTTTACACGAATTCACATTTTTTTCAGGCTAGTCATTTGAAGATTAATTTTTTTCATAGTATTTGAATAAAATTACTTAAAATTCTCTAAAATTATACAATACAGGTTGTAAAAATAGACAATATAAGTTATTTTCCAAAAAAAAAAAGTAAAGCGTATATATTTAACATGCCCAGGTGAATATATTTTGCCTTCATGTAATTTTGCCTTCACGTTCTCCGCAATAGCCCTTCGTTTATTTCTCTTATCTTGCGCATTTCTTTTAGGCTTTGCAAAAGGCGTAATTCACTAGTCTTTACTCGTTGCTCGTATAATTTACACAGACATGTTCGACTACACGAATCTACTGATAGCCCAAGTTCCGCCATAACTTTTAATCTTCCCTGATTACCTTCATTGTAGAGTACTGTGGCCTCACTCGTTGCTATTTCAGCAATTCTTCTTCCTGAACCAAGTGTGTTGGACACAATTTCCAAATCAAATTATTTAAATATTCATTGCAGTTTTGTGTCTTTCGGCCAAGACATCTTCGCAACAGTGTCAGTTGCGATAAATCATAAAATGTTGGTTTAATAACATCCATAACACAAAAAGGAAGTGTTGATTTATGTCTGAATTCACTGACAGTTCCATCAGCTACAGCTTTCTGGTATTTACACCAAGTATTGCGACCTATTGGACAAAACGTATGCAGCGGCTCGACATCAGTTGACCGTGTGTGAAAATAGGTTGCACATATAGCATTACGCATTTCCACCAAACAAGTTTTGTGTTCTCGAATCGCATTACTATACTAAACAGTCAATTTATCAAATTGTGTATCAGTCAAGCGACCTTTTCCTCCAGTAGATTTTCCATCTGCACATGTAATACCTTTCAGTTTCAAGTTTCTCAGCCGCGTTCCCATTCTCTTCTGAATATGACCCACACATTCGATTTTCGAATCACACCCTATGGACACATCAGAACCATAGGGCTGGGCCTCCGTTATAGATTGAAAAGTCTTGGAATCTCAATCGCCTATGTATCTGACATACTTCACATCATGGTCTCGTTTCAGATCGCTGGAAAATTCGAACCATACCGACGACCTCCATTTTACCCGCAGAACCACTGTGATTCATAAGACACTCCGCCTCATGTTTCATTTGCCAGTTATTCTCTGTTGTACCTTTTTATGGAATTCCATTTATCACATGCCTTACAAAAAGATGAAAGACGTTCTGTGTCGATAACCTTAACACTTTAGTCTCCAATAACGGTACACACACCTATTCGTCATGTGTGACCCCTGGTTTTCCATAAACTGTCGCCGCTAACCACAGCATTTGAAGAACCCGTTTGCTGAACTTTTTCTCAAGCCGTATTTTCATGGATTGTTGTACCACATTATTTGAGCACGACATAAACTTCTTTACTGTAGCATTGCATGCTTTTTCCGATACTAGGTATGAAAGATCCATGATACCACAAAATAGTTTCATTGCCGAGTAGCCCATTCCAATCGTTCGCATAGCATAAACATAACGTATGTTAATGTCAGCACAGTTCTTACCAATCATTTTTGAACTTTTAAATGCACGCAGTTCTATACAATTTCCACAATTTAAAGAAAATTTAGAGCTTAGTCCACACGCAACCTCTCTTTTCATAGTGACAGCACTGCCACATGTTTTGCAGCACAATTCCTTTTCGTAAAAGGAAATCATTACACTCAAGGCCAAGATCCTAAAACCTTTAAAATCGTCATAGGTTTCACTTTTCAACTGCTTATTAGAAAGTTTTATTTTCTTCGCAGAAGCACTCACTCACATTCACTTGTGTAGTAGGCGAGTCGCATTGCTTTCGCGTGTGGATATTACCAGCAAAGTTTCTTTTTTTATTTCTACTGCCAGATGATCGTTTAGGCGTCAATCTACCTTCTATCCTATTCATATTAATCTTAGAATGGATTCTCAATATAAATATTTAATTATATTATTAAATGAAGGAAAATATATCGAGAAATCTCTCACAGAATATAGAACACGTTGTAAAATTCGGAAGCAAAATAAAGTGAATGAGTGAGTGAAAGTTAAAGTTAATATATTGCTTTCTTCTTCCAGAAAAAGCAGTGAGAATTAAATAATTATTAAATATATTTATTTCTAAGCCATTACAAGAAACAAAATGTTCGAAAAATGTTAGATTGATTTTATAAACGGAATTTATCACCACTCTTCAAGAGCGCAGCTGTTAATATCCAGCTGTCAAAAAAGGTAAGCAAACGCCTCGATCCTGACTTTTGAAAATTGGGCTTCGATTCTTCCTCGATATCTTTCGGTCTAGTGGGAATTTTTTTATGCGGCTTCTTTGAAAATGTTGCTACCTCTTTAATATAAAACAATACAAAAATGATTTGTTTTATTCTGAAAGGGTACCTGACCTCTTAAGGCGTCGACAATGGACGTTTTTTCTGCTGGAAGCATCTGTAAGTTGTCCGCTGCTTCCATCGTAATCCTTCATATTTGCTTTGTCCCCGTGATTTACCTGAGAAATCAATTGAAACTGAGTTTTCTATATGTTTCATGACGATTTCCCTTCATACGGCAACAGTTTACTGAACCGAAATGTTAGTGGAACCAGGCTGATTTAGCACACTATTTACAGATGAAGCTGGTTCTAAGATTTTATTAGAATCTCTTTCTCGAGACTCGTTTACTGCAGAAACCTTGTGGCTAACATTCTCTATATCTGTTTGTAATTTTTCTTCTACAGTACCTACTTTCTCGTTCTTACCTCTAATTTACTCATTAAACCCCTCTTATTTGCATGCGTTTTGATAAGAAAGCCAAAAGTTTCTAAAACTGCCACTAGAAAGAGGTATTTCCTTGATTTCATTGCGAAAATGCTCCTGGTACTGTATACATCTATATGTACTTCTAGTGTATTATCTTATTTCTCGGACATATTTCAAGATGCGCGTATATATACTCTCTTATAGATGTCACAAAACGTATTCTATGTCAGTGGCTGAAACATCACGGCCGTATGCAATTGCAGTATTTTCCTTGCGTTGTTATCATCTTAGTTTCTGTAAAATCTACGTTTTTTTAACTTTTTCTGATAAACACTTTCCGTCAGAAAACTACTCTGTATTTTTGTGTGTAGCATCGCTACTGACGGGATGCCATTCAAGAAGATTTAGATGTTTAGAGACGTGTCGTTTTTTGTTAAGCCATGTTTAATTGAATCTGAACTGCCTTTTCTTTATTGTGGACTGACTGACCACCCTGACAAACCATACCCCTAACTAGTTTAAAGATTTCTTCTTACCAACACCCTCTTACTTTTTATCAAAATACATTTTAATTTTACCTTTGTGATTGCCATTAGTGAGCGAAAACTTCTGTTGGCCACCAAACTTTTATTCTTCAGTGAAATTTATCATCTTTTACGACTGCATGCTTTCCAGTAATCCGGCTAAATCGTTCATCATACTCCCGCCTACGCATATTTTCTGAAAGACCATATTTGAAATTCTACAGATAATTCCAAGAACTGTTCTGTACCTGGGTTTATGAATTCGACGAACTCATGGATGAGGCAACAGCCTTGAGCTAAAAGTGTTTGAATTGATTGAATTATTTGAATGATTTCCGCATCGGGTTTAATCCCATGTAATAAATTTCGCAACCTGGATGTTTCTCAGAGTAAAACCAATTAATTCATCATCATTTGTCAGATATTTACCACATAGCTCTGATTAAAATTTCGCCCTATCTTTAGCCACAGACCTTATTAACGTGGGCCAGAAAAACTAGTCAAGGCGAAATATTCACTCACAAAGCTAGGCAATATGACACGTGAAAAGCGCAGGCGTCTCTGCGAAGAGCAGTACATCTAAAACATTCAAAACCCTCGACGTAAATACCCTTCAATTTAATTTTCATCCTGGTAATAATAATTACGGGAAGAAAAAGACACAAAATACTTTTTAATCATATTAATTAATATAAAATACCTTACATACGGCTCAAGTAAGCACTTTTGTGATGTGTATCAGGCACAATAAAATAGTTCCTTATGTTTAATAATGTTTCGCATTAAGAATTACAGAACAGTTTTTTTTCCCTTCTAGTAGCGGATAAAATATATTGGAATGGTTGAAAACAAGCCAACTAAAATGTAGTGTAAAATAAAATACAATTACTTGGAATTATCTGTATTTATTTATGTTGGGGGGGGGGTTCTCCGCATGTGTGGGATGCCAAAAAAATGGAAACTTTTGTTAACCAGCAAGCATCATTTAAGGCCGTCAAAAAAAACAAGCGGGTTTGTGAGCAAAAACAGTTCAAAATTTTTAAAGTATTTAAAAAGAATTTTCTTCTTTTATTTGGTTTGCTAAACAACATTTAAAATTTAATACAACTTTCCAAAGTACGGAATCCCTATTAAGCTTCTAACTTTAAATCTAATTATGGTAATTTGACAAGTATGATCCTGAATAACAAATCACAGCAGATGCCTGCAATGAGCCGAAAAGCTTGGAAATACTGACAAAGTGAAAATTAGTAACAAAATCATTCAAAGGTCAAATAATCACCATTGGGAAGTGTTCATCTTCTGCTATGTCAAGTTAGTTTGCATTTCCATGTGAAGAGAATGAGTAGTGGCTCAAATACGAAAGAATCAAATGGCATATTTACTAGTACCATAAATAGTTAGTAAAATTAAAATTAAACCTTATTTTTTTATTTCTGTTGGTGAGCATTAGCCGTTAGAGACGCTGGCCACTACTAAGGTCGGAAACTGAAATTACTTTATTATGGAGGGACTTAATAGGTGGAATACCGTTGCCTGCTATAAGGGGACAGACACTTTACATCCGTACCGTCTGCGGAATTCGAACCTGGAAGGCAGTCAGTGTAACTTATAAGGTGTTTCTCCCGCCTTCTTCGCATGCCTTCGTGGTGTAGTGGTCATCACGATCGTCGCGTACTCGAGAGGTCTGTGGTTCGAGTGCCGGCAAGGGCATTGCTCATTTTTCATCTCTCCTGATTCTAAAATACCTAATATCTCTACAGTGGCGCCCAAACTGAGAAGGTGGTGGATGACGATTCTCCACCACCAAGATTTGGTGAACCCCTATTCCCCAGTCACCCTTTAAAAGGGGGGATATAAAGTACTTCTCCCATCTTCTTCGCATTTCTTTGTGGTGCAGTGGTCAGCACGCTCGGAGTGTATTCTAGAGGTCCGTAGTTCGAGTGCCGACGAGGGCATTGCTCATTTTCCCTGTTTCCAACTTCAAAAAAACCTAATGTCTCTGCACACTAATCACTTTCCCATCTGGGCGACAACCTCAAATGTTAGATAAAATAATAGTTTTATATATTTGTCGTTAAATATCTACGAAGCTCTCGATGAAAATATCCAGCAATGGTATTTAAGATTTTCCTTTTAATCATTCTATAATTTAATTAATTAAAGTTGGAGAACTTATGGGGTTAAATGTAACTCTCTTTTCTCTCTGAGTTGTCATGACTATTTATTGAAGCTGTGCATAAAAGTTTGCTTCATTTTTCTAGACAGTTAGTTATTCTCTAACATTTACATATGTGACTTTCAATTTTGAGGTAACTAATATTTGAATTCCTAATTTATCTTCTAATTAATTATCAAGATTTAGCCTGAGTTAATTTTCTACTTACTTTAAAGTTAACCAAATATTCCTTAATTACTTAGAACATTTTTGTTTGCACTTTAGAGTGTTTGGGAAATTTCATTGCTATAGAAAATTTCATCCAAATATCTTGATCACAACTAGAAATGTAGAAAATTAGAAAAATAATATTAATTTCGTTAAATAAAACTCTCATTGCTGTTGGGGTTTATTTAGCCCAATTTGACTTGCGAAGTCTTCTCTGAAATTCCTCAGGCCAGACGTTGTTATTTTATTACTATAATGACTTTAAATTTATATCCTCTATTATCACGACAGGCTCTAAATACATTGCGGTATGTTTACTAGGAAGCGGATTCTGTTGGATTATATTAGATAAAAGTGTTACGGTACTGCATACCGTTTTGAATAATGCAGGAAAACATCAGATTAAAAGAAAGGAAAGTTTACTTTGACGTTAAAGTAAACATAATGATCATAAAATATAAGTAACTTGTTAAGATATTTTTAACAACTGGAGAGTAAAATAAATGAGATTCTTAATTAAAACTCCAAATGAAACATACAAATTAGGAAACTTTAAAAGCTACGTTTCTGTTTCATCAAAGAGAAACGTGTTTAAAATGAGTTCGTACTAGTATGTTACTTTCTTGAGAAAGCTCTCAGTTAAGATAATAATAATTCATTGATATATATAAAGAATATCAGATATCGGGATAAAAAATTCAAAAGTTTTGAGACGACATTCATTTACGACATGGTCTTTAGTAAATGCATTTCTTTATTAATGCTTAAAGCTGAGTTAAGAATAATCTTACGTACACATAAAATTTCACACTCACATAATAAAATCAAAAATCAATGGAAAATACGTTTTTCACATCCATATCTAAAGGAAATTTATTTATTTCAAAACATAAAGAAAACTATATTACAAATAAGAGTTTAACCTTTTTTAGTTAATAAGTTTGTTTGATATTTTGCGTTAATTTTATTATTATGTTACAATTCCATTTATCCGCAATATGCAAATTTTTAAGCACTAAGAAGTTGCTTCGAATTAATAAGGAGAAAAGTTATGGGAAAAAGGCAAATTTAATACGATATACCCAGCCGCGTTAAACTTTGTACAGTAAGTGCCTTGTTGCTAATGGCATCAATTCGAAAGGCCCACTAAATAATTAGTGGCTGTGTGGTTGAGATGACAGAATACTGATACTTGGCGGTGCATTCGGAATGCGATGAAAAGCGGATTGCATGGACGTTTCAGCGGATTTTCACATGAGTAACATGAAAATGAGTCAGTTTCCCTTAGGAAGTCCTCTTCGAAACCATTATTAGCCTCAGGATGGTAACTCTAGAATGTTTTTGCCACAATCAAATAATTTACCTTCATCCAATCTAAGGTACATCTTGCATTTAAAAAAATCTGAAGGTTTTTTCAGATTTTATATTACTCCCAAAGGGGCGTTTTTTAACATTTTAAGTGTTACCTTTATTTATTAAATATCACGTTCTTCACACTTAAATTCAGTTCAACAGCAATATCATGAAATACTTAAAAATAGCATACCTTTAGAATTTCCGATAGACAGTCTCGCGAGCTGGAGATAAAAATGTTTTTTTTTTCATAAAGTGTCGTCATTGCTCGCTTTGGAATCGTTATAAAAATTCGTTAAATTTAAAAAAAATATGAAATAGATAATAAAACAAATTCCAAATTCGGGCTTCCAGGTGACCATGTTCAGGTAGAGGACAACGTTATTCAACATTTGATGTCTCTAGGTATCGTCGTTTTTTCCAAATACGAGAAAAAGACGTACATTCATGCATATTCTTCATTATTCAATTTCTATACATGAAGGCATAGTTCAGCAAAAGTTTATTTAAATAATGACTAAAGTGTCTTAAGCAAAATGCAGTTTGAGTTTTTTTTATGGAATCAGAGTTATGAAAGTAAGAGATTTTTCAGAATATTCGATTGACTTAACTGATATATACCGCACATGGAGAAAATTATTTAGTTTTGGAAATGTTTTAGCTCAACTCCTAGAAACAAATGTGTAAGAGATAAGAAAAGAGAAAAAAATAAATATGTTTTCATTAATGTAAATAAAATAGCACTAATATTTCACTACCATTACGTAAGATTTGAAGACTAAGTGAATGACGAATAAAGCATATATTATATCTTTTAACGAATCCTTTCTTTATACAGATGAATAAAAGAATCAGTATTTTGTATCTTTAATAAACTGCTATGGGGATGAATCGTGTTACATCATTTTCGTAGGTTATTTATTTACAATATACTGTAAGCTATTTACTTGTATTAACATAATTGACTTGCTGTACAGATTAATTGCAAATCACTTCAGTGTGTCAGATTCGGAGATTGAGAACTCTTCTTCAGTGATTCTTTTCAGCAGAACGTAATCAAGTCCTTGCAAGAAGAAAGACGCAGGTGCAATATCTGAAACAATAAACAGTTCTCCGTTCTGAGAGACGAGACTTTTCAACCGTGCTCAATTCAGAAAATTTAATATAAAGGAAAGTGTTCGAAAGAGAGAGACCTTGCGTAATGAAATTAGAGTAAAAACGGGCTGACAATCAGCAAAATGCAATAACTAGCATTGTATCCTATTTATTTGCATTTGCTCGAAATAGCGTAATTTCCATTTCGTAAAAACTGAAGGAGGGGAAAAATTGGTTTAGAAATAGAAGGAAGTTAAAATGCTTGTTTTTCTTAGAAAGGTACAACAGAAAATGAGGAAATTCTCTGTAAATTCTACTAAAAGTAGCTGTCAGTGTTTTTGAACTAAACAGCATTACTAAAAGTGTTATTTTAATGGTTTACCGTTATTTATTAAAAGACGTTATAACGGATAATATTAAATAAAAGAAGAGCTTAAAATTAAAGTAATTTTATGTGCCCAATGCAAAATATATTTTACTGATGTATAAAAATTAAGGAAAATGTATAATAATGCGTGAAATTAATGTATTTTACATGAATGTGTATCTACATTACATTACATGATCTTATAACCATTCATTATGTGACAGATGATAAAGTTTCCGTCATCTGGAACGGACGGTTAGATTTATCAGAGCAGAAAAAATAAAAAATTAAGTGTGATTTCTCCGAGATAAGGATCACCATGCGCAAGCAATTAGATTGTTCCATTTCAAGACATAAACATATGATTTAAAAATATTAATTGCTATTAAACATCTATTATTTGAAGCTATTAAATCAAAGTGTATGCTATCCAAATTAATACACTTCTACCTTCAACTATAGAACAGGTTTCTTCTGCTTTTCAGAAATATTATACACCTCCATTTATGTTGTTAAGAGACAACAGAGTCTCTAAAGACTATTTAGCAGCTTCCGGACTGACAAAGCCTTTATTACAGAAAATACACTTGTCATCAATTGAAGGATAATGAAAGAAGTAAAACGTAAGTAATATTAATGAAAAAGTATTAATAGAAATTTGTACAAAAGCAATAGTTAACATAAGTTACAATATTTGGCAGTTGATTATTCGCAAAATATTGAAGTTAGAACCAAATTTATGGAAATTGGGAAAAGATGGGAAAATCAAGTCACCTCTCGTGAAAAAAAAATGTTTTTTTATTATGGTGATTGTCACCTCGGGCAGATATGCATATCACACATCTTAATTTCATAGATTCCGAAGTGATGATCAAGTTTTGTGGAATTTTATGCCACTCTTCTAAAAGTGCCCTTTTCAGCTCCTGAAGTGTCTGGGGAGGAAATTAGTGCTCTGAAATTTGGCGCTCTAAGGCATCCCACATATACTTAGTCAGGTTCAAGTCGGATGAGTAAATTGTCAACCTCATTTGAGTGATATCTTCTGTTTACAACTATTTTGACACCACGTATGATAGATGAGGTCGAGCATTGTTGTTATTCGTTAGCAAAAACTCTGGGCCATCAGCACCCCGAAACAGTCTAATTTGGGCTTTCAATACCTTCTCCGCATATCCCGAGCGGTTACAGAACCTCCTTGAAAGATATGCCGCTCAGTGTGGTCATTTGTCTAATTCCTCCCCAAGCCATAAAACCTCGGTCTGGGAAACGGGTTATTTCACGGACAAGGGGAGGCAAGTTTCGTATTCCTTCCTCTGTCCAGATCAAAACACGTCTAGAATCAGTGATCAGACTATATCTAGACTCGTAAGTAAACAATACTTATTCCCATTCGTCTTGACTCCACTGAACGTGACGACGGCACCAGTTTAAACGGGTTCCTTTGAAAGCCGGAGGGAGTGGCACAAAAACCATTAGATTGGTTCGTATGGCACTCACTCCAGCTCAATACAACACAAACCATTCTCGCGAACAGACCAACCTCATTAAGTCTTCATACAGCAGTAGAATAGTTAATTCGATTTCCTGTAGCAGCCTAAAGGTCTAAAACCAAATCTCTTGTAGTCGATACGCAGTTTCTTCGAGCAGACAGCGACAGAAAAAGGTCTTCTGATGCAGTTGTTGGATATTCAAATCTTGGGCCACGTATCTTGGCCACGTAATTTTGGGGCATTTGTGTTTCATCTCTTTCGATTCTACTAATTATTCGCAACTTTTGATCTTCACTTAAATAATGGCTTTGAGCCATAGCTACTGAATACTGATCACTCTCAGAAACCATATTCACTTTAAAGAACAACAACAGCCCAGAATTCCGACATGAGTTCATTGCGCACCACATTGTCAGTTCCCGAATTATCACATTTCCGGTGCTAATGTATGCATTGAGGTGTGATTTTGTGTTTAATTGAACTTAATTAGCATAAGTAATTACAGCATTGAGCACTGGTTGCAACACTAACTTAGTGGGCATATTTTTCTCATTATCTTTTAATTTTGATAACTAGAGTAGAACACTCTATAGAGGCAAGTATGGTGAGAAAAGCGGATCAGGCCGGACTTTGGAATTCGATTCCTTCAGTTTCTGAAGGATCACATATGAAACATAAGATCTTGCATTATCATGACGAAGAATTACGCCTTTTATTTACCTTTTATTTTGGGGCTAAGGATAAGGAGTTTTAGCATGTAACATGTAAATATAATGAAGATGTAATAGGTAACTCCCTTTTTATTTCAGCAAATGGTCACTGTAGCGTTGATCAGGCGTAAGGTTGGTTTACGGGTACACTTTTCTTTTTCATGTAAGTCCAACCGTCGTTATCCTATTGCCATAAAGTATCGACTTTTCATCACAAGTGATTGCATGATTCAGGAAAAGATTGTTATTTCGCCAAATATTCAATGATACCCAGATCTCCAAATGTTGCATTTTGTGCCCTTCACTCAATTACGTAAAGTCCATTTGTCAGAATGTTTTCAGCTACGTAGGGATTTAGAGTTGTATGGAAACAGTACCTGTACCTTATTTATGGTCGGCAGCAGATTCTCAAGCAGTTATAGAGGTGTTAACTCCAACTTGTGCTTTTAGGTCATCATTAAGGTAGTATCACACATTCAAAACATTTCGGAAGAACAACTCTTTATAATAGTTTTTCTGCTTTGTCTCACGATATGAAACAGACAATCACTGGGAATAGGTTTGGGGTTACCATGTAAAGGAGAAACCAGTTCTCCATTACAAATGAAGTTTGATAACGCGGGGTTCAATTCTGAGAGCTGATTGGTTATGGAAAACGAACAAATTGCAATTTTTGCCAAAGAAAAGCAAAAATCGCGCACCTTCTTTGCAATGGTAAAGTGCTCAGAAAGTGGTCAAAAAAGTTTCAGTGTTTCAGTGGTCGAAAAAATTATTTGAAACAGCTGTTCGTCTGAAATAAATGGATATGTGATACCAGACTTACAGTGCACTCTCTGAAGTCTCCCACGGGATCCTGCGTGATTATTGCTTTACAAACACGATATTGATGTTTTGTCTCAAAATTCCATATAACACAGATATATCTATTTTATGTAAGAAATTTTATACAGAAAATCAGTCAAAATGGAAACGACTATTTCAAATGGAACAGCCATTTTAATCCCTAACATCTCACGATCATGCATGAGCGGATGCTACAACTCTATAGATTTTGCACACTTAAAGGGCGTCTGGTTGGAGGCAAAAGTACCAGTCGACCCAGTTGAAGCCGTGACGAGTTTACAGCAAATCAGTTTAGACCAGATTCCATTTTAAAAACATTTAAGTTGTCTGGAACACAAAACATTTCAAAAACAAAAAAAAAAAAACTTTGTGTCCTCGTCTGGATTCCAAACTCTTGATTTTCGAGTTTCCAGCTGGTTTTACTAGAGACCGTACTACACGGGAGAATAGAAAAAATTCCTTAAAATCCTACGGATGAAAGAAAAAGAAAGAAATATTAAGCTCCTAAAGTATGATTTATCTAACACTTTTTATTTAAGTTTTCACTTCATACTTTTTTATGTAAGTTTCCACTCTCAAGAAAATGAAATTTTACTACATTTTGAAAAAATTAAAATAGTTGTTGAGATAGAGAATTCCGTCCTGGAACATTGGTGGATGAGTTGCCCAGTTGCAAAGGTTAAGACATGTTCTTTTGCAAGGGATCATAGGTGACCTATTTGTTTCAATGCCACGCCGTGTTTCGGCTTATATAGCTGCCAGAGGCGGCTATACTACTTATTATGCCATAAATTCTTAACAAAACGGTCTTTTATACTGAATTTGTAATCGTTTGTTTGTCTTCTCATACACTACACACATATTAAGTTTCGTGGTAGTAGTTCGTTTCCTTCTGGTTGCATCTATTTTTTGTGACATAATGTATTTTTGCTAGCCATTGAATAAGCCAAATTATTCGGATGCTGCATATTATACATACTTATTTTTGAAGTTAGTATACTGAATTCAAGAATATCCTATGCAATTATTTCCGAAGTCTTTACATAGCATGCGGCCCACATAATACTATAAAATTTACGCTAGGATAAAATGAATTCCTACTTACACGGTTTACATTAATATAAACATATGGTTCATATTACGTGGCATACATTATTAAATTACAATTCGTCAGAAGCCGCCCAGACGGTATAGTGGTCAGGGAAGCTGACTGCGATACCAAACGGCCAGGGTTCGAATCCTGGAGAAGCCACGGTTGTAACTGTTCATCCCTTGATAGGAGGCAAAAGTGGTTCACCTGTTAGGTTCCTCCATAATAAAGTGACAACCACTGCTGGCCTTAGCAGTCGGCTGAGAGCCCTTCATTGGGGAAAAAGCAATTCATCCGAATCATTTGAGTAATTGGAATCTGAAAACAAAAATACGTAATTGAATTTTAAAGTATGACTACGTTAACTTAAGTTAACCAAAAGGCTACACAGACAGAAAACGCACAAGTTGGCTCTAAAGTTTGCCTGATAAGGCGAGAATAACGCAGCGCCGCAGAATATTGCTCTCAAGAGAATCAATCAATAAACGTGGCCTTCAGCAGGCGGAGCACACTGTGATTCTACGCTCTAAGACCTTCGTTTAAAATACTATACTGGAAATTTGCATTCTAGCAGGAAAATGGAAAGCGAGAAGGACAGCAAAGGAAATTATCATAAAATAACTGGTTAGTAAAACTAAAACAATCCTCAAAAACTTAAACTTTTAAACCAAAACTTTAGGACACGCTTCTAACTTTCACAATCGTGAGATTAAATAATTTTTATTTTTTACTCTCATATTACTAAAACAGCTATGATGTATTACAATTTAGTAATGTATGACATATATTTAGTAAAGTAAGCCATGCAATTAATAAGCGAACGTTTTTAAGCGAGTCAACGATCATCTAAAAAAAAGCAAATATTTAGTGTGATTTTTTTTCTGAGTTGTGAATGTAAGTGGCACTTCATGGCACATGGCAATTATTGCAGAATGTTCAGAAGTTACTTTTCTAAAAGCAAGAATACTAATAAAATACTATTCTAGGTTTCAAATAGAAATATTTATCTTTAATGTGTTTTAAATAGAATTCTAGAGTAAGAAGATAGGTTTCTAAAAGCTGATAATGCGTTCAGATTTTAGAAAGACCGTAACTGTCTTTTAAAATACTGTAATTCTAATTTTATTCCGACCAGAGTTTTTATACTTAGATAAAAATTTTTAATTTAAAAATAATTACTGTAGTCTTCATTAACATTCTTATTACATTCAAATTATGCAAGAAGTATTCTAAATTAAGGAAATCCAAATTTTTAACAAAAAACAATCATTAGTAGTAAAATATTCATGATATTTTAACACTTACGAACATTGCATATTTTAATAATTAATCAGCTTCAAGTAACAACTAAAAGTTTTATTTTACATTGCTTTTGACAATTGGTTTTATTGGTAAGTATTTATTTCCATTGTGCTTCGAATATTTTAGATTTAACTCAATAAGCATTCTTTCATTTTCATTAGGTGATATTTCGACGTGACTGTTTTTTTTTTGTCCTTCTATTCCTATACCAAAATTCTTAGAATGTGTTTCTGAAACTCTCAGGAGGCTAAACAATTCACGACTGTGCAAATAAACGCGAAAATTAAATTTAATTAATGAAGAATATTATTAGATTTTTTTATTTAATTTCATATGAAGATTACATTTCAACTGTTGTCAGCGATTTTCCGTGGCTAACTAAAAAGTCTTTGCTACAATTTGAATTTCTTAATTTCAGTTTTAATATGAAATTTGAGCCTTTGCCGACAATACATTTCTTTCAGAACTTGAAAGTACTGAGACATCGATCTAGACTAAAATGCTCCTGGTTGAAACAATATAATTATTTTTTAAGAAAATTCTAAATGTTTTTGATTCTGTTTTCTCTCTTTCTAAATATATATACTTCTAAATGTTATGCTTCAGGTCAGGCATAAACAATAAAAATATTTCGATTTAAATTCTAGAATTCTGAAAACAATTTCCTGTAAATTAATTATGAGTTTATTACTCGATTTTTAAACTTTAGAAATCGAAGAGTTACTTGATTTATTTCCTTTGTTTTTCTGTTTCTTAAAAAATCTCAAAAGGCTTGAATAACCAAGCAGGTCTACTAATTAAGTTCTGAATTAAGTATCGTTTCAATAGGTTTAACTAAAAAAAAACTAAAACATTTTCATCTAAAAGCGGGAGTCATTGTAACGAATTTTGAAACAAATGTCAGATTTTAAACACACGTAGTTCTGTATCAGAATACGTGCACCTTGAAATCCGACTTTTGAATTTCGAATTAGTTTTCTTATTTATTTATATTTTTTGCGTATTTAATGACATTTTGATTAGCATATTCGACGATTTAAAAACATTTCGTTTCCACTCGGCTAAATGTAATTTACTAATGCTTCAAATTTAATCAGAAAACTCAGCTATTCAATAGAAATATGTCTCCGCTACCCGAAATAAAATATTTTCATCTTCCACTTGCCAGAATGGTGTCATTCCGGAAAGAGTAAGATGTTTAAATTTTCTGTAAAATTTCATCTGTCTGTTAGTAGTTAAAAAAACAAAGCAATTTAAAAGCAATAAAAGCTGAGTTTTATCTGTATTATTATTAATTACTTGCCCTACCCTTGCACTATCTGAGCTCAATCGTTACGCATTTTTCTGTTTTATAGTAAATGTTTTACAGTGCTAGAGGCCCAAGCGCATGGCTTTATAAAAAACTTCAACAAGCTAAGAAAGAACTACCTCCAAGAGGATTTTCAACTTTGTTTCTAACAGATGCAGGCAGCATTTTTTACAGTCATTTCGTTTAATAATTAAATTAATTAGTCTAGAAATCAAACAGCAAAAATCAGAGTTATATTTGCAAATTTTTACAGGACTAGTTTCGATGGTTTTACGGAACCATCATCCTCAGCTGTCAAAGCGCAAAAATAAATAAATAAATAAATAAAAACGGCGTGTTATGCTATCTTAATTAAATTAATGTAAAATATTTGATTTTCTCTTTTTTGGTTATGTATTCAAAACTAAGTATTCCATGTAATTAAACTCCATGTGGTTTTGAAAATACATTTTGCATATAGCAGAAAAATCCAATCCTCATACATTTGATGAAACTTGATACAAACCGAGGAATCAAAATTTTTAAGTCAAAATTAAATGTTTTAAATAAACTACTACTTAAAATACATAGAATTTTCTGTTAATACTCTTGTAAATATATAATCTTTAAACAAATTTCCTGTAAGAATCTTATTTTTAAAAGAAACGTCATGTAATTCTACTTTGTCCCTCAATTCTTTTTAAAATTACAAAAAATTAAAGTGTAGAAGTGAAGCAGAATTAAATTCAGAAATATTATCATTTCAAGACAGACATTGTTAAAGCTTATAAATGCAAAAGGACTGAATATTTAAAATGAAATTGAATCTTATATTAAATAAATCAGAGTTATATGAATAATTTGAAGTTTAAAAGATTCACAGTTTCCTCTCTTGCACTAATTATATCTCAGTTTCATAAGTCATTCAGCTGTATAGATTAAACCTTAATTAAAGTGGGAGAATACAAAACTAAAAGCGCCTTCTAACTGTATCCTTGAAAAGCTCTCATTATTTACTCGGTTGCGATATATTTTACTGCGTATTATACAGTATTACACCTTATTTGAAACATGTGTTATTATTTTAATGCTATTACGAAAGCATGTAAAAACAAACAGTTTTCTCATTCATATATTATGAATGAAAAAAGTGCTAATATGGGGATTTTTACTACAATAGGTTTCAGTGCGCATCAATATTTAATAATAATGATTTTAAATTTACTTCATTTATAATTAATGTGCTGCAGTAATATTGCACTTGGTATGACACATTTAATATTTCGACATATGCATTTATCTTTCACAGTTGCTTTACAAGTATCATAGCTTCAATCGTCTATATCTTGGGTGGAAGAAACGTATGTAAACAGCCATATGGTGAAGATTTTATGCGGTCAGGAAGAACATGATGAAAAAAGATTCAAGAATGCAATCGAGATCATTTCTTTATTCTCGGCAAAATATTTTATTAAATCTAGCACAGCTGAACTTGTGAACATTTCCATAATTATTAGCTTACTTTTTTAGGTTCATAGAATTGTAAATGAAGGTAGAAAAAGCGCAGTCGATATTATCTTAGTATCACACAAGAAGCTCAAGAAAGGTACGAATTTAAAATATTGATATTAGTCTGAGATCAGCAAAATAGGGCTTCTATTTAAAAAAGTTGAGTTATTGTTAGGCGAAATACTTTAATTTCAGTCATGCCGTTCTAAAAACAGCTAAATCAGAGTGCAAGATATAGGCAAAAACACTCTTGACAGGCCTTGGCGACAATTTTATCGCCAAGCTGGTAATATTTTGGCATCTGTTAAACTTTTTGGAAGATTAGGGAAAAACGCATTTTCGAAGTACTACGGCCTATATTCCCCGAATCTTTAAGAAATATGTGTAACACCGTATGAACACGATTCCAAAAGCCATGAAGAATGAGCTGTTTATGATCCTTGATAGTTTTCTGTTCAAGGAGAAGTTAGTTTAATTGATTTAGTTTACCTGTGATTGACTTTAAAAATTTACACTATTTTTCGGCCACTAAGGATGAATAAATGAATACCCACTTCTCTTTGTGCTACGTACAGCTATTTTTACGTTGTGTGTCATTATTATTTAATCCTATTTTATGCTGTGTGTCATTATTATTTATACTATATCTTCTTTATTCCTGCTCATCCAGAGTGACTATTTAAAGAAAAAGCCAGAAACTGGTAAACCACAATAATATTCTTGGAATTTGAATCAGGTTAGTGTTGAAATAAGTGTTTCTATGTGATAAGCCTGGATTCAGTTTTATCATTGTCACACACTAATAGTTTTTACTTGACAGCAGAAATGGATTATCATAGTTTTAAATACACAACCCATGTTCAGAATATAAGATAATGTGACTATACAACACCTTTTGACATGAATAATGTTTAAAAAAGTGATATGTATTGTTTCTTATGCTAATAAAAGTTTTTTGGGTTGAACGCTAATCAGAATTTCATTCTTTATAATAAAAAGCCCTATCTATATTAAATATATGAGTAATTCGCAATTGAAAAACCTGTGATGATCCCGGGCCCTACGCTCGTTTTGCAACTTGGTGATTTGGCTGATTACTTATGCCACCATCTATTAGTACATATAAGAAATGAGACGCATAAGTTGCCGATGTTCTTTAATATTGAAGGACGTATGGGGTTCGAACGTTGATCTGCTTTGTGTGAACTCATCGTGATATTTAAACTGTTTTATAGTGCGTCTGAATGGGCGCTTATGTTAAAGCTGCGCATTGTGCCCGTGTCTTGGGCATGGTGGATTGATGTTACTGATCGTTGCTTTGGTGGGGTGCGGCCATAGTGCATAAATGTGTTGTCTATTTGGGCTTCTTTTTGCGCAGTGAGGAATGGCGCACCAGTACGTGAGACATTTCTTCGTTGCTCCTAGGTTGACACATGTGTGTATTATTATGACATACGCGTCAACAGTGCTGCGGGTTCCTATAACACTAGACCCTAAGTACTGTAGCTAGATCGCTAGATCTATCACGTCAGAAACAACTGTAATTTTGGTGATGTTAGCGAGCGGAGAACCTCAAAGCCTCCTCCCAACACCTTAATTTGATGTATGCGATATTGAAGTAAACAGTTGAAGTAGTCGCGCAAGTGAGCTCGTGTTGAGCCTATGGAAGTAGTTTAAAGACCCCGATGGTATGTATGTCGCGATTAGATTACAGGGTAGATCAAACGTTCCTAACTGGCGCTGCTATCACACGTTGCTGGACATGGCTGCGCGAGCATGTGGTTGACACTGCTGTGTCACAGTTGATTGGCTGTGTGGGAAGACCGGCAATAAAGCAGCCAGTCACACGTGGTTCACTATTGTCTACTGGGGCACAAAGTGAGCGTAGCCCGGCCATTATGTTCACTTTGCCGCTTGGTAATTTTGCTGTTTGTTTGTGTCACCATCTATAAACCCGCAAAAATTCTACATACGAATTCAAAGTATCCTTTACAATAGTAAACACTCTTGGGACTTTGGGATCGCGGATCTGCTTCGTGTTAGTTTAACATCTTTCTGCTATCGCAAATGTGCACCTGGGAGGTAATTTCGGATTCAGATATTCGCTAGTCTGATTGGCATCTATCGCTACAGATCTGAGTAACGCGGACTATTAAGGGATTATGAGATTAATGTAAGCTCAGTACAGGGACGTCTTGAGACTTCTTGAGGATCTGGTACCCTATGCAAAATCCGATGTCCCTTTTAATTTATTAAATGTAAGGTTTAATAAAAGCAGTCCATAATAAAATGAAGTTTTCTTAGAAAATATGTTTTCTACATTTGAAATTCGTAAAGTCATTAATTATCCTTTAAAAATCAACTGTTAATAATATTTCATTTTCAATACTCATCAAACCTACGTTATTCAAACGGGATTGAGTCATACGATTTCTCAGTTCATTTTTGACCACTTTGAGTTAAGTTCAATACTCGCGTTAGTAATCATCATCGACAAGAAAATTCTCATTACTATTTCAATATTTGCGAGCACTGTAAATAGTCTTTCAGTATACATGTACGTATAGAATGTGTTGATACCAATCCCAATCTCTTCATCGTCATCAGCGTTTGTAAAATTATATTTCTTATGAATTTTCCTTTTTCCGTGTTTTCTCATTGTTTTTTCTTCCGTTTTTGGCCATAAATGATTAGATATGACTTAAAATGTTGGCATTCCAAGTTTAGTGCCTCCCCATGAACATCTTTATCATAAAATTTCGATATTTTTTCACATGCTATTTTAATTTCACTCTTATCCAATTAGAAATATTTTCAAAAATTCAGGCTTCAAATCACAGTTCAAATACCTCCTCGTATTTTTTAATGTGTTTTTGTATTTTGTAAATTATATAGTCAATTATTGATAAAAAGATTTCTGCTTTAAATTTCTGACTCTGGTTGGCTTCAAAAGTTACGTCTGTTTCTTTATCTCCTTCAAGGAAAGTTACCTTAGCACTGCGTTGTCTCATATGCTTTTGAATACTTTGATACTCTTTGATAAAGATATTCCCCAAGGTTTTGACTCAGAAAAATCAAAAGAGTCTCTTTTGACTTTTATATACGTATATAAGTTTGTTTATATACATATATACTCTTTTGATTTTTATATACGCTTCATAAGATTTTAATAATTTCGCTGCTTTCGAGAAATCCATATTTTTACTCTGGACGTTTTACTTTGGAAGAATTTCATTTGAGAAATAGCCAATTATGACTGCGAAGAAGATTTTTCTTAATAAGAGAAGAAACAGGAAAAAGAATTTTAGTCACTTAAAAAAATAATTTCGTTTCTCTCCTATTTTAGATGTCTAAGTAAATATAATACAAAATATTGGTAAAGAAAATTTGAATTATTACGATTTTTTTGTAATTTTATTACAATATTTTCTTGACCATTTCTTGATTTCATTTACACAAACCAAAAATTCTTTTTTCTGAAAATTCCTGCAAATGGCGTACCCTTTCACCCCAGGTTTTCAGTTACTGAAACTCCGTAGGTATGTAGCAAATATTGCATAATATCAAAATCATTTTTTTTTGTTAATGGTTTTAAAAAGTTGAACGAAACTTTTTATAGGTGATAATTCATATGAAACAAATCTATTTAGATACATTTCATATGATTTACGCTTCTAATAAACATTATAATTTTTCACCTCTAGTAAACACGACAAGTATGATGAACATCTTAAGCGGAGCGTAATCATCATGATAATATTTCATTTCTCTAATATACAAGAAAATTTGGAAAATGCGTCTGCAGACAAGTTACATAAATTTTTGGAGAGGGAAAAGATAAATTTCTTAGAAATTCAAAAGCAACTGCTGTAAGTTATGATAAGAGATTCCAGAAATATATTAGGTAAAACAAACTAAATTGTTTCCACCATGAAGATAGCTTATGGTTCTTAGGGGACTGAGAAATATATGTTTCAGACTATAAAAACAGAAAAGTGAAAAGCTGAACTTAATGACAAAAAATATGCAAAAAAGAAAACTTTTAGGAGACATTGAATTTAGATAAAATAGTAAGGAGGAAAATGTGTATAGTGTTTACCTTTCTAAACAGAGTTATAAAATATTAAATATTTTTAACGCTTAGCTATTAAGAAAAAGTTGCCTAACTGAAGCTTTGCAGGCTTCTCACTTAAAAAAAGAGATATTTTAGAAGGATTTATAAATAAAATTGTACGGTTAAATGCAAAATTAAGTAAAAAGCAATTTTAGACTGACATAAATAATATGTAAAATTTACTCCTATAAATTTGCTTTGCTTTATGTTTTGCAGTGACGTGTTTTTCTTCTATACAGACTACTGAAATGATGTTTAACAGTTTAAAAAAAGGAATTATCATTTTTCAGTTGGAAATCAAGTTATATCTGATTCAAGTGAAGATGAGAAGCACGAGATTTAATTTATCTTTAATTCTAGAAGATAATATTGCTGATATGTAACAAAGGGACCGTTTAATGCTATTTTATCTTAAACATTTTTGTATTGAATGTCATTTTATACCAAACTGTAATCCACAAAATAGATTTGTAATATTGCTATTTTGAATTCCTAGAGATTTAATTTGGTGACGTTGAGTGCTTCTAGCTATAAGGCTTGTTTTCACCGACTTCTACGAGTCAGAGCCTTCCTGCGCGTTAAATTATCCTGTGAGCCGTTAGGCTAAATTTATTAAATTTTTATTTTAAGCTCAATGTTACCTGTTTAAGTTAAGCCAGAGTCGTTGGCTTCATATAAACCTAAGTGGAGCCATCTGTGCAACTATGTTGATTGAATAAAGAGTTCTTTATACCATTATTCTATTTTTTTTTGTTCTACTATAGACCTAGGATAATTTCTCATAGAGTCTTTTAGAGCTCGTTAGTTTATGCTACCCAAGAGAACGAGACTCTATACGTTTATAACCATAAAAACTTTTAAAACATTTGTATTTCGTAATGCATGCTTTTTTCCTGAGGCTGCATGGAAAGACAAATTAATTTACCTGTAACATAGAAATTACAACAGATAAAGTAAAATATATAATTTAATAATAAAAGTGTTTGTTTGCTTAAATATAATTAAATTCGATTATTTGGTCTCAAAATAATCCTCTGTTTAAAAATTTTGGGGAAAATTCAGATATCCTGTATGAAAATTTTAGTTATTGTATGAGGCTGTTAGATTATTTTAGCTTATTGTAAACAGAATAAATGTATAAAGCTACACATTATCCGGAATACGACTGTAGTTCCGGTTGCATTATAACGGCGCTAAGTTAACTTTCTACATTTCCAAAGGATGTCTCATTTTGAGCACCGAAACTTGGATTTTTTGCAGATAATCAAATTTCTGTCATGCCTCAACCAATACATTCATTTGGAGATTGCTTTTTCACATTTGTCATACAAATCTTAATAGATGGATTCTGCCAATGGTTCGAGAGATGTCAGGAGCGCTTACAAATTCCCCAATTAGAAATTTATGCCATTTGATAGATGTTACTCCGAAGGAGAATAGATAATGATTGTTTACATTTCAAACTTAGCTGCCTAATAAACATTTTCCACGAATGTTTGGAGCTTAGCATTTCATTTTAATACATTTAAACACCTTTGTAAATAAGAATTAGAAAATGAAGTTTTGTCATTAGTCATGCAAATTTCCTTAATTAGATAATTTGCATCTTTTTTTAATAATTTGCATATTAGCACTTTGTTTTAAAGTGATAGAGATAGTTTTAAAGTGATTAGAATGATAAAGATAGAGAACGAATGCATCTTAAAACATTAAACAGATTATTTACTCCTTGCGTTAGTTTATATCACTGTCATGTTGTAGTGATAGTAGGGGTAGTAGTGTAGTAGTCGTGTTATGGTTTACAAAATTTACAAATACATTACAAAATATATGTTTGCATATGTTTTTGATTTAATTTTCAGTTTCCCCACTAATGCTAACTGAAGTTTTTAAAGAGAAGAAAGAGGATAAAAAATATTAATCCAAGCCTATTTGAACTCAATAGACCGCACTAGAAAATGGTAACTGATATTGAAATTCAGGATGCTTTCTCCTGTGTGTGTATAAAATGAGATCACTGGAAACGAGCACACGTTTGCAAATGTTCAAGCACAGATGTTCGGTCCCCTTTCATCCATTTTTTCCACCTTCAGTTGACATTTGCTGCTGAGCGCAATGCTTGTGAAATGGGCTGTGGCCCATTTCCAATCGTTCGCACCATTTGTTGCGGCCGCGTCGCAGCTTGGTTACTGGAAAAGAGCATAAGGGCGGTAAAAGGATTCCTAACCCAAATGGCTGTCTTTATACGTTTGTGAGGTGTAAAACTCGGTTCTTAATTGTCTCCTACATTTAATGGTTGTTTTATGTTCAAAGAAATTAAATGAATTTATATCCTACGCTAAATTTGTGAATAATATCATATCAATACCAAAAATTTAAACTATCATGCTGCAATGTTTTATATTATTTTAAATTCAATTTAAAATTGATCAAACTCCTTACTTAATTCTCTAATTACTATAGCATATATTGTGAAAAAACCGTTTTTAATGTAAAATTTCTTACCAGCCGCAACATTTTGAGATACAGACAAATCCATAAAACAACTGAAAACAGTTATACATAGGCATAATAAATGCAGTAATAGATGCCACAGATGTGTACCGCTAACAAAAAATAAGGTAATTTTATAAAATTCAGTAGTAATTTACATTTTAATTCGGTATAAAACACCGTCCGTGTACGACAATCTGACGTCCTAAGCAGACCGTTCTTTCACAGTTCAATGATACATTTCTGTATATTCATGGAAAAGAAACATGGATATGAGAAGTTATAAAATAAATTAAGGTCCATCACCCTAAAATCTAGAGTCTTACGCTTTGTACTAGAAATTACTATGGGGTTGTTTTAAAAACGTTAGGTCTGTAGAATAATAATTTATTTGAAGCAGGAGAGAAGAAAAATGAGCTATGTCTTCGCCGGTAATCGAACCACGAACCTCTCGGTTACGCGTGCTGACCACTACACCACGAAGGCATGCGAAGAAGGCGGGAGAAATACCTTATACGTCTACCTACAAAACACATAAAGCTACATTCATTATATGCATTATATCATAATTTATAGTCTAAAGTGTATCCAAATTCGGTGTCCTTTAAGATTTTCCATGATTTTCACAATAATGAAAAGAGTTAATCGCACTTTGAGAGGCAATAAAATTGATTTAAAAGTTTTGTTTGCAATGTTTTGAAATACGGTGCATTTCCCCTACAAATATTTGTTTTCGATACAGTATGCGAAAGACCAAAATTAAACTCACATAATTGAAAAAGAAAGCCCCACTGAAAAAGTTAAAAATTTGTTCTGTGAAATTCATAAACCTTTTCTGTATATTTCAGTAAATAAAATTCGCAAGTGGAAAGCAATTACCATAATATGTAACCAGTCCTTTAATATAAACTCTGTTGTTAATATCAACTGTTGGGCTAACCATAACAGCGAGGCTGCCCTCTGGTGTGTAGCCAGAGAAATGCTCCAGGAAAAGCCAAGTGATGCACCTGATAGGTTGCATCAGACTCTTGCTCTGAAATTTTCTTAAGTTAAATGTAATGCCCATGTGTAACTTAAATCTGTTGATAAATTATTGTTACACTATAAAGGACTCTTTTATGACTTCGTCCAAAACGTACCCCCATAAATATAAAATACCAATGAACAACAAACGTAAATACAAAATATTAATACACATGATTACTGTGAGTCCAAATAATGAGTACATGTAAAAGTACATAAAGTAATTTTAAACAAAATCACATAATGCAAATTTGGCATTTAACATTTACTCAATTCATACTTGAATGAGGCATCTGCATAAATTCTAAATTTCTAAATTTGTTTTTAAAACATTACTGCTTTTTGCAACTGTAAATTGGTCTTTACACTTTCCGGGCCTCGTAGAATTTCATGTTACGAACAATAATGAAAGCTTTCCGTATAAATTTTAGTTCCTCATACTTTTTAGGTCTTGATTGAATAGATTTTTATTACTTTGCGAAAGATAGAATTGAATTATGTTTTAAAACAATGTAATATCGTTAATATCGTTGAATGTAAGATTAATTTAATGAGATTTAAAATAAATATTGCAGACGAGAAGTAAGAGTAAAATGTGACGTACATCATAATTACATCGTACGTAAGTAATGACGATACCAAATTAGTGAAAATCTTTAAATACGCATAGCAAAATGATCGCATGATAGCAAATGAGAGAAAAGGCTGTAAAGACCTTATTTTGTACTAATCTATTATTACTTCCTTGTACGAAATAAAAAGGAAGCATTGTAATCGCGAACAATTTCGGATATTATACACTCTTAGACAAAAAAAAACACGCACCACGACGCACCGAGAAGATATAAAGCAAACTGGACACAAATTGATATCCATACAGGTTTTGACGGAAAATGCAAAATTTTACATTTACAGAATAAAGGACTCTTTTCCCCCAAAATAATTATAAAACTGATTTAAAATGGATTCTGAAAAGATTTTTTTCGTGGCTTCTGTTAATATATACCTACGTACATATTTAAAACCTACATACGTATGTATGTATGTACATCGCATAACTCAAGAACGAGTAGCCTCAGAACGTTACAATTCTGCATATAGGACTGCTATAACGCGTAGATGTGCATCTCATATTTTAGTTGCAATCTGGCACACCAAAAGTATATAAATATATGTATATATATCCACTCTGTTACTCGGCTCAGTGAGCTCAGTCTTTTTATTCTTATACGTTTGTAAATTGTGCACTTTTTGCTTTAAAAGTGATTGAATTACGGTGTTTTTAAGTTCAGATTTTTATGCCTTTAGTTAACCTAATATTGTAGTTGTAGAATTATCAACAATTGAAAAGTTGTTTAAGTGTGGCTAAGCCTAATTTTTGTTTATCATAGCAGCCATATTTGTTTACATTTGAAACTTAGCAGAATAGTGGATTTGTTGCCGCTAGAGAAACCAAGCGTAGCAACACCAAAATAACGTCTTCTTTTATTATTGCGAATTAAATTATGCTTAATCCATTCTCGAATCATTTAAGATATTAAATTGTCCCATATTTGACTCAGCATAGCATCCAGGATAAGTAAAGTCAGTTTCTACGCCTTCAGTGTTTTTTGCCGAGTGAGACCAAAAGTAAACTTTCAGTTTTGTGCACCGAAACATCTGCCTTATTGCTCGCTCTCCGAATTGCTTGTTTTTGCGTAGGAACTGTAATTTTAATTGTAAAAAAGTTGTTTTATTGTATTAACTGTGTTTGGTGTTTTATGCTTTTCTATATCTTTAAATTTTAATATAGATGTTTTGAGTTTATATGTATTTTTGCCTCGTCATGAAGTGAGAACTAAATTAATTGAATGAGAAATACATATCTGGAATGAAATTTAAGGAAATAAGTTTAAATGAAAGGCAGGAAAAAATGCGTATAATTTAATATTCCGTACAAGGAAGTCATGTGGTGTACATATCAGATTTTGTTTTCTAAAGGAAAATATGTTTTCCCTTCTGATTTGAATTTCCTTCCAGAATGCAAATTTAAATGACGTATATGCAAAATTTCAATATGTTCAGAAATAATATTTAAGTAGCAGAATTGACGAGTCCATAGTAGAAGACTTAGTTACGAGTAGAGCGGATTATTCCCAGAACGAGTTTATGCCGCGAGCGAGATTTACGCAGCCTGTTTGCAAGTACCTCTGTAGTTGTATATTGGTGCTAGGCATTTACTTTCAGATTATATTTGATATTTTAGACACGGCTTTGCTATGTGCAGGTGATAAATCTGATTTAGATTGAAGTGGGATCCAGCCGTGTAGTTGAAACTGATTCATTCTGACTTACATATTATTTTATGTTCAAGTTATTTAGCCATAAGTGGTCGTTAGTTTGTGAGCATCGAGTGTATTCACGTTTTGTTCAGTTTAGTGTCAATAGAGCGTTTGTTACAATCTGCGCGGGAAGTCATCTGGTTTTCAACGACATAGCGAGAATCCGCTATCTCGTCTTTACTAAGGTCTACATTTTATGTTCCCTAAAAGAACAAGATTCTAACAGGCACCAAATGTAAAAAATGGGGGGGGGATTGTAAAAATTGACTGGTTATTCTTTTTTAATCCGCAAAGCTCAAGTGTTAACGAATCAGTTTGACTGGTGCGAGAAGCTACTTAAAATATATGATGAAAAAGTTCCGGAAGTGAGTATTTTTTCTTCTCTCATTTGAAACTGAAATTATTATCTTTCTTTATTATTTGACTGTTTCTAAAACATATATATATATATATAAAAAGAATTATGAAGCGGAACATGGCAGCATTATACTACCACAGATCCTTTTGCACAGAACAAAATACTCATTTGCGATTTTTGCTCACAATGAAATGAATGAATTGAAAAAACAAAGTGTTCGCCTTAAACTGCATGTAAAATTGAATAAAACTCGGAAAGAAACTCTTGACCTGATTAATCTAGCTTTGGAAAATAAATCTATGTCACAACCACAAAATATCTGAGAAGCATAAACGTTTGAAAGGGGAAAGGACTTCAACAGAAAATGACACTCGCACAGGACGGCCATCAATATCAGTAACTGATGTTGAATGAGAGTCTTTGTGAAAGAAATATCAGATGAAAAGTGCGGAGAAATCCGAATGAAATATGGAAAAACTACACCGGATGCTTCAATGACACTGCGCGGTCACATATTACTATCGCAGTACTGAAGTTCGTAGCTGATAAAGAATTACGAACTAATCCTCAGTATTCATCAACTTAAGTCCAGTAGACTTCGTCCTTTTTTGCAATTAAAAGAAATTAAAAGAGTAAACTTTTAAGCAAGAGAAGAAATTGCTGAAAATTCGCGAAATATACTTTCTACTCTACCAAACATTACTCATCAAGTAGCTGTCGATGGAAATCTTGTATTATTGCAAAAGAAACACATTTTGAAAGTGATGAAAAGGGAAGGTTTTATAAATTTATTTTCATTAGAATAAAAACTCAATTCTGAAAATTCTTGATTACACATCGTATTTTAAAATTACGAATGGAAAGCAAACGTAAGTAAAGGGAAAAAAGTTGTAGTGTTCAGAATAACATAATTTTTAAAATTATTGTTTTGAAAATCCTTATTTTCCCCCTTTTTTGTTTTTTGTTTCTTAATTTAGGAAAGTTGTTTCTTTCACTATGAAGAAAAATAGACTTCATTTCGTATGGCAAATCAATAGCCACTTTTTCAGTTTCTAACTTTAATTATAACCACGTTAAATTGTCTAGCAACTGCACTTATTTTCTAGTACATGTTTAGCTGCTATTATTCTTTTGGATTATTTTTTGTTATGACTCACTTATTTAATTTCATTACATTTCAGTGTTACAGTCAACAAATTTGTATCACATTTCTTAAAAACCAAGAAAATTTCTATATTTAATTTCTGCATATCGTATTTTTTTGCATCCTATTTCCGATAGCTAATATTTGATATTTTACAAATGAGCTTATCGAGTTTCATGTTCATTAACCAGCTGTCTAGTTATTTTGCCTTTACCTTCACCTTCTGCTTTCGTCAACTCCCACCAAGATGCAAATTAGTTAATGAATTTATGTATAGAAGTATTTATGTATTTTTGAAGAGAAAGCTTTTGGCAGCTATTGGTGAGCAGCACACTATTATTGCTCCGGCCCACCAGCGGCCGAGCGGTAAAGTCGCTGAACACTGATATTTCGGTTTTGCATTCGAATCCTAGAAAACGGGCTACCTGCATGAGGGTTTCCGTGATTTACCGTATGTGTAACGATAATACGACCCAGATTCCCTTAGAAAATCATCCACGAAGGTACTTCTTCCTCTAGTCAGAGGAAGAAGTTTTTGAGATAGCCTTGTTTTGTTTGTTTTTTTGTTTGATAGAGTGTTTTGCCGTAATTATATAAACCAAATTAAACTATTATTTCTCTCTGCAACTGAGTAATTAAACCGGATTTAAGCTTTGCAAACCTTAATTTGCTTGAGCGTTTAAAGCCTAAGCTAAAGCTTTGAATTGTTAAATTAGCACTGTAATTTTATTTTAACTATTGCTTCTGTTTTCTTTCAAATTGCCGAGATCATTTTTCTGCCATTACCCAGGTCGTATAACTGAGCGGTTGAAGAAGAAATAAAAAGGTTTATATTAAACCTTCTTCTGTTCAGACGAAAGTAACACGTACATGCACTAAATTTAGATCCAGTAATACGTATAAGATACAAGAACTACATTTAATAAAATCCGTTATTTCATAGACAGTTTAGTAGCACAAGTAATAAAAGCAGTTAAAACCAAGGTGGTGTGAGAGATGGGTTACTGCTTGACATCAGTCCACATTCTCTCAGTAATGAAACTCCGGAAATCACGAACAAGTTAAAACCATGTCAAAAATTTTAAAACTCATGAAATTATGAGGCACTGAATGTTATTATGTAAGGTAGTTAAAAGTGTCTCGAAATCATGATAGAGAATATATATTAGATTTATATTTAGCATTGCTCTAACTTAATGTATTTTGAAATTTTTTTCTTTTTTTCTGAAATTATGTTCCGATTTCTTTTTATAGCTCAATTCTATGCTTTAAATTGTTACAAAATGCCAAATATGTCAACTCTTTTTATCATCTTAAATGTTCAATAAATCATATTTAATTCAATTAAAAGTCATATAACTTTTCTGATTTATTTGAAAAAACTTTCGGAAAGGAAATGCTTAAAATGTTCGGAAAAAAATGTGATAGTCCCTATAGATAATTTAGATGAAAAATGTTTATGGTACCCTATTTTCATCTAAACTTCATTTTTGCGTTTATGTAGTTGAGTATTACTTAGAGTTAAAAGCACATTAAAATAAAAGAGAAAGAAAAATACCAACGAATTTACATAAAATCCATAATGATTTGCAGAAGGAAACGGTATGCATTCTAAAATTGCTTGTTTTAATAAACTTTTTAAATGTGTACACATCATAAAAATATTTATCACATTTCTTTCCAAGTCTTGTTAAATTTTTACTTATTATTTCACTGCGCAAACATACAAAATAAAAAAGTGCTTAATATTTCACGAAAAGTTTACCTTTCACTGCTATAGTTTAAATTTGGGAACAGATTGCATCTTGCAAACTCGTAAATAACATTATAAGATTCGTAAATATTTTTCATATGCAGTCATTTATACACAGTAAAGATTAATAATTTTATTTAAAAAAAATAGGTTTAATATTTTTACTTAAAATAATGAAGATAGCAAGACACATATATCGTGAAAGGTATATGAGTGTCATTACGCACAAAATAATGCTTGTGTTTTTGAGATATACACCAGACCTGTTAACGTCAAAATGTTCATAAATTTTTGCGTTGTATGAACGATTTATGATAAGAAACTGCACCATATTTTAAATAGCTATGAGAATTATTCTTTTAGTTTCAATTTCATTATCTTGTTCTAAATTAGAATACTCTGAGTTCCAGACGATTGAGATCTTTTGCGCTATTAGAGAACATGACTATCAGTGATAATCAGCGCAATTATTATTCACTTTCATTTAATGGCAAAATCCTGCACTGCACAGATAAAGACCAGAAACATTAAAGCACAGTATTTGCAATTAATGCGATCAAATCTTTGTAAAAAATGTTATAACAAAACGAAGGCTTTATTCTACTAGACACGGAAATAAAAAAGAAATTTTAATAATGTAATAATGTTACTTAAAAGTCTCCTAACTATTATTTCAGCTGCGTACATGATGCGAGCAAAAAAAAAAAAAAAAAAAAAAACACAACGAAAATTAGAATGATTTATACTATTTTCTTTATTAAAATCTTGAGAACCATTTGTTTTTGTTTCAAATCTTCAGTTTAAATCCGGCCATATAACTATTATTCTTTCTGAACGTTTCAAACAACTTAAAAAAAAAGGAAGTCCAACACCACCAGGGAATTCACCGAAAAGCAAAATATCGGCAAAGATTCTACTTCTGTAACTTTAGATACGTACAACCCAATAAATTTAGAGCACGCGCATACGTTTTTTAACGAAACATGAATTGAAATGAGGAAGGGGGGAATGAGCTCTCCCATCCTCCCAGGGGAAGCAGGCAATTCCTTATCTCGTTATGGAGTGACCATTGAGAATGTCAGTGAGAGTGACAAAATAGGTGAATCCATTATGAGTACTAGTTCTGAGAAGAGTACAGCTGATAATTTTCTGTTTTCTAAATGAAGATCAAATACGCGACTGCGACTTTTATGCCGGGAAAACTTTTTGATTATTTTTTCTGCTTCAAAACGGGGGTGCGATTATATCGTGAGTAAACACGGTCTTTTCGAAATGGCTTTTTTCATTTTTACAAAATTTGGTATTTATGCATACGCATAGAACCGAATTATTGAAAGCCCTCGGCACGTTATTTCAGAAAAAGCTCGACTATATGCCGAAATACTTATACCGCGCTTTCAAGATATCAGAAACTCAGTTTAAAATTTTTCAGTCGGCCAACTAAAATCGGAAATATAGTGCAGCATGGACAAATGACTCTCCTTCTGATTCACTCTTCATAAAACTGAATATTCGAATAGGGAAATAAAAACTAAAAGCGTATTAACTTTGATACAAATTCATACATCTTAAAAACATAAATAGTTTAAAAGAGAGTTTTGAATAAATAATGAGATATATATATATTGTTGCGTTATACGGGTTCGTGGATTTGAGAGTATCCGATGAAAACACGATGCAGAACAATAAAAAGCACAATTTATTTACAAGAATCACTATTTACAGCACAGTTCCAAAATTACCTTTAAAATCGTCGAAATTCTACAATAAATACGCTGAAACAATCAGCAACACAGCTTCAGGCTGTAACTGTAAAGGTAACTTCACGGCAACACTAAACTTATAATAAACACCGTGGAACAATCACCAATACACTGTCAAGCTATACTGTAAAGGTAGCTTCACGGCAAAGCACTATCTCGATCGCTTTCCGTTCACAAAACTCTCGCGTTGCTTAGCACTCACAGTAAGCAGCTATTCTCGCAATTAATCACACTCTGCTCAACAACAACTTCACAATACTTCACAATCTGCCTGCTCTCAGAAACGCAAGGGTTTATATAGCTTTTCTTTAAGTTCCACACGTTTCGAGAAATATCTCGACAGGAAGTTATTCTAGAAGCTTCCCGATTGGACCATGGGATATCGCCAAATTGGTCGCCAAATGGGCGATAAAGTCGCCAATCTGGCAACCCTACCATACACTATTTTATGGCAACCCTAGTGCTATGCCGGAAAGCTTACATACAGGCGCAACCGCCGAATTTTTCGCAACAATATTCATAAAACACAAACGGCAGGAGAAATTAAAAAATGACAATTAACCAAAGTATACTAGAGAGTTGTAAGTACACCATATTTAGTGCAGATAAATTCACACTTTCCTCTCAGCAGACGATCTTTTATGGTTTTCTGAAACGAATTTAGTTTTCCACATTTACCGTTTATTTGTATTAATTCTCGCCTGTACATTTTCTTTAATTTAAAAAATCCTTAAGAATGAAAAAAAAATTAAATTAAAAATCTGAAAGTTTTCAGATTTTAAATTACGTTCAAAGTGGCCTTTTTTTTAACCTTTTGTGTGTTACCTTTATTTATTAAATATCATGTTCTTCGCATTTAAACTATTAAATTCAGTTCAACAGCAATATCGCAAAATAATTTTAAAATGAGCACACCTTTAGAATTTGCGATACACAACTCCGCCCCGCCCACTGGAAATATTTTTTTTACCCCCGTAGAGTGCTGCCATTGCTCGCTTTCAAATCGTTTGAGTTTGTTCATCAAAAATTCATTAAAGTTTTACAAAATATGAAATCGATAATAAAACAAATTTAAAATTTAAGTTTGGGCTTCTAGATGCCCACATTCGCAACAAGATTACGTCATTCAAATTTGGATGGCTCTAGGTACCGCTGTTGTATCACATTTGGAGAAACATGAATACATTTATGCAGATTCTTCATTATTTAATATAATACAGGGCTGCAAGATTTGGTGGCAACAATTTGAAAAGTGATACAACGCTTTTAGTTATTCCACGGAAAATCGGAAAACGAAAACAATGGTCCTTCAGGGACAAAGCGCCTTTGGAATAATAAACTGCTATTTAATCATTTTTTGTTAACATATGTGTAAAAAGTTATCCTCGGGACTCAAGAATTTAAATTACATATATCATTTACTGAATTTCGTTTCTATCTTCTTATACAGACATATTTTGTACTTTACAGAAATGTTTTCATTAAACTCATATCCTATTTACTCGAAACTAACCTCCTTTTCCTTTTTGTCCTCTGTACTTTCGTTTTAGAATCTGGTGGATCTTGTAATAAGGTACTTTCGTAAAAGAGATTGATTTTCGTAAAAGAGAGAGGGGGGTATGGTACAGTTTTATGGGGAACCCTAAGCTATTGTAGCTTATATAGTTTATACGTAAATCCGGCACTGCTTAATTTAATGGCATGGATGAGTCTGTCCATTCATGCATAGCTAATCCATGTTTGGAAAAATGTGTTGGTAAAAAGCACTTTGAGTCATAACGTTTTCAGTTCTTCTTTTGTAGCTAAGACTAGAGTCCGCAGGTAGGATAACTGGTAATAAAATTCATAAAATGTCAATCTTGGAAGAAAAGGTGCTATAGACAATCGTCATGTATAATTTCCAAATTTTCACATTTTCAGCTATAGTATCAAATACGCAGTTAATTTGATATTTATTTTGTGTCATATGATTAAATCTGAGAGGACCACAAGAAGATCTTTGAGGACCACAGATTGAGAAATGCTGGCATAGAATAAATCCACTATTTAAATACTAAATGAACCATATAGGTAATTATCATATGTAGGAAATGCATAATTACTGCTAATTAAAGCAGTTATTCCTAACTGAGCGATTTCAGTTCAAACCTGCATCCATTTTACTGGTCACAAGCACACCTGAAAACCAATAATGAAACACTATATGAGTGGCAATACCCTTGGGCAATAACTAACGGTACCCGTATTTCAAGAAAATTGTGAAAAAATACATTTTATTATTAGAACAACTTCAAGACATAACAAACATTCTCCTATCTTTTTAATGCTTACTCTTATTTCCGAATAAACACGTTATTTAATGTTTTTTTTTTCATTTCCTTTAGTGCATTCTTACAAGAAAAATAGTATAAAAGATTCAAGAATCTTTTAGAGTTCGGATTCGAGCTGGTGAGAATTTAATATCTATCCTATCTGTAATTATGGATACTCTTACATTTACTTTCTTCTGCATTAAAAGAAAAGCAATTATTTACAATAAGGTGTATAGTTTTCCAGAAGTCGGAATTTTTTATCAGTTTCTAATCAAAAGATTCAATATTAAATTTGCTAAATTTTTGAAAGTTTATCAATTTATTTTCGAATTTTCATATTACTTCATATATCGCTTGAAACATAAAAGCATGCTTTTTAATTAAAAATATAAGTGTATGTGTTTATCACAAAAGGGAATTCTTTTTAAAATGCTTTTTATATGAAGAAAAAATATTAAAACACCTTTTTTTTTGCTAACACAATTTGGATAAAGAAACATTAATTAAAATTTTCATAAGGGTTTCTGGGAATAAATACCTAAAATAAATTGCTGCTGGAAGTTCGGTTCAAAGAAAAGAAAATTAATTTTCATGGTAATTGCGAAAACATAAATTATATAAAACATAAAAGTCATTATGTCTCTGACTTTCCTCCTTAGGCAATACTTTAAGTGTTGCCTCTTTCTTAATATTTATTCAAATTTAGTTTTAATGAAAAGTTCAAATATGAAGCAATTAATTTTTGTAATTAAATTTATTTTAAATTTCAGGTTTCTCTAGTATAATTTTATTTCAAATTGTGCAAAACAGTTTAACTGATGATACAGAACCTTAAATGTCAACTAAGAATTTCTAAAATGTTTTAAGCAAATATGGTAAAACTGCAATTTTAAAAATAGCAGGAAAGAATTGCTTTTCAGTTCATCTTAAGCTGAAACTTTTAAAAACTAATGTTTTATTTCATTCATTTAAAAATGGAATGAAAAAAACATAAAGAAAAAAAAAACACTTATCTTCTTTTAGACTTTTCATTCAAAAAGTAATATCCGACATACTCAGAAATGTACATTTTTCCAAAGCTACACTAGCAACAAAATGGAAAAACGGAAGCTGTCCCACATTTTATTCAAAGTAGTAATTGTTAAGAAACATCGAAAAATATTCCCACTGTCATAAAAACAAAAATTGATTCCATTTATTTCTATGAACGATTTTCAGCTCCAGAAAGCACAAAAGTTCTAAATCAATGTATATTTTACATAAAAATGGAAATATTTTCTACCAAAAAGGATACTAGTAGCAGAAATAATTTACTTTAAACTCTTTTCTTTAAAATATTGCGCATCAGAAATCATACATATTTCTGAAAATCTTATTTCTTCATAAAATCCTTTTAATTTATTCTTCAAATAACGAAGTTTGCAAGAAAGTTTCTCTTAGCATTATTTGCTTTCATGTTTTGTTCTCCTGCTTCGTCTGTTACAATATGTTCTAGCTGTGCAATTACTGGAAATTAAAGCATTAAAATAAAGCTTAATGATAATGATAACGGGAAGCCATATGTCCCTTCCAGTTCTATTCGGCTAAAGACAAAGGCGAGTAAACTTCTAAATTTTGGCTCGTATTACTGAGATAATTGTAAAGTTGTTACTACTGACCGAGGATATTTTCCCATGGTCAATGGTAAAAACCTTTAAAAAATTTTCAGCTTATCATCAAATAAGATATTTTGCTATTAGAAATAACATTAATGACCTTGTCGTGCTTCCATTTCATCTTTTTATCAGTTATAAAATTCTATGCATTCTCCAGAAATTCAACCTTCAAGTATCAATAAAATTCCTGGTATGATTCTTAAAGATTCCATTTCTGCCTTTAATTCTTGGAGAATTTGTGGCATATCATGTCAATGTGGTTTGAAATATATCTGCGAAATTAAAAGAGTGTTAAATTTTCGTATCGAGGAAAACTAATCTTATGCCCCACAAGGCGAAATTAACAAGTTTTCGATAGCTAATCGTAACTGGAAAATTAATCACAAATTTGGAGCTGCAAAAATTATTCAAAAAGCTTCTTCAGTTGGCGAATCGGATTTTCTTGAAGCTTTTCACATTGACAAAGATTTACCTTGTTCAGTTAATGACTAACTTCAATCTGGTCCTTCCCAGCACTTTTAAAATTCTCTTAAGTTACTTTTTCAGTTTTCTTTTTTGTTTCTGCCGACAGATGGCGCTATCACCCCGACACCTTTATTATTTCTGGGTATAAATAACAACCATGGCTTTCTCTTCGTTGCATCTTCAGTTAGGCAGCTTTACACGCAGGAGCAAAGCGCTTCGCTTCTTCTAACCCTCAGATGAGCCTCTTCGGGAAAAACACCCTATCTGGTTTCTTCACCGTCAGGTCCAAAATGGAATTATGTAAGGAATTGGTAAGAGCAGGCTAAAGTTACCTACTGAGCACCAGTGTAACTCCAAAGTTCCAAACGTTCCTTCGTTGCAGAAGCCTGTGTTCCACAGGGAAGTGTGCTTGGGCCCATCCTTTTCAATCTAGGGACATCACTCATGATCCCAGGATTCAGCTCGCTCTTTTTGTGGATGATACTGCCATCTTCACTTAAGCTGTCAACATCAAATACGTTAGAAATCTCCTCCAAAGCTACCTTCTTACTCCTGAAGACTGGTATACCAAACGGCGCATGGCTGTCAACACATAAAAATCTGCAGCAATTATCTTCCAGACAGGAAATTCCAATAGAACTCTAGATACCCTCCTCCTCTTTGGCGAACCAATAGAATCGACTAGCAACACAAACTACCTTAGAGTATATCTCGACAGCAAGCTTCCCTTCAAAAATCATTTCAAGAAAGTTCACAAAAAATTCAATTATACTATTTGCAATATGTTCCCTCTTCTTGGACGCCACAGCAAGCTCTCAATCAAAAACCAAGTTATATCGTAGAACTTTGACCTTCGTCCTGCTCTCCTCTGTGCATGTTCTATTTGGGACCAAGTTGCTAAATCCAAAATTTTACAGTTACAAATTCTTCAAACGAAGACTCTCCGAATGATTGTTAACGTCTCTTAGTATATCAGGAACTCTGACAGCCAGCATGATCTTAAAATTCAATATATCAATGACTACATTAGAAACAACGCCATTAAGTTCTACCTTTCGGTCAAACGCCATCAAAATCCAATTATTTGCAATCAAAACACGCTCCCTTTCCGGTGGGAAACACTCTTATACTGCTAACACTCTGATGAGTGGATTTGTTTTTCCACCTCCTCTACTTTTGCAGACACTGGGATTACATCTCTAATCCGTTTAGAGTTTTTCTCTGATATTGCGCCTGCTAGAATATCAAAAATTTTAAATTAAACCTCCTTATTGAATTTTCTCAACTGCTTTCTTCTTCCCTTAAGTGCTTGCTTGCTGTTCAACTGAATAATTTTTAAAACATACGAGTACTTTGTAACACAAACAGAGCAAAAGGAGCTTTGCTATTCCATTCATCTTGTAAGGTTTATCCTAAGTTCATTAACAGTTGTTTTCAGTTATGCTTCTTTCCTATTTATGCTAATTTCAGCTTACGATTTCTTACCAGAATGTAATTCAGAAACACAGTTAATGCAAATGAATAAGAGCGCTATTTAATACGATGTTTCGCCGACTTCGAGAGAGAGAGTCTGATTTTCCTGATTAGCGCACGTTTGCTTTTTGGCTACGTTCTCTATTAGGATACAATGCTCGACCATACTTTAGGCCCTTCCTTGGCTTCATCGATAATATTAATATTTAGAGGGCAACTACTTAGAATTCTGACAGCTTCGGCTATATCTTTCAGATAGCTTTAGTTAAGCTTACTTACGTGTTTACTTCTTTTTGCCTAATTTTAACTTCACCGTCTTTATTTTTAGAAAAAAATAGTAATTTATCATTTCCTGATTGGTCTTCTTTGATTTCAACGAACTCATTAAGCAAACCTAAAAGAAAATCAATTTCATAAAATAAACGAAAGAAACATATGTGATTTAAATGGCTTGCATCTAGGAACTGTTTAACTTGGGATATAACTAACTGTATAGTTTATATAAATTTATGTTAATAAATAAAAGGGAAATGCTGCTGTGTAAGCAAATTAATCAATTACACAAAACACTAATAAATGAATGGACTTGAAACTTTCTAAGTAGCCACACGTCGTACTAGTTTATAAATAGATATTTAAACAACTCGAACTTCAGCTCTTTAACACGTACAAGTGTCGCCCAGACGGTATAGTGGTTACGGGAGCCTACTACGGTACCAAAGGGCCTGGGTTCGAATCTCGGAGAAGACATAGATGTTTGTAAATGTAAAGTGTCGTTGCGGCACGGCGGCACTCCAGATATGCGGTGAAAAGGCCGAAAGTCCTCTCGTGAGGACTGGGGGGGCTGCTCTCTCTCTCAAAATTGTTGGTGGAAAATAGAAGTCCCACGTATCTTTAGAGTAGGCTCTGGCAACCATTGTTCCATGTAACATGGACAAGATAGCAACAACAACATATACAAGTCCGAAAACTTATATATACACTAAATCTACAAGAAACAAACAGCAAAAATGGTTTTTCACATCTGTTTTTCTTTTATGACAAATGATGTATTACGAAGAACAGCATTTGGAATTTTAATCATGAAAAATTAGCATTGCCATTTTGAAATAAGTATAATAGTTAGCTGTGTTTCATTTTCTGATATACGTAAATATATTCAGCAGTTATCTCAGGAGAAACAAATATGTTAGACAGATTATACTTTTCATCAGTATCTTATATCTGATACGCATTCTCTACAGATACTATTGTTTTAGAAACAGAATTTTTAGACAGTCCCGGCTCCTTTTCTAATCGCAAATTCACTTCAGAACACCGATTACTTCAAAAAAAATATTTACAACATTTTATTGAAATTTTTAAGCTTTATCTCACTTATATCTAAAATTTATTTTATTTCTTAGTTCACCCTCTGGCATTGTTTTGTTTCTCGTTTAAAATTCCATGCATTCTAAATGCGTTTCAAATCCAAAACCGATTTACTTCTATTTCGTCTATCCGTACTGTATTACCTGACAGTCTGACAATTGGCCATCAAGAAAATCAAAAGATTTCACTTTTCAAATAGAAAACATAAAAAATGATTTTACAATTTACTGTTATCATAGCATCTTTGTATAAAAGGGTATTTAAATTTCAGATAAGTTCATTACAGAAAATGAAAATATATATATATTAAAAAAAAACAAAAAAAGAACACGATTTTGGGAATCTGGCTGATCTTTTACTTACTTGCAAAGTTTCATACTGGCTCCTTTCTTCTTTGTCTTTATTTGAATGTATTTGCATACCATCTTTGCGTTTAAATATTTAAAGTACCTAAAATACGTATAAGGTTTAACATTTCACTGAAAAGTCCTGATATCAATTTCATCCTTTGCTAGGTTTTTTAACTCGCAAATTTAAAATTTGAAAGCAAAATTAAAACTTAGTTAGGCTTTGATGCTGATTACAACTCTACTGATTTCGTTTTCGTGGGAGATCAGATAGGGACTCATCGGTTTCAGGAGCAAAACCGTTTTTCCAGGAATAGAAAAAATATTTTTGCTCGGACACGTGTCTTGCAGCCCCTTTCTACTTGTAGCTGTTTTGGAGTATGTTCTAGATAGGCAGAAGAGCACTTGAAAAGTCTTTCAATTAAATTGAAAGCTTCATATTTTGTGTTGCAAGTGCTGACTCCGAATGCTAATATGAGCGGAGACATAACTGTCTTCCTGAAATAGTAAATTCCTTTAGAGACAGATCAGTTATATCGAGGGAAAAGATGCATAGGTTTTAGTCTCACATGAGATACTAAGAATAACGTCTTTTCATGCCAATTGATAGAAATTAAGAACCATGAACCAATTACCAAACGGAAAATCCTGTCTAAAGCACATTAGTTATTTGATCCCATAAGTTTCATTTGTCCTTTAACATCAATTCCTCAACTGCTCCTAAAAGAGTGATAGAAATTGGGAATTTTATGGGATTTTAAATTACCGGAAGATACAATTAAAGATCCGAAAAATAAAACTCCTGAGCTGAAAACCTATAAATTCCTCGTAGAAATCTGATTTAGATCTTAGTGGATCCAGTATAACAGTGCATACATTTTGTGACGCGTCTACATATGCGATTTGTATGTTTCATAGAGCAGAGAAAGAGGGAAAAGTAACTTCTCAATTAGTACAAGTTAGATCAAAGATAGCTCCATTAAAAGCTTTATAGATTCCGAAGATGAAATTGCTGGCATGCCTTCCTGGGCTGGATTAAGCAATGCAATGAAGAAAGATTTGAAGTTAAAAAACATCCAAGTCAGGATACGGGTCCGATTCTATTGACGTACTGTATTGGATTCAAAGAGAAGGGCCTTTGAAAAATTTGTGTCTAACCGTGTAAAGGAAATTAGAACTCCTTCGGCATTCAGTTAATGGAAGTTTCTTCCTGGAACTCAGAATCCTGTAGACATACCATCAAGAGATTGTTTGGTAAAAGTCCTACTAAAAACAATGGCAGGAAGGATCTCCATGGCTTGGAGATTCCAAAATAAGATAAATGATTAGATTATGAAATGGCACGATGAAGATGTGGTAAATGCGGAAAAGAAGAAAACTATAGTGTTATATCTGAGTTAGAGAAATTATGAATGTTATAATCACATATCTTCCTGTAAGAGAAAAAGTCAACTTAATAGTTGGATATATAGATTTTATAGAAATATTAAAAAACTTACGAAGAAGTAAGGGGAATTATCTGAAGAACAGAAGTCGAACTTATAAGTTTTGAAAATAAAAGTTCAAGAAGATTCCCTTCACAGCGGAAAAATTCAACATTTAAAATCATTGGCAATATTTACATGATGGATTTACAGGATGTTGACGTAATTTTGAGAATAAAAATAAAGTGTCTCTGGAGAGACGACGATGAAAATTTCGAAGTTTCGATTGTTCTACCATCTGATCATCATGTAGTTAAGTGCCTAATTTTACTTAATCATCGAGAGCTTGCACATTGTGGAATACATTCGCTAATGGTAAATTTGAGAGAATATTATTGGATATTGAAGAGAAGATGAATTATATACGCAATTGTGGGGTCTGACTTATTTAATTCAATGTTCAGTCTTTGAACCTCACAAACACTAACAAGGGAATAATCGCTTAAGTATGTGAACAAACACGTAAGACTTAAGAAGGGTTAACTACCCTTTATTTCTTAGAATAAATGGAATTAACTCTTAACTCGAACTATACAGCAAAGCCTCCACTTGGGCTTGAACTTAAATGAATAGGAAATTAAACTAAGCTTAACTAAAACTAACTGAAGATATAGCCGAAGCTATCAGTATTCTAAATAGTTGGCCCCTAAATATTAATTAAATCGACTCAGCCAAGCAAGGATCTAAAGTATGGCCGAGCATAGTAATATCTAAGACAGACGTAGCCAAAAGGCAAACGCGCGCTAATCAGGAAAATCAGACTCTCTCTCTCGAATTCAGCGAAACATCGACTTAAATAGTACTCTTACTCATTTGCATTCACTGCGTTTCTGAAATTAAATTCTGGTAGGAAATTGTAAGCTGAAACTAGAATTGATAGGAAAGAAGGATAACTTAAAATAACTGTTAATGAAATTAGAATAAACCTTACACAGTAATAAGAACCTGCTTCGTTATAAATGGCTTAGAGTTAAACAGTCTGAAATTCCAGTAGAAATTCTCCTCAAGATCGTATAATAAATGTCTGCTTTTCGGAATGATTAATGTGTATGTGGCAAATATATTACTACTGAAAAAAGGCAAGAATATATAGATCTTGGTTTTAACCTGTGCAATTTATAGAGCAGTACATTTAGAACTTCTGAGTTCGCTATCAACAGGTACGAAAATCGCCTAAATAGTACGATTGATTTTGATTGAGTAAAAACTTGTTAACAAAGACTTGAAAAAACGATTAATTTACAGACGAAAGCTGATGTCATATCTTTGAGTCAGGTTTCAAAGTAAATACCTGACTCACTGCATTAAAGAAGAACAGCTGAAAGCAGAGTTTATGTCCCTACCGTTGGAAATATTTTAATCTGAAGTGGTAAACTTGAAAGACTATATTGTCTTTAGGAAGGATATTGTCGATTCACACTAGCAGAGACGGAGTTGCTAGAGCCGCCAGAATTAAAACTAAAGGGCGGGACTTGTAACTAGATCTATCAAACTGTTGCGTAATTTAGAACTAGATGCTGAGAACAGTGTTACCAACATTGAGAATTTTACAGCAGATGAAGAACCTCCTGCAAACTAAGGAAATCTTGGTTACCATCTTGTCACAACTAGATCTGGGCATGTTGTTCGAACTCTCAAGATACGGACAAGGAGGTGTTTAGTTCCGGTTTAATGCTTCCGAAACTCAAAAGGGGAGTTTTAAAAACAGAGCCTTAGGCATTTGCCGCAGAATTTGCGTGTGTGAGATGCACCTTGCAATTCAACTTCCTTTCCTTTTTTCCTTCCTCAACTTCTTAACTTCCTTTATTTTTATCAAATTCATGCCTGTTACTTCAAATATTAGGAAGCATATATGAAATCTAGAATATTATCTAGGGCGTAATCTGAAGCAGAATACTAATCCAAAACCTGGAACTCTGTTGCTTACTCCGGAATGTCTGTTAAGTTTCAGAGAAAATAAAATCTTGATCTGAAAGCAATAAGTTTCATTAAACTACTAGAATTGTACTGCTTAAATGTGTACAGTATAATGCTTATTTAATTAAATGCTAATTAGTTCGACATTTTCCAACACTTTACCGAAATTATTACAAACTCCTCGCTAGATATTTTTGCAAAATTTCATGATCTACCATACACGCTAAACTTTAACATTTTCCCCCGATAATATTTCGATATATATTCTTTTCCCGATAATATTCCAGTAATAACCCATTAAACATATGAATGCTTTGCGTTTAATTCTACTAAGCAACAATTTCTATGTAACTTCTTTAATTAATTTACGATAATATATGCGGGGGAGTAAAAGGTTTTGATCTGTTACATACATTAGAAAAAGTTATAAATTGAAGAGTGTATTAATTACTTTTACAATGCAGAGATGAAAGAATAATGGATAAATACGCAGGGAATAGCTAATACCTAATTTCAAGCCAACAGTAGCCAACATTAGTCGTTAACCATATCATTAATAGTAATGGTAAATAAATAATGGTAGAACGAATACCTTCATCTTGAATGATTCAAAACACAGCAGTGAAATAAATTGCCGGACGAGAAGCAGAGAAAGATTGATCACTCATATGCATCATTAATCAACAGCAACCAACTAAAACAAATATAAAGAAATAAAAATAACGGAATACTCATTTCTGGATATTATTGCTTTCGATTTATATAATAATAATAACTGAATTTTATTTTCTGGTAACAATAAAAAGGCCTATCCTTTTACGATTATAATAAACACATTGTAATGTGATCGCGGTTTAATGTTGTCATTCGGATATTGCTATAGAATTCCTGAAGTTTCGCAAGTTTGTTTACGAAACGCGAAAATTATGTGTCTTATTGTGGTCAGCAGTTTGGCTAATACGATCACATAACACGCAATGAACATAACATGAACGAACACAACATGCAATTTGGTTTATACGATTTGGCTGTTATTATAGAACAAAAAGTTTTTTTTTTTTTTTTTTAAACAGGAGATGTGAAAAATGTGCAGTGGCCTAGCTAGACTCGAAACCTAGATCTCTCGAACAAGCGTCGAGTATGCTTCCAGTTAAACCAGGAAAACATGCAGAAAGGAAGGATAAAATATCTTATATACCCCTCTTTTTATAGGGCAACTGGGAATAAGGAGACCCAATCGCCAATTCCTGGTGATGACGAATTATCGTTCACCACTTTTTAGATGGGGTGCCATTTGTAGAGTCATTAGTATTTTTGATGCTGGGGACGTCAAACATGTGCAATGTCCTCGCCGAGACTTGAACCTGGACCTCTTGAATACGCACCGAGTGTGCTACCGCTACACCAAAAAAGCATGCTGGAAGAAGAGAGAAAACACCTTCTAAAGTCGCCAAATAATAAAAGTTGTCAAGTTACAGAGGAATATTACCAAGTAAGAAATAAATCCACCAAAGAACTTAGTTTTGATTTTAATTAATCATTTAAAATTAAGAAAAAGGCAGCTTCAATTTGGCTTAGATTTTGAATAAATTCATCGATTTTGAGGACTTTCAGACACAAATCTTTCTTCAGGAATAAAAAAAGAAAAATTTTTGCAGAATCCCCTTGCACCTGAAAAGATTTCCTAAAAACATAACTCTAAACTAATGGTCCTTATTTTTTGTTTAAATTTAATTTTAAATTGCCATGTTGTGTTCAGTGAGGGAATGCCCCCCCCAAGTATTATGATTAACGGTGCAGCATAGGTCAAATAATTTTCAGCTATATTATGAGCAGGTCATATATGAACTTTTGCATTAAAGGTGTTATGAACTGTTCATCAACAAATGTCTGACTTTTCATAATTAAACTTCTGTAAAAATAAGCATTTATATCAAATTAGTTAAATTCCATTACTGTTTTGAAGGGCATTGTTTTCATCATTTAATGCTATCACTCGGTTAATATTATCAGAATAGCTGTGGATAAAACTTGATCACATTAAGCAGCACCTATTGAACTCGCACTGAAATTCTTTATTTTTTATGTATTATATCTAATAATTTATTACAATATTATCATTAATGCAATTGTGTTCAGAAAAACTGGTGAAAGAAATTTGACAAGAGTTTCTTTATATGAATTCGATTGTACACACTTTGTTTCCAACTTAATAATTAAAAGAAATGTAATTACTCGATGCGATTAAAATCTCATTAATTTTCAATTTTGTATTTTTTTCATTCAACACTGGAACGTTCAGTGCTTCTACATGGAGTTTACATACCAAATCGTAGGAAGATTCTAGGGCTAGGACAGTGATATAAGTTGTGTGCATTTTAGGTAAGTAGCACGGTAAAAGTTTTATGAGAACACAGGATGACTGACTGGTCACTCAATTACACGCCCTAACTTGAGCAATCAGATAAATATAGTTATCATAACAGCAGGACATCAATATAGTGAAACTACAGTTTAATGCTTATACTTTTGTAAGAGGATGTAATGAACATAATATGCGTATAATTGAAACGAGTAAGCAAAATAAAAATATACATAACAATAGCATTGTTAATAATGTATGGCACAACAGACAGAAGCTACGGGAGGAAACAGAAGCATACAGAAATGTGTTTGCATGGTATAAAACGAAAAACACGTTTGAAGACTAAAGGATATAAAAGGAAACAAATATATACACGGATCTATAAATGAGTAATCAAAAAATACAAAATTAAGCCAGTTCCTTCAACCCCACTTACATAAAATATCGTATCGCTGCACCGAAAACGATGGAATTAGTCAAAAACGGACCGTATCCAGGCAAGTATTCAATGATGGACGAGTTGATGTTTCGTAGTTCCGTTTGGAAAAAAAAGTAGCTTTCTGCGATTTGTGGTGGTTTCGAGCCATCTCTCCTGACACGTTTAAACCATGTGCTCCTGAGGATTCCGTTTAAGATATGAGGCTGGTGAGGTTTTTTTTTGTTCATCAGGAACATTCCCAGACAAATTTGTTGCCTATTTCGCAAGTTGATCAGTTTGTTCATTTCCAGCAATTTTCTTGTGGGCTGGAATCAAGCTTAGAATAGGACGGCTAAGAGATGCAGTTCGCAACAATAGGCGGCAACTAGTATGCACAGGTGGATTTCTGCTGCGCGCACTGAATATGATTTGGAAGGTAAACGCAAAGTACAATTCTGCAATCAGTACATGACTGAGTGTATAAAACAGTAGCTATCAACCTATTTTGCCCCACGCATCCCTTTCATCATTGCTAGGAGATCATTCCCCAATTGCTAAAACTCGAAAAGTAAATATGCGTTTATTTAGATTTACACTCATGTCCATAAATTAAGGATAATGCAAAATCAGGCAAAAGAAGAGTTAGAAGCAAAACAAATTTGACTTATTTGTAAAGCTTATTTATTCAACAAAAGGTAAAGAGCAAACAAAGACGCTATATGTTTGATATTATTAAAAAACTTAGCGATTTTTTCTCTCTGGAGCAAATTACAAAAAAAAAAAACCTATTTACAAAAAACCAATATTACATGGTTCGTATGATTGTTAATACATTGTATGTCTCCCAGATGATGCAATACAGTCCGTACAACGCCTAGGCATGCTGAGTATCAAATTGTCGATCTGATCTTGGGGGATATTACACCACTCAAAGAGCAATGCTCTCCGAAGTTCCAGTAGACATGTAGGAAGAGGTTGACGGGCTGCAACTCGTCAGCCAAGCAAATCCCACACGTGCTCTACTGGATTCAAGTCCGGTGAGAATGTTGGCCAGTTCATACGGGTGATATCCTCCGATTGAAGGCATTCGCTTACCATGTTTGCACGGTGAGGACGGGCGTTGTCATCCATAAACACAAATTGTGCGCCCATGGCGCGCCGAAACAAACGTACGTGTTGTTCCAGAATGACTTCCCGATAGATTTGGCTTGTCATGGTTCCAATTTGAACATGCAGGTCAGTTCTGAACCCAGAACAATTCCACCACAAACGAGCACTCCTGCACCACCGTAAGGGTGTCGTTCACTGGTGTTTTCTTGGTGGTAACGGGTACCTGGAGTTCTCCATATGAAAGTCCGGCGAAAATCAGCTTGCAAGCTAAACCTGGAGTCGTTGGAAAACATCACACAAGCTCACTGTTGCGGTGTCCACAATGCATGCTCTCTACTCCAGGTTAACCGCAGACGACAATGAGTTGCAGTAAGTGGAACGCATCTGACAGGTCTACGAGCATATAGTCCAATCTGCCCTAAGCGTCTGTACACGGTCTGCCTTGAAAGTGTCGTACCAGTGGCTGAAGAGAGCTAACGAGACAGGCCTGAGGCTACGCTCCGCCTGTTTCTTTGGGCAGTAACTGCCAAATACCGGTCCTCATTCGGCGTTGTAACTCTGGGGCGACCTGTGCTGTAACGTCTATTCACATTACCATCATCTTGGAATTGTTGCCAAAGCCTGGAGATGACACTCTGGACAATTCCAAGTTCGTCTGATACTTCCAGTTGGGTACGCACACATTCGAGACGGCCGATAATTCTGCCACGCAAACAATCATCCAAATGCGTCCTTTGTGTCATAACTATTCGGTTATTGCCCTGAAATGCTTATAAAGCGCCTGCGAACAATTTTACTTCTTTGCCTGTATTCTTTATATATTACTCTCTCGTCATTGTGAAGTACCATCGGTGTCATCTGGTTACTTCCTGAAATTAGCATATGATTCTTGAAGATGTGTGTAGTGATTTTACAGGTGATATATTTATTTTAGAATTCGATTTCCGCGTGACTCCGAATTATCCTTAATTTATGGACATGAGTGTAGATTATTTTTAACGTGTTTATTAATTAAACAGCAAAAAATGTATAAAATGTTGACAAACACTTAGGAATAGACGTAAATAAGAGACTGACGGCATCTCTCCTAAAACCATGTTCCCCCTGGTTGAAATCCCTGGGAATTGTTTAAACCAGACCTGCATGTCTACTTGTAGAATCACCTGTCTTTTTCTGCAGCTTGTAAAAGCCATTAGTAAAAACATTTTACGATTTTTAACAGCCCATGTGGATGGTTTGCGCAAAACAGTGCACTGTGAAGGGTGCATACATAAATTCTGCTTCAGAGCATCATGCGCAGTATTGGAATGCATAGACTCTTGCCTATCTCAGAGTTTGCATGAACATATCAGTTGATCAGAATATTTATGTGTTTCGCCTACTGAATTTCAGGGGGTCAGTACTACTGAATCCTATATGAACTGAATCCCTTAGTGTTAGGCGGAGGCTGGCTGAAATCAAAAGCTCGTCGAGGAGAAATAGCAGAATAGAAAATCATCATAGAGAAGGAATAGAATCACTCGCTTGCTGAAAAGCGTCTGAATTTTCAGTCCACAGGCAACGGACTTTTTAAATTGAACTAAGCACTCCTTAAAGCACTAAACCGGCTTCTCAGAGTCATCACTCCCGGAGCATGGAGACCAGGAGGGTGAGGAGGTATTAAAACCGTTTTTCCGGCCATTGCGCTTCCTAGGAGGCTGGCATAAGCAACTACTCTCCAGGCCGACAGAGGCTAACGTTTAGGATGGTAGGAATCTTGTCCATGTATTTTATGCCCCCAAAGCGAGATTATAAAATAACAATACAAAGCAAGCACATACGATCCCAGGGGCTGGTATGTCTATATGTCTAGTCGAAGATATCATACGTTCCATCAAGCCTGGGGATATTTGCAGTGATTTCCTCCATTTCTACTACCGAATCTAAAGGCATTAATTTTGCAGGAACTTATACAGCTGCCATGGACATTGTGCGATCGCTCTGCAAACATTGGGTAGATGAATTGAAACTGTAAAAAACTGAAAATCTGCTTCGTTTGATAAGACAAATTGGTACCCCAGACTGCCAGAATAAAGCACAATGCTTGCATTACTGTCAAACACCACAACCTAAATAAACTCGGCATTATTTCCCATTTGACAGCGGCTGGACAATGCATTAAATTTGGCGAGTTGGACCATTTGTTTGCTTTACGAAACGAATATAGAGAAATAGCGTAAACGGGCGTCCTAAATTTAATAATTTTATTCTGAAGTTTAACGCTGAGATAATGTTGTGAAATACTTTGGGTCGAAGGCCTGAGCTTAAGCAGCTAAATTGTGAATTTCTGCTCTTTTGCAAAGTTTTTAAACGCGTCTAGCTTTCGAGATCTCGGTTTTGCAGGATACTTCTGCCGACAACCATTAAACGAAAATCATTGGCGCAAGCAATCGTCTTTGCGCGATCCTATTCGTCATATATTTAAAGAGCGGTATTTGCAACTAGTTTCCACAGGGCAAGCATGAACACTGAGGACGTGCTCAGGAGATGTCCTTCATTTTTTGGTGCCACTTTGTATGCCTCTAAAACTACAAATGGATCAAAATTGTGACTAAGAAACCTTTTGAAACCAAGCTTCAAGTGATATCTGGCCACTACAGTGAATCAAAGATCCCTCTGAATATCTATTGCTAAAACAAATAAGTAGTTGTCAGATTTTTATTTTCTGCTAGATAGTTGCATGTGGTCTTTCAGTGTATGTTCAGTTGTGTGGCCTGCTCGGAAGCTCTACTGCTTTGGATGCAATATACCAGTTTTGTCAAGAAAGTTATTCAGGTGGATAATGGACTTACAGTAATAGATAACATATAATCGACTTGTTTACATTTATCGGTTACAGGTAAAAGACATATTGCCGGATATGCTGACGTATAGTTATCTTCTTTCCGCACTTTAGGAAAAGTACTTTCGCATTTAGTGCCGATGGCCAAAGTGGTGTAAACTGCAGCAAATGGATTAGCCAGCTCTCGAAATAAGTGTTTCTTGATTTTAGTATAGAATTTTCTGTTCCATTTGGACCTGATGCTTGCATTGCAAACAGAGGATGGATTGTTTTATCAATTTCAGATAAAGGTATTTGGGGAAGAGGATCAGAGCCTAGCACGTGTTCCTCGTTGTTGCGTGGGATTGCATTTTATGGTTGTTTTTGTTCAACCGGTGTCAAAAGAAGCCATTCTTTTGTTGTGTCATCTCTGAAGATAGAATACAAACTAACATTGACAATCGCAGCACTGGATCGGGTAAGTGGCTACGGAGAAGTTGTAAGGAGGTGAGACGGAAGACTTTGATGCATGTTATTTTAAATACTACTGCTTAAGTGTCAGCAGTACGGGAGCAGAAGTGGAGTAGAGAGACTAGTTAAACAGCATTTAAGTTTCCAACATTTTGCGCTATCGCGCAAGACAAAGAAATTTCGGCCCGAAACTTAACGATTACTTGACAGTCAACTGTAGTGCATACACATAAGTCGAAATTAGAATTAAGACTGTTTTCTTGCACCTAAAGGCTACTTCGACGTTACATTGTCCATATAATGTAAAGATGTAATCAGTTTATAATGACTTTACAATAAGCAGTTCATTTAATGCATTTAGGAGAAGTACAAAAATCACTGGGATTATTATTTTGCACTTCTCAATGCAGTTCTAGCGCGTTAGAAAAGATTTGGTGATTCGTTAAAGAATGAAAACTGTAACATTTTCTTCAGAGTTCTAGTTTTTGTCAAAAGATGTTGAAGAACAGATACTGAAAAACCATTTATATATTGCTAAATGGCTAGGAAAAAGTGGTATTTATCTTTTTTTCAGACTGTGATTTAGAGCTTTTCAGCAACATGTTATTGACGGTATTGCTACATGCGAAGTTCCGGGGCATTAAGATATCGTGAAAAAAATTAAATTGAAAATGTTTGGATGATGTCTTTTTCTGATAGCGATGAAAATATTTAAGGAACGACATATGCGGAAAGCAATTTCCTCCCAACCACAGCAGATGCCAAAGCTGCGGTGCTTATCATTAATTTGTTCACAGAGATTTTAGAATCGAAAACGATGGAGGTTTTAAATTTTAGGCTAAAAATATAGATAAAATTTTCCTGCGATCTACATCAGGAGTAACATGATGTAAAAATTTTAATATTTTTTTTTAAATTCAAATAGTATTTATTATTGTATAAATCAATAAAAGAAAATTCAAATTTGAATCATTTAAATAATTTTTTTACATTTATTTGTAAAAAATTTAGCGTAACTTGAGGACTTTAATTTCTAAATCCCTACCAAAACTAAAAATTGTAATTTAATATGGTATTCCTAAATAATGATCTGTCTGTAGCATAAAATAATGGGAAATGTCACACAACGTATTAAGAAAAATACATTAAAATATTTCATGCTACTTGAAGCAAAATTATTCATATTTGGAAACCAAAAATAAAAACTGATTTCACACACAAAAGGAAATTAAGTTGAAAAACTGAGTATTCGAAATATTATACGTAAATGTAAAGACAAAAAAAAAACAAATTCCTAAGTATATAACTCACTATCTCGTTAATACGACTGAAAAAAGGAATAAAAAGCTTTCGATGTGCCTTTGCATTTATCGTCAAGAAAATCTATAATATTTCCAGGTTAGGAATATTTTAAAACTTGTTCATTAGTTTTTTATATCCTGCTTTTTTTTCCACTTTTAGTTTAAGTTATAGAAGAATTTTAAGAACTTCTTTAAGAAATAGTTTTTTTTAAATATCTTTTAAATATTAATGAAAATCCAATGAATATTAAAACTTTAAGACTGTCGATATTTTTCCAAAAATGAAAATTAATTATTCATGAAGATAAGCCATGTTATTCTGCAAGGCAAATGAAAAATACTATTGAATATTATAGTTATTTCTTATCATCGGTTTAAAGTTTATGATGTAGAATTTAATTTTGTACAGTCATAAAAAATATGTTTATTACAGTGTTATTCGGTGTTCATTAATAATCTGTTTAGATATTAATAACATAGATAATTTCCAACATAATATACTTATACGTTAGAAAATAACTCAGTCAGCTGTTTAACTCTGTAAAGTACAATTTTAAGACAAATGAATGCACTTTAAAACACGGCGGAAATTCTGTCAAAGTTTATTAAATTGGATGGATGAAAAGGATAAGTGAATTAGGGAAAACAATTAATCCCGGAAAGCGTTACACATTACGAATAAATAAAATATTGTGAATGAATACCATTTATTAGTTTCAACATGAAAGCACTGCACTAAAGTTGCTTTTTAACAAAAAGAAAAAATGTAGTACACTGTCGTTTACTTCTTATCTGAATTTTTCTCAGTTGAAAATTTCTTTTCAAGATTTAAAATCATTTCACAATCAGAAGTAATTCTACTTTGAGCACAGAACTTTACATATTTTTAAAGCTTTGTAGAGTTCATTTTAATTTTCCAACCCGCTATTTTAAGTTAAATTACTTTCCTCTTAAGCCTCATTTTACTTTCCTGCCAGACTGCAAATTTCCAACAAGCGCAGTTTTCAAATTAGATAGAAAAAAGAAAGTATTTAGAGGAAGGTTTAAGAGAGCGAAATCAGAGCGTGTTCCGCCTGCTTGAAGGCCTCGTTGCTAACTTTGATTCTCTAGCAATTATAATTCTGCGGCGTTGAGTTATTCTCATTAGGATTGTTTATGCCGACTTCAATCAGACCCAGCTTCCGCGATCGTTAAACTGTGAAGCCCCGAGAATATACTTAAACTTCACCAATTTTAATTTTATACATTGCCTTTTGATTTAAGCCAAGTGCTGGCTTCTGTAAAGATGAGTTGTACACACGCTTCTCCTGATTTTGTAGTACGTTAAAACACTTAGCGATAATTCACCAAACAATCCTTAAACGCCGCGTATATTATATTAGCAAAGAATATAGGACTATACAGCTTTATAAGTCCCCGTAAAGCACCACTGCATCACTTATTAATTTTTATCTTCTTTACATTCTTTATAAGCCCACACTGAAAATTAATCCTGAAAACTATGAGAAATAAGCTGATCAGCAAAACTGTAGCTTGCAATGAAATAACATTCAGGTATATTGCTATTAACGATGACGCGGAGCTGAGGGTTACCGTCTTTTTCTGAAAATAAGACATCCTCCGAAAATAAGCCCTATCGTGATTTTCGGAACTTTTTGTAAAATAAGACATCCTCCGAAAATAAGCCCTATCGTAATTTTTGGAACTTTTTGTAAAATAAGACATCCTCCGAAAATAATCCCTAGTTAAAATAATGTGACAAAAAGAATTTGTTAAAAAATGCTGTTGATTTATTAAGTAATAATATGTTTAGCTTTCCTAATACTGGTATTTCAGAGAAATGTTTGAAACAAAATATTCCGAGAAATTAATTGTTTACCTCTACAGTTCGTTTCAAATTAATTCTTGGAATTTATCTTAAAAATACAACATAAGGCAGCAGTCTACATTGAGCGACAGTGCAGGTATACAACGTTCATTCATTTCAGTCTTGTAAGTCTGATTATTTCCTCATACGTAATTTTATTTAAAAATAAAGTGAATAATTTTTAACCCCAGTTAAAATGAGTACAAAACGAAAGAGGTATTCCGTAGAGTACAAAAAGGGAATCGTGGAAGACTCCAGGGGTGTAAATCTTGTAGCATTCTGTAAAGAGAAGATGCTGGATCTCCGTATGGTTCGTAAATGGCGTGCAGACTACGATTACCTGTGTCAACTGGTGGACCAAGGAAATGAGGTATTCATAGGCCAAGGAGCTCAAACGACAGTTCACCACAAAGCTTCTTCGTCAATTTACGTTCCTTCTACCGGTTACGATAGTGCACGTGTTAACTGTATTTTGGCGATTCGTCTAGATAACAAGAAAGTATCGCCATTTTTAATCACTAAAGGTAAAAAAGACCAGATTCAACGTGTTTCAGGAATTTATGTCATTGAAAGTGAAAAAGCCTGGTGCACCCAAGCAGTTATAAGAAAGTGGGTTAATTTTATGCTGCCACCACTGTTGAGGGGTCAGAATAGAGGTTTACTAGTTTGGGATTCAGCTAGCACTCACCGCGCTAAAGACATGAAATACTTTCTTGCTGAAAGAAAGGTTGATCAAATAATGATTCCGGCAGGAATGACTGGTTACCTCCAGACACTTGACATTGCAATAAACAAGCCATTCAAGGATCACTTGCGGATGGAAATCAATGAATATATTGAAAACAGAATGGTGAGAAATCGTCGAGGTAATTTTGTAAAACCAGGCTTACAAGAAGTTGTGAATTGGGTAAAAAATTCATGGGACAAAATAACTGATAGTGATGTTTCCAATGCACTACGAACAGGCTACTTAGACAAGAAGTATTCATTTAACGATAGCTATATCGCAAGACATGAGA
>KK118058.1:846751-885404 GCA_000611955.2 Stegodyphus mimosarum | reverse complement strand
TTATAAATTTAGTGTTGCCGTGAAGCTACCTTTACAGTTACAGCCTGAAGGTGTGTTGCTGATTGTTTCAGCGTATTTATTGTAGATTTTCGACGCTTCTAAAGGTAATTTTGGAACTGTGCTGTAAATAGTGATTCCTGTAAATAAATTGTGCTTTTTATTGTTCTGCATCGTGTTTTCATCGGATACTCTCAAATCTACGAACCCGTAAAACGCAACAATATATATATATATATATATATTACAGGTTATATTTAATAAAAAATTATACTCTATAACATAAATTGTTAGTTCAAATTCCCTTTTAACAAGCACAATTGAGCTCAGCGCTTATCGGTATTAAAACGTTTGTTATTTAATAATAATAGATGTAAGCATAAGTTTAAAAATGATTAATGTTGAGACGAATCCTTAATTTTCTCCAATGCGAATACGAATTTTAGAAGTTTCCTGTAAAAATATTGAAAAAAAAATGTTAATTGAAAAGTTTCTAATTACAGCAAAATCTAAGATCTGAATTTAATGAGAAGTAAATTTAATAACACTTATTGCCTTTAAAACATGTCTACATTTATTAATACTAAATTACAAATGGAATTTAGAAAATGATGTATGTAATTAAAGATTCTTGAATATCGAGGTTTAATTTCTCAATAACATTTTGCAAATAATTTCTGAGCAACAGCTTAATTTTTTTTTCGTATTTTCCAGAAATCTTTTAAAATCAATTAACCGTATACAGAAAAAGATGATACTTATGTACTGCGTCGCCAGTAGTTCATGTGGAATTTTGAAGAACCTGACTCCTTGTTATAAATAAGCAGTATTCGTCACACTTCCTTTTTGCGTTTCGTAAAAATGCTTTCGTCGAGTTCTACTATTTTGTTAGTTCCGCTGATTTGAGTGGAAATTCTGTTCAGAATTCTATCAGCAAAATCTCTCGTAATATTTCCACTTTCTTACTGTTCTGTCACCATTTTCAACTGTATCGTTTAAATTAATACATATTTTTTTGACGATAGGAACGCATAACTACAAAAATAATGCACTGCTTGCTATTCTGTAAAGAGGTAGGTCCCAAATTTTAGTCTTTCTCCCCCAAAATGGGAAACAAACTTTGGAATAAGAGTTAATTGATATCCTTGTTCATAAAAAATAAGGGGGCCTATCGAGATTCAGTCGAGATTGCATCAAGTGGAACGTGGATGTTGAGTGTTGCTTACATCGCGCTTATCCATAACTGGCACTAAATTACACTGATTGGCGATAGTTCTCACTGTCCGCAAGATAATACGTAAGTATCAAAGATAATTCCATTCGTTAAAATAAATATAGATCATACATAGAAAGCTAAATTATCTAGAAATATTAAATTTTGGTTCTCAGAATTGCTAAAATGCAGATGATCCAGATCCATTGAAATTGCAAAAATACATTCTGTTATTAATGGTTACTTCTGCTGAGTATCAATAAAAGTAATCTTTCTAAAAATAGTTTTCCTTGCAGGTTTCCAATGTTAAGTATTTTAGCTGCTTTCCGATTAAAATTTCAAAATTAAATGATAGAAAAATGATGAAAATTCGAGTTTTTCGAAGCCTTAAACTTTCGCGAGATTTGTGCTAATATTTATTAATAACAAATGACAGGAGTATGATAGACAAAATAATAATGCTTTATGTGTCAAAAAATATAATTAACATTAAAACTCGAATCACTTGCATTAGTTTAATTCAGATTTACGCTATGTGATTGGGAATATCTCCCTCCAAATGTATTCTGGTCTATTTCATGTACTCTGAAAGGGGAGTCTAAAACATACACAATGAAGTTCTTTATTGGATATCAATTAAATGAGTGCCCAAATTAGTTTTGCTTATTTTTTCTGAGTACAGAAACTAGTAAACTATATAAAAGTTGAAAATTTTAAATTGTTTTGAATGATCTAACGGAAAATTATTAAACAAATTCTAGGTACGATTCTGCATATTCTCTAAAATGATTCTGTCGTCTAATTTCTAGAAATATGCTAGACACAATAAATAAACTCATAATTATTCTATAAACAAGCCATGTAATTAAAGTTACTATAAAAGTTATTCATCCAATCTGATTTATAAAAGCTCTTGATTTGTTTTACCTTCTGCCAAATATCTGAGTCAAACACTGAATCCATTATTAGGATTTCCAGACGGGTGTGTTAGCTACTGTTCTTAGCAGATAAATTTGAAGATTGAAATAAACGAACTAATTTATTAATTCCTAGCATCAAAGCCAAAACAAAGAGACAAAAGTTAGTAACGTATTTTAGATACAAAGCTGAGTAAATTAATTAAAATAAATTGAAATACTCCTTCACTGCATCCATTTTAAATCATCGTAAATGATTATAGTACTTGTTAATGTAAATGCTCCGAATTCAACGACATTCTTTTCTGTAAATTGAGATTGAACTCTAAAATTAGCTTTCCTCCTTAAATGCAAGAAAGCAATATATCAGTCTTGCACATTCCACGGAATAACAAAGATTTTAACTAACTGTTTCATATAAGAAATCCGTGTGTTGAACAGAAAAAATAAAAATGGCTTTCCTTTATTTATGAATATATATTTTATTATCTTACAATTTTAGCAAATAAATAAATAAATAAAAGTATTTAGCAAGTTAACTCTGATTGCTAAAAATCAATTTATTACCTTAGGATTCGAGTTTTAAAATCCATGGTGCTTATGTACAACATGGACAACTCACCTAAACATTTAATGATCATAATTAAGCAAAGCCCAAAAGCTAGATGTTTGTCGTGTACAAAATTTTAACGTCAGTTCCCTGTTAATAAAGCAGGAGAGAAAACAATGTAGTCTGCTAAATTACAAGGTATTTATAATAATCCATTTTTCCTTCAGAATAACGATTTTTTGACAGTATATGTATAATCATACCCTCGCATCGGTTTCACCGACACCTCAGATGTCAGATTGCCACATTCATTTACTGGACTTCAGTATATTCCATAGTTCGACGTAACTGAGCCCGTTAATCGCTGAACACTAGCATATTTGTCCGAGGTACGAATCCTGGCAAACGGGCTGGCTGCATGGGTTCGTGGGTTTCCTGATGTGTAACGTATATACTAACTAGCAAGTTTCCCTAGAAAGTCTTCTGTGAAGGCATATCTTTCCTCAGTCCTCCAGTCCTTTGCTGTAATCAACTAAAACAAACCAATCAACATAACTGTAGTAAGTTTTAGAACACGTAATCCACGGATACGGCAATAATCTTTACTATTGTGTTGTACGTATTAGAATGCATGTTTTCTAAACTGCTCTCTTTTTATATGTGGACATTATAGCTGATTATATAAGCGTTAAATACATTAACGTTTAATGCACAAGAAAATAGTACAAAGATTAATGGTAATAATAGTACAAAGCTTAATGGTGTCTAAACTTCCGCATATTATTTCATAAAAGGACATAGCGTGACACTGTAACGCATTTGCCTAGACTTGTGTCATCGTCTTCTTGTTGAAGAATTGTCCATGCTCTAACGGCACTTTGACAATAAACTGCTGATTTTAGACCCTAAATTTAAATCTTCTATTTTAATCTGATCATAAAATATATTTTTATGTTGTATTACTGGAACCGGAATCATCCGAAAAAAATTAACTGTATACAAAAAATACTTTATAAACAACTGGCTTAAATTACAGATTGTGCATGAATGAACATTAAAATCTTGCTTAGAAAGGGCCTACATTTTAGCCGTTTCTGAAACTGCCATTTCAGCGCTCGATAGCATATTTGATATTATGCTTAATTCAGATAATAATTTTAAAATTTTATTCAAAGGTAATGAACAGTATACTAGTATGAATTCTGGTGAAATAATTGCACTCTTTTGCCAAGTTTGATTTCATCAAAAAATCTCATATGCCCTCGATGTAAGTTCCTTCCCATTTCTCTTTCTTAAAAAATTGATTGTGAATCTTTCTCTGGCAGTCCATCCATCTTAATAATTCCTCCACTACAGATGCGTCTCACATAAATCAATTTTCGCTATATCTGGCAACTAAGGAGTAAGCGTTTGTTCTGAATCAGTGGTAAATTCGCAAGGCAAATTTTATTATGCTTGCTTACTTATCATTTTAGGTTGCTCCGCATTTACTATTATTCATTTTTGCGGTATTTGTGTAGAAGTACATAAATATGTGGAAAACCGCCAGTGTCAGCTTGAACTTAAAAACGGCAACACTGCAATAAGTTATTGTTTCCTACAACTTCTGTCAGCCACCCATTATCACTAAGAGTTTACAGTACAAATGCAGAAAATGAATAAGAAGAATCCTGGAGATTATTATTTACCCGTAGTCAGTTCAGTTTCAGTTTCATTACATTAGGAGAAGCTTTCATAATAAGAGCGAAAGTAGAAATATGTTTTTGTTGGTAGAACCTTTAGCTATTTATATCTTCATTTTTTCTAAATGGTTTTAATTTTAGCATCATATACTGTTTGGTTTATTAAGTTACGGCTATCTGCTTAAAGGGAGAGATGCCTTCGCGGAGAACTTTCTAAGGGCAGATGGCCCGTACACACGTTAAGCATGGGGAGAAACCCCGATGAAACCTATGCAGCCAGCCCGTTCACCAGGATTCGAGTCCCGGACCGAATTACTAGTGTTCAGCGACTTGCTGGTCTTTGCAGTGTCAGAACTAAAAAGGAACCCTTGAAGCCTAGTGTACCTTAGTCTTGAACAGGGCATATATCAGATTACTCAGTGATTATCAAATCAGCAGATCTGTCTGGTATATGTAAAGATTTCGAAGAGATTAGAGTATGTATATACCTCACTTAATTATTATTCATAGAAAGAAGGCAATGAGTTCAAGCCGCAGTCTCGACCAAAATCTTTGCAGAAAGAATTAAATAATTGAATATGAATGCATTCATAGATAATTTGTTTTAAATTTTAAATATACTTATATGTTGTATACATTTATTACATTTATATCGCAGGTAATGGTAGACTTGAGGTTAAATTCAGTCTGCATTCAATATATATGTAGGGAAAAATATTCATATCTTTGTTATTTATTTATCACACAAGGTGCACTGTTAAAATAGATGGCCATAACCACAAAAGAATATATATGCAACTAATGTGTACTAGGCGCTCAATGGCTGCAATGGATGTGCTAATGGGTCTATGTCCCCGATTATTTACGTTTTCTGAAAGGTAGTCAAACGCATCACTTCATCGTGCTGCCGATGATTTATCGTATGCTAGGGTATGATTGTGCGTCTGGATAACATTAGTTATAGTAGGAAATTGAAGAGTAGCCACACAAGCGCAGCTGAAAGCGATGAAAGGAGTATTTATTATGGACTAGCGTCTGCGACAGCGTTTAGGCGCAGTATGTTTCCCAAACATATTCGTCATGGTCTCTTCAGTCACAAACTGCACATGATTTCATAGAAGAGAAAAATGCTGCATTCACTTTATTTGTGTTAGCTGTATGTTAAGCAATCCTTCTCACATCAAAGGAAACTTGCAGTATTAATTAGAGGTGCTATGCATCGTGTCTGCAACTCGGGTGCGCAACGCTCATTCACCAGAATAGAATTTGCTTCTCTAAGCTTTTTAAGCATGCCATTAAATTGCCTAATCTGCACTGCAACCGAATTATATTCATTTAAAAAATTTTATAAGAATTTCCTTGTAATAAGACATTCAACTACGTAGAGCGCAAATATAAGTAGGCGCTTAACTAGTATTTAATTTGATTAGCACCGTTTACAACTGATGTAGTTTCAAGTTAAACAAACAGCATTAAAAATACATTATATCATGTAAAATTTCCATTATTACCTTATTATTTTCTTTATCAATATTTCTAAAGATATAATTAGTGTTTCTCAAATATTTCTGCATTAAAGACGTCAATAAGTAAGGCGTTGGCGGGCAAGAGTGTTCTGCAGAGACTGGATATAACTCTCATGAGATAATGAAACTCGTTTAAATAACTTGCGTTTAGATTATTGTGGGAATGTAAAGAGAGTTGATCGGAGAGATAAATGATATTCATGTAAGTTTTAAATTACTTTTTACAGGAAATGTCAAACGTTTATGTTGTAAGCAATAAAAATGTTCATTTATAGCGATATATAATTTGTGTATCTATTAAGAAAATAATTTTTCATATTTGAAATGAACGCGCACATTGTTACGTGGAATTTCAATTAAGCGCAATATCACTTCCATGAAAATATTAATCGCTTTGGGTGTTATAAACCCTATGCCTCAAATTCTTTAGACTTTCAGCTAATAAGTCTTAGTGAAATTTGGAAATTCATTTTATCCCTGGAAATGTATTATAGTAGGCGATATCTGATGGCTGTTTAACTAGGAGAAGATTGTATTTTGCTTTATATTAAGCTCTTTAATTAATCTCTTATAATGGAAGCATATCAAAAGAAAAATATAAACGATTCTTGTAGTGAAACGATGACGCTCTTGTTTGCTTAAGAAGAGTTTCTGGATTTGATTTCTAACCGAATAACTTTTTTGTCATTCAATAAGGGTTTTATTAAAATTCATATATGGATATTATAACTATCGGATAACGGATTCAAGGTGTTGCATTACAGAAGATTCATCGTGTTTCCCGTAAATTTGTAAATTGCAGTGTATCATAAAATACTGAGAATAAAAAATGCAAAATACACCAAATTAGGTAAAGATATTTCGAATTTCATTTATAGCTATAAACATGTTTGATGCGTGTTCCTTTGTGTAAGTCCGTACGTGCTGTAAAATGTTCCCTCTAATAGTCCCCAAATACAGTTCTGGAGCTCTTCTAACGTTGCTGGCAATAGTTGCGTTATATTTTATATAACTATGCGCATGATCGGGAGTCCTTGGTAGCCATCTAATTGATGGTTAGTCATCTTTCCCCTGTTCCTACAATCAACGGCATGGAAGCTGAGCATCCAGACAGCGACATACATCCCTGGGCTAAAGAAGCAAAACCTCATGTTGCTGTACTACGAAATTGTTTGAATGATCTTTCATGTGAGAAAATATCTGAAAGTGCAGCATATGAAGACATATCATGTGCGTCACATTATTGAAGGGGGGGAAGGAAAGTCTTATCTACCTCTGTCTGGGAAATTGAACGGAAGACGCTTAATTTTGATGAATCCAGTTTCTGTTTAACAAGTCGTTTAAATATTAGCCTGGCATTCCAAAGGTTTCCTTGTGGTTTTCAACTGTAAATTCAGTCGCAATGTCCTAAACAATTGATTGCGGAATACCAAGTTCGTGGTAAGTGCGATTTGATAATTTTTTGTGGTCACGTACGAAAGTCTCCGCAGCAGTCTTTGTTAGAAACACTTGGCCAATAGAACACTTGCCTTTAAATTGGTAACCAGTGCTCTTTAACTGCCTGCATAGTCGCAAAATTCTGTACTGTCTACTGCCTAGTAACGCATTGCCAACGAAATGAAAGTTACATGGTAATAAACGATAAAAACTTTCCATATTGTAAAACCTTTTACGAATTCTGCTGAAAATATGCTATTATGAAAATGAAACTTATATTTAATATATAATGAATCATAAAAACCTTTGCATGTGATTAAATATTTATAAACGAAAAGAAAATATCTTAAATTGAAAATTTGTGATTTTTTTTCGTTATGCGAACATCAAAAACATCTACAAACCGTCAAATGACAACAATACTTTTCTATAAATTCAATACTTAGCTTTCAGTTAAAACAATGGAGCAATTTTCCGAAGAAGAGCAGTTTTCAGCTAAATAAATTGCTTTACTGATATTTTATGAATCCAACGCCAAATTTCACGTGTAAGGTATCCTTTTTATATACAATGGATAATTTTAGGTCGGAGTCCCTGCAGATCTTTAAAAAAATCCATAAATTCATATTTCAACATGTTAGAAAATTAGAATTATGTATACAACTAAGTAATTAAATAGTGTTTTGCATTATTTGTGTATGTAGTTAAGTATTTTAGCTAATATTTTAAATAATTGTACACGTAAACTGAACTTAAAACTAAGTTTTAATATTCATATTTTCTCTTTAATAATTCACATTTGTGAACTCCTTTCATACATTTAACTTCAGTTTCATACTCTATGTCAGGTTTCGGATAACCACAAATCAGGTTGAAACTCTAAATAAAGATACAAACTCACTAGAGTGCCTTTAAAACGACAGACATCTGCCATTTGAAATTGATTTATTGAAATCCATTGACACATTTGAAATCCTTAAAACATCAGTCGAAATAGCATATAAATGGATTGCTTGCGTTAATTTATAGATAACTGCAATATACTTCTTACACTTAAACTCGACTATACAAAATGCTAGTATTTGCTTTACAAATTAGATAACGCAGTCTAGTAAAAATTATTATCTTTGGAAACAGTGCCAAAGTGAGCAACAAACAAAGCATTTACGGATTCTGAAAAGGTATGATTTTTCTCCCTGAAACACATTAAGCCAGGCTTTGCGGGCGGGAACTCTTATTATCGCAATGGATACAAATTCATGTGCACTCTATACAAAAAAATATGGGACAGTTCTATAGATCCCGTTCTACTGGGCCAACTGACGAAACTTAACTTGCCTTTTTCATATCCCGAAAGTGCGACTTAGATTTATTTATAGCTATATCTATATTAGATTTATTTATAGCTTTGTTCTAACATAGGTATTTTGACACAATATTGGACATTTTTGACATAGAGATTTTTTTCCATATTTCGATTCTAGGACTCAAATTATACCAAAATAGTAAATTTTGTAAAATTTGGTGAGAAACTTACTGAGAAATTTAAGCATTTATCTTGACGCGCTTTTTTCGGTTTGCGCCTACAATAATTTATTTGACGGACATTTTAATTTATAGTAACCTATTTTCCTTTGCCTTTTCTTTCTGTGGAATAGCAGAAAAAAATGTGCGTCGTTAATTCTTTCAGATAAATTTAACAAAGTTCATAAACTACATTTGGCGTTATTAGAGCTAGTAACAAATACGACACATTTCAAAACGTGCCAATATACGTATAAATTAACCTATATATTTGAAAATTTTGAATTAAAAAACTCTAATTGTTTGAAGATATGACTAGGAATGCATCTGTCTACCTTTATGTGATGGTAAAAATGTTATAGGTTGTAATTTTAATTTTTTTGAAAAATTAAAAAAATTATTAAAAATTACAAATTAAAAAATTAATCAGAAAATATCTGTGAATTTTATTTGCATTGAACACAAAGTGCGAACTGTGACAGAAGGAATATAGTAAGTTTAATAAAATAAAGAGATGTTAATAAAATACATACGTAATTCAATTAACAATAAGGAGTCAAAGTTTTGAGAGCTAACTTTTAAAAACTGCTCATGCAAAATTTGCAAACCTTGTCACTTACGCATAATTTGAGTTGTAGAATCGAAATGTGGAAAACAAATTGCTAAATATTTCAAAAAAGCCAAAAAAATCATTTCAGAAAAAGTCCGATTTTGTGTCAGGTTTCTATGTTAGAACAATGCTATATATAAATCTAATATATATCCTAAGTCGCACCTCCAAGATATAAAACATGGAAGTTAAATTTCGTCCAACTGGTCCAGTAGAACGGGTGATATAAAGCTGTCCACTTTTTTGTGCAAGATGTAATGAAAAATACGTTTCGCAATACGAGGGATGGTAAAATCAAATTAAATACTAATATGGGATCAGAAATTATGAAATAGATCGGTAGTTGACACAAAATTGGATTTTCAAGACTGTTCTGTAAACATGTTTTGAGAACTTGTTGGGTAAGAGATTAGAAAAATAGTAATAATTTTATGTCGTGAAAAATCATAGCCCTACAGACCTATGCAGTTTACTCCTTCTCAGCCAATTTTTGAAAAGTAAGCGATAACCTCGCGAACCTTTTCCTCGGGAAACTATTGAGACTGAAAAACAAAGTGAAACTAGAGTTCCAGTATGCTTGTTTAGTTTATCTTGCTGTTAAAAAGGGTTCCTTGGATTCCATTCTACAGATTGTTCGCAAGTTTTCACATTTCAAATGATTTAATAAGTTTATATGTACTCATAAAAGTTAACACACATAAAATCTTTGTGGGAGTGGAAAATTCCCGCTGCACATTTCAATTCAGCAATAGAAATTGTCATAAAATCAAAATAAGTGCAAAATTTCAGTCACGTTCACATATTTTAACCACGTGGAAAAATTTATTTGACCAAGGTATTTTAATCTTTCTTTCTGCCTGCTTTCGACTGTATTAGAAGCACTCTCGAAGCATATCAGGGAGGCAGTATCCAGGCGAGTTTCAAAATGGAAAAACTGTTTCTCAATGAATTTATTCCCAAAATATGTTGATTAGAATAATTCTGAAATCATATAATAATTCAAAACTTAAACTTTAGTTTTAATTATCTCTGAATACATATTATTTATACTTCAATTAGTAAATAAAAAGATATATTTTCTATATTTCTTTAAAAATATGTTTAATCTAAAATATTACTTAAGTTTCTTGTCTGATTTACAGGGAATATAAAATAAAAATACTTCATAAAAGCAAATTTGAAATAACTTCGAAATTCAAATACATTGCTTCATATTAGAATCATTTACATGATACATAATATAAAACATAATTCCATTTACATGAAGCATACATAATACATCATCACATTCAGTTATTTTGAATTAATGATATGGAGTTGTTATAAAAAATGCCCTAAATATATTTCAAATTTAATTCTAATTTATAACTTCCCAAACTCATTAACAAAGTAAGACGAATGTAAAATTAATAAAAATACAATCATAATAATATTTTCCTAATGTTTACAGAATGTTCTCTATTGTAAAACGGTTTCAACTATTGTCTTCCGCGAGAAGCTGGAAAAATTGAAAAGAGTTATGATCTCCCCAAGGGCGAGGACTCCAAATTACATACTTCATAATAAACGAAAATGACATTTGCAGCGGAATTTGTCGTTTCAAAGAGAACAATATCAATTTTTGGTTCATTGTTTACATCGCTGAACAAGGGACTCAATTTTGGAGTGCGTCGTAAAAATGCTAACCGCGCTAGCAATCATTAGAGAAAGTGATCACAATTAAAAATGCTCCCTAATTATTTTGTTTAAGCTGTTCAATTAGAGGGCCGTATTGAGCTTCAGTCGGATATAAACCGTTTGTCACAGTCTATTGGATCTAGGAATGCGTGTCTCTTCTAAGGACCAGTTGACAATCAAGCTGCATTGTTAATTAAAATACGTCATTTATTAAAGTTTAACTGCTTTATCTTAGGGATTCTTCCAAAATTGCGCTTTGAAGCTTACGAAGATCAATACGTATTTTAGGGACTGAAATTCATCTTTTACCACTCTAAAATTCTTGTTAATAGTACGTACACTTATCACTCTAAAAATTCGGATGATGTTACAAAACTGAAAATATTATGAGATTTTAAACGCAAACATTTTAGCTAGATTCCACGGAAGAAATAATAATCAAATATAGAAAATGTAAGTTAACAAGATTATTGTCATAATATACGTAGCAATTGAGAATTCAGTCTTCTAATTCTGTGGAAGTCTTAATTGTAACTTTAAAATTATATTATTAAAATACACAAAGAAATAGCACCTGTACATGCAAAAACACACATTATGTGGCACTGATGCTTTAGTAGACTACACAGTGGGTGGTGCAGCTGTTTTACACTTTCAGTTTCCTATTTAGATGTAAATGTGAAGAGTTAGAGTTTCATTGAGACTAACCCCTGAAACATGTTCTTTCAGCAGAGAAGTACCCTGCAGCTGGGCCAATGCTGGCAACAATGAGCTCTGGATTATGATCGAATTCAGATATAACGAAAGCGCATTTAAAAAACTTCCTCTTATCCTTTAAGAACATAAAATAAAATAAAACATTTATTTGACATTATTCCATTCTAATAAAAAAGAAAAGTTTTCAAGGCCTTTAAATGTTTCTGATTTTTTTATTTATCATTTGTTTCTCATATGAAACCAAAAATTTATATTAGCTTTCAGACAACATATGCATAATTTCTCAAGCAAACATGAATTATCCTTGTTTCAATTTTATGCACAAAGAAATAACATCAAACACTATCATTTATACACTGAAATTACATCCGATGATACCATTAAATGTTTTTAGAACAGTGCTATAATTAATATTCAAATGGTATCAGCTGAAGGGTTAGTGGTATGAATAATTGAAAACTGGAGCGCAGTTTCACAGATCTTTTGATGTTCAGATAAACTGCCTGAAAACTTTGATTTATTTTACATTTTGGGTACAATCTTGACATAATGATGAAAGTAGTAAGACCAGTGATGACAAAACAAAAAATAATAATAATAAATCTGGAAAGGTTTATATTTTATATTACCCCCAAACGAGCGTTCATTTAAAGCTTTGTGTGTTATCTTTATTTATTAAATATCGTGTTCTTCGCACCTGAACCATAAAATTCAATTCAACAGCAATATCACAAAATATTTAAAAGAGCATATCTTTAGAATTTCCGATTCACAATCTCGCGCGCTGGAGATAAAAATGCTTCTTTTTTATTTCGTACAGTGTTGCCATTGCTCGCTTTCAATCGCTGAGGTTTTTAATCAAAAACACGTAAATGCTTTGCAAAATAAGAAAGAGATCATAAAACAAATTCCAAATTTGGGTTCCAGATGGCTATATTCGGGTTGAGACGTTATATATATATATTTATGCAGATTCTTCATTATTTAATTTCTTTAAATATAATACAGGGCTCTTAGGCAAATTTCCCCTTTGGGCTAACAATAATATAAAATGCTTTTAGGGAGGTCTTTTTAGCTTTTGATATTGAAATATGCCTATTGTTGGCAACGTGTGAAAACGAGATTTGTCTGATGGATACGAAATTGATCAATTATATTAGCAGCTAATTACGTGTATCCTTACACACTTAAAATATCAGACTTTTAACAAAAATCCATTTAATCATATGTATTTCCTCAAAGCTATGTGTTAATTATTGCTGAATCTAAGCACTCAATTGATTAATAAATTATAGTATTAACAAATTACAGAAACGCATGGCATTGTTACAGGAACAAATGAACTTGAATTTCTTAGAGTAATTGTCATTTTAAAATGGGGTATTTAAAATTGAGGGGACACAAAAAATTAAATATAACATGAACCCAGAGACTGAATATAGTAGGCTGAATGCCGAAGAATTTACCGACATTTCTTGCTTCTAAATATAAAGTTTGGTCGCAAGTGTACTCAAAAGAAATAGTTCAAGGAAAACTTCCACTTTTGAAATACATAACCAGAGCTACCAATAAATCGATTCCATCTTCTTTCATGAGCGTCGTTTTCTTTTACTGACAATTTTGCTATGTTTGCCATTTTTCTTCTGACTAGTATTGTTCAGTTATGTTTTTATTTCTTTTCTTTTGTTCAATTCCTTATAGAGAATTCATTTGTCTCATTCTGTCTATAAATCATTTTGAAAACCATGTAACCAAGAACTTTCTCTTCCACACAACAACTGATACATTTCTTTGTAATTTTATCTAATAATGTCAAGGTGGATCAGACAGTCCCGATAGAAAGAATAATGACAGCTTTTACTTCCAAAAATGTCTTTAACACTGTGTCTATTAAGTGAGCCAGCTATCTGAAATAAAATAACCACCTGCTTACTGTTATGTTGATTAAACTAACATAATTCGTTAAAAATGTCTTCTTGAGAAAGTTACATTTGCTTTCAAGAACCATTCAGAGCATGATGATTCTTAATTAATTTAAATAGCTATAATAAACCCTTTTCTAAGATGATTTATAATGTATATGTTATTTTTACTAATAGTTATTTTAATTTTTAGCCTTTTCTGTCACTCCTTGTTTCCCTTGCATTTTCTCGCCAGGATGTAAATGAGTTAGGGCGAGCGAGAGTGTATTTAAACTAAAGTAGCGAAAAGGTTAGTCAGAGCGTGTTTTCCCCATTGAATGCGCACGTTGTTATTTCTAACAGCTATTTCAATTCTGAATCTCGGCTTCGCACTTTTACCGCCGAAATTTAACATCACCCCAATGTAGGTTTCAGAGTCATCCTTCTAGGTTAAATTAATTTGTATAGTCTTGAAGCTTACCTTAATTTAGTTTGTCACCATTTTTAATGCACATAATGCTTTACATTAATCAAGGCTTTTGCAATCTGTTAAAAAAATTAGAGGTGGATACATGTATAGGTTTGTCAAGAGAGTTATATGAATTAATTGAAATATAAGTAAAAACAATATACGAACAAAATTAGGTAGACTGCATTAAACTAAATTTTCAGGAACATTATAAGTGGATAGTATTTTAAAATACAGGAATAAATATAGTGAATTTCATTGCAAAGTAAAACGGCATTACAAAAACCATGCATTATAATTTTGTTTGGTAATTTTGCTAATAAGATACTCATCTAAAAAATATAATTTTCTGATTTCCTTTCTTGGCTATATTTCCTTTTCAAAAATATTATAATGAGTAGTTGAGATTAAAACAATTAAAAGGTAAGTTTTAATTATATTGTCATTAGAATTTTTGATGCTGGGGAAGTGAAAAATATGCAATGCGCACGTCGGGATTAACCTTGGACCACTGGAATACGCGTCGAGTATGCTTCCAGTTATACCGAAGGCATGCTGAAAGGAGAAAGAAAATACCTTATATACTTCCCCTTTCTAAAGGGCGACTGGGATTAGGGGACCCAATCGCCGAATCCTGGTGATGACGAATTATCGTCCACAATTTTTTAGTTCGGGCGCCACTAAAAAGTCATTAGTATTTTTGATGCTGGAGGCATGAAAATGGGCAGCGAAGTCACCAGGTCTCGAAGCCTGGACTTCTTGAATACGCGTTAAGAATGCTTCCAATTACACCACGAAGGTATGCCTAAAGGAGGGAGAAAATGCCTTATAATCTATACAGTGATTTATTAATGCAAATCATTGCTAAAATAATATATTGCTTCTTTTACTTCTCGATTTTTAAAACTGCATGAAGTATTTCGTAGTAGTATACGAGTACTACTACTAAATACTACTACATAATAAGACAATAGTTCTCGTAGCAGTCTTATAGTGGTTCGGAAAAAGGTGGCTTTTTTCTCGGTTGTCTTAAGTATTGATTCTACAATTGTACATTCGAAGATGAAATTCTCAAAAATATGACTTTTGTGAAAACAGTTTGAACATTATTGACTATGAAGACTCATATGTATTTCTACATCTATACCTTTGTATACAGTTTATCAGAAATATATGTATATATATAAAACTAACATTTTTGTAGAGACAGAAAAAAATTAGTAACGGATGTTGTTTTGCACAGTGCAGAACTACTAATCACCATAAAGAGCAATTATTTTCTTTGCTTCCTAAACAAATCAACAAATACTAACCTTCATCTTATAATTGGTACTCTAAACTGATGCATTCAGCATAAGAACATTTGGATAGTGCTCAAGATAAGTATTTCACAAACTTTTGAAATTTCAAGCTGAACGTTTTACAGCCTGTCATATGTTATATTTCTAAAATGAGGAACAGTACATCAAATACTTGTGTTTGTAGTACAGTATAACACGACAAGTCGGTTCTAGTAAAATGTTGTTGGCACAATCTCGCGGCACAACAATGCTGCTGTTATTAACACACATTTGTATAAAGTATGATAAAACTAAAATCTTTGTAATTTCGCGTTATCTGGTTGGCAAGAAGGAATTTCTATTCTTAGTGTTAAATACAACTCAATTTTTCCTACACAAAAAATTAACTTTTGCCATCTTCCTGGTAACTTTATGATTACGTGTTCGTATAACTTTTGATCTATAACAAGAAAAATGAAAATAAGTAAGATATCAGATCATAGTTACTACTGAAATTTTTATTATTTAAGAAGTTTTAAACTTAGAAATAAATGTTAATCCGATGGTGCTATTTTGATCATTCACAAACAGTTTCCAATAATTTCGTACGTATTGTTAAAGATGTATAATGTCCTGAATTGTAATGGTGGAATACTATTCCTTTGCGATTCACTAATTCTGTCCTTTTTAATTTGATTGATTCTTTCAATTTTATAAGTAGTTCGCAGTAAAACTGTGAGTTGATACTTTGGTTGCTTGCAAGCAGGTCAAAATATCCGACACCTTTCTAATTCCACCAGAATGACAGCCTGATCGTTTTCTGATGCAGTTTAGTTTCGATATGATTTGTGCTGCTTCATGATGCTTGGTAAACGATCGTTTTCGATTAATGCTATTGCAGACTATTCATTTTTCATCAAAAAGGATAATTTGTTTAAAAAAAAGAGTCGACTGCATTAAGTTTCAAATGCGTATCGCAAATACTAATTCCTTGAAGTTTTTTTCAATTCATGTGGAATTAAATATCGAGCTTCTTAACCAGTCCAAGATGTATCGTACAATTTTCAATTATTTTGTCTGGTACATTTAACCTCTTGCACAATTACCTGACGATCCCATTCGAGTATGGCTTTAACGACGTCATCCTCAACTTCAGAAAGTCGGTAATCTTTAAGTTAAAAATCTCCAGAATGGAATTTTTTAAACTAATTATGACCCATGCTTTTTGTTAAGCAATCAATACCATACACTTCACACATCTCTTTGTGAACATCAAGCCACTTTCTTGACTTTATGAAAATAAAAAAAAATAAAATGCGTCGAAAATGTTTTTTGCAGCCCATATTAGAACCATATTAAACTAAGAGTTGTAAATTAAAATAAATGGAATTTGTTTCTATAGCAACCGAAAACCCAAATCTCAAAAGAAGAAAAAAATTATAAGATTTATAGAAGAATAACAAAACTAGCATAACGCTGTTTATTTGCGAAAACCGAAATTTCTGTCTTGCCAACCCAATATAATGGTTCACTCGTAGTTCGGTGATTATGTAAAAGCAGGTAAGCTTTCTGTCTTTGACGAGAATTTTCCTCTAAACTCCGGGAACTGTTTGTTTCATTATGGCAAAATTCACAAGAGCTATCTGTTTAAATAGAAGCATACCATCGTGGAAGAGCTCTTAAGTAAAATCGGCTCATATTCAGTTACATATAACATAACACAAAGACGTCACGCCAGCACTTCTGTAGTAGCAGAGGAGATTGAGGTATTGTTGCATCTAGTGAACTGTTAATTCCTCCCAGTTATGAGACAAAACACCCCAGAGGATTATCCAACCTCTCTTCGTCTACCTTCTTCAGAGGGCATCCATGCTCGAGAGGACGGCTTGCCATGTATGCTTACAATCATCCAAATCTTCTCTGGGATTCGAGCCCAGGCCCATTGGTACAGCAGTCAGCATCACTGACCAGTGCAGCGGCTGGGCTGCTATATCCACTTAACACATGATGAACAGTACGTTTGAACCAGATCTAACAAGCACCGATTAGCACACTTATCCATACTACCTCTATTTACCAAACTTATACACAGTGTATCAGTGCAGCGATGACAAACTTTCTGGAGTGATAGAGTACACATAGATGATTAGAAATCACATAGCACTGCATGGTCGGAAACGTTTTCCTAGCACGGTAGTGACAATGCAAAACGCAAGAAAGGAATAACGCAAACAGTGAGGCAAAACATGTTTTATTACGTTTAGTACAGCAGAAACCTACAACTCAGAAGAAAAACAAACAACGATCGTCATTGAGGAAGGTGTTCGAAATTAAGACTCCAGACCGTGATGCAGGCTTCACTTCTCTGGTGTATGGAAGTTTTGCATCCTGAATGAAAGATCGCATGGGAGCGTAAGACGCACGGTTCCTGCATCATGTTCCGGGTAGTAATTTCGAACACCTTCTTTGTTGATGATTGTTGTCTCTTTATGTTGTTTTTTCTTTGTTTTTTTTTGTACTTCAAATAATAAACATGTTTTCTCACCCCGTTCGTGTCCTTTCAGAACATTTGTATTGTCACTACTGCGCTAGGATAGCGTTTCAGACCATGCATTATATGAGACTTCCCATTGTCTAAATATACTCTTTCTCTCCTAAAAATTTGTCACCGCTCTACTGTTACACTCTGTACAGTAGATCTGCTGTCAATCAACCAAGCTACCAATGTTAACTGGCCTTTCCACTCAGCCACTGATGGACAAGGGACTACTTGCAACCGACCCAATGTTGATAAAGCACGTTACTGAGAAGATATTATATTTTAAATAAACATTATGGCGACATTGTAAAACTCGGAATATTTTTTATGTTTGATACATATCAAATTCAGCAGTTTATAAATTAGGAAGCGTTTCCATCTGAAAGAAATCTGGCCAATACCATTGAATAACTGTATGATGTTATTTCTTTCTTTCTTATAATTTATTGTAGATTTAATTTAGAAGATATTTTCGTTTTGTTTTTTGTTTTATTTTTGCCATGTATTTATATATTTTAAAAATATTACTTCTTTTGTCAATCTTTTACCAGTTGTGCAGGTGACAGATTTCTTCGCAAAATAAACTTACAAGTCGGTGGAAAAAATTTTAAAAATCTTTCACGAATTTAAGGAATTCGATGAAAAAAACTGTAACACAAAAACTAATGCTACAGAATTCCGCAGCAAATTTTCAACGATTGTAGTAATTACACTTGATGCATTACTGAGAATTAAGAAGTTTATTGCTAATAAGAAAATGCATTTTATTCTCAATATATTTTTTTTGCCTCCGTGAACGTTCTTTTATCACGCCTGATTAAAGCATTAATTGTTGTTATTGCAAGCATTGTTCACGAATTTTTTATGGGTTTCATTTTTTGTCTTAGATTTCGGACTGAGTGATTGAAATAAAAAAAAATACAGCCATGAAAGAAATTTTAGACACTTCTTAATTAAATTTAACGTATGGGCCTTCCACAGAGTTATTTTTATATTTAAAAAAAAAGTAAAAAGTAAAAAGTAAAAGTTAAGTAAAAAGTATCATTCATTAAGCGTTCGTGAAGAAGAATTTTTTTTTGTAATGAGTGCCTTGACGATAATGCCCACCGAATTCAACAGCAGGATAATGATTATTTCCATACTACGTTTTTTGTAATCGGATTGCTTCAGGACATAAAAACAATGATGAAAAATACGAAAAAGATTACCTGATTATCGTTTGCTATTTCTTACGAAAAGTTAATAACAAAATACTTGAGGAATTCGGCATCGATTGATAAAGAAAAGACTACTTACCCAATAAAAATACGCCTCGATATTTGCATGTTTATTATTTTATTATAAAACGAAGAAGCTCATTTAATGTTACTAATTATTTTTACATTGGAATTGCATTTTATTATTTCATAATAAGTTCATTTTCATGCGGAAGTATGCATATATCTTATTAAACGTACACAAAAGCGAAAAATATTATTTGCACTGAAAAATAAAGGAATCTCTCGCTTATTCAACAGGTTATTTTTGACATGTTGAAGGTATTGAAATGTGAATTTAGTATTGATTAGCTTGAAAGTATTTCCCCAGAGATGTATAAGGATCGCCCAAATGAAAGTGGCACTACAGTCGGTGTGACAAATGTTTTAATGGTATTGCTGTAAGTAAGCATGCACAATAAAAAGTAGTACATACGGAGCATATACACTAGACATAGTTTCCTTGGAGGTTAAAACGAGTGTCCCAGTGGTCTACGACTTGATCGATAACCTGGGTGAAGAAAGTCAGGGTTGGTTGTGGAAGAAGGTTTCAACGGCAACTTAAGCCTCACTAATTTCTGCAAAATGCTGTCTCTTTAGAGCTCTACTAAGCGGACTAAAGCCATGAGGGTGCCAATGTGAGAGGTCTCGGCTATAGGGGGGAAGATCCAGAGACTCTTAGTGAAATTGCGTTAACAACGTGTTGCGCGCAACAGCCACGTGAGGACAAGCATTATGATTCAAGAGAATAACCCAGCGTGATATCATACCAGGTCGCCCTTTCTGAACTTTTTTCTCAGTTTATGTAATGCGGCATAGTTGCTGATAGCATTAAAAGGCGTTCCAACAACAATGGACCATTGACGGCGAAATCGCACTGTAAGCATGACTTTTCCAGCTCCCCTGGATGAACAAGGCTTCTTTGGCCGCGAGGATGAAAGGTGTCGCCATTCCATGCTCATGCGTTTGGTGGTCGGTTCAAAGTCATGACACCATGTTTCATCAGCGGCAATAATCTGGGAGAGGAAAGGGTTCCGCATTTCGTGATAACGCATAAAGTTTTCATATAAATACCATGAGGTAACTCTTTTGCTCTTCTGTCAGATATTTCGGAACTTTCGGTATTGCAACCTTTCATGTAAAATTGTTTGAACACTTCCTTTGTTCACAGACATTCCATCCGCTATCTCGCAAGTCGTGACCTACTAATTATCTCTCACAAGACTGCCCGCAGCTGCAGTTGCTTTCTAGGTGATAACCACATGCTCGTGATCCGGCCGTATAGCCTTGTCATGCATAATGCTTCGTCCTTTACGAAAATCGCTACACCATCTAAATATTGATCGGTTTGACATACATTCTGTACCATACACGTTTTACATGCGATGACAAATTTTGCTCCTACGCTGTCACACAAACATCTGTCGCAATCTGACGATATATCAGATCTTCTCAGCTTTCAGAGCCCTGCATAGGGACATGTGTAGTCTTCTGTATCTTAATATAATAGCGCAATCGCGACTGTTTGTTGTTATGCAAATTGTATTTCTAGTCATTGAGCTGACTAGCGGGTCAACGATTCAAAATGTTTTTTACTGGAAAATTATGGAAATTTCTATTAAGGATTGTATGAAGAGAAAGTATAAGATAACACAAAAACGCTGTCAAGGTTGAATGCGCTATAATATTCCTTACACTCTCCCATAAGCATCAGTTGTGACAGATTTTTTATTTAGACGTTTGCTTCCTGCTGCTTGATCGATCATTTAAAATCTAAATGATGCTTTGGCCGGATGGTCATGTTTATCCTATAACGTTTAACCCTTTCGGTAACATTCACCAAACTTTATATAGACATTAAACGACTTATTGCTAAGTCTAAAATATAACAGAAACTTAGGAAAGGTGTAAAATACTCTTTATTTAAAGCAAATAAAGATCACAGAAAGTACAATTCCGCAAGCATTTATGGCGAGAAACTCAAAGTTAATAAATCAGATGTAAAGCTTAAATTTAAATAAGTTAATATCTATAATAATAAGACTACACAAAGTAATTTACGCGAAGTTCAATCAGATCAGAACTTCTCAGACCGGTGCGAATTCAACTATTGGCAATTTTAATACAACGCCGAAAACAGGAACTCTTATGTAAAGTAGCAAATCTAGTAACATGGCCACGAGTGGTAGAACACGTTCTGTCTTGACAATCTACAAACCTCATTTAAATACACGAATTTTCGAACTAATTTGCTTTTTGGTGGGAAAACGGAAAGGGAGAAGTGACAGTACATATTCAAAGTATAAAATAACTGTTTATTTAAATTAAAGGATCCTCACAATACATTAACGACGGCAAATTGTATTTCTAGTCATTGAGCTGAAGAGCGGCTCAACGAATCAAAAATTTTTTGACTGGAAAATTATGAAAATTTCTATTAAATACACGAATTTGCGAAGGAAGTGATTTGAAGGAAGTAAACAAAAATATGCGATACATGGAAAGCTTTCAAACATTTGTTATACAGAAGCTTTAAACATAACATTTGTTAAAAACAGTTATCGTTTGTCTATCAAAGTATTTGCATTTTTTACTTTTGTTTTATGAATTTTTCTCTATAACTAGATTTGTGGGATCCTTTCTCCTTTCGGTTATGGCTAAATTCTGAAGGAAAGATGGTTCACCAACACAAACAGCACATGAAAATGAAGGTTGCGAGTTTTGAGAATATTCTTCCTTTGCTGCCAGCAATGCCAGTGCAACAATTCTTTGAATATCTAACAGGGAAATTTTGGGGTCTACAGTAATCTTATGAACTTTCCGTGCATTTGATTCATCTACATCTACAAAATTCGTAAACCTAGCCGCCACCGTTTCTTTCTTGCACTCTATGTACGAACAATGTACTGCTAGACAATAATATAATTTTTGAAAATTAATTAACACAAAAACATACTTTACAGCACATAATGAATCGTCAAAATTGAGCTGTTAAAGTTTCAGCACAACTTCTCAACAGTACTTAAATGTAAGTTCTGCAAACAATTTTATATTTCTTAATTAATTCTGATAATAAACAGATCATGTCTGCCAAAATGATTTGTAACGTGGGAACATCACGCATGTTTTTATAATATCCTGAAATATGTTGCCTGTACTCACAATAGATAACATCTTAAAATATGCACCTGCACAAATATGTATATCATGTAATGTATATATAATATGTAAATATGTATATCACCTTTTACTTGAGCAAATTTAATGCTGAAAGATAGGAGTACCGTTGATGCCGCGGCCGGTGGCAGTACTTGCGCTCGCTCGAGTCACAATTCCCATCTCCACTCGAAGAATGATGCCAGAATGTTGTTTGTTTTCTAGTTAGTGTGTGGGGCTAATACCTACTCACTTAGGGTAAATATTAGGTGGCCCCCTCACTTCTACATAACATAACATAACATAACATAACACGTTTAGGCTGCTTTACGAATACTGATTTGGTTTCTTTTTTTGAGTACCTTGTGACTACTGAAGACGGATAAATTTTATCAAAGTTAGTTTTCACAATTATGACGGGATTGTCATTCCATCAAATTACTGCGATAACATGCTCCTTATCAAATGTGGTGTTATACGTTCCACTTTCTTCTTTTTAAATTTTCTTTACATATATAATAGTACAGTTTCCTAAACTGCACTCAAGAATTGTTACACAGAAACTTTAACCATAACGTTTATTTTTTTTCAATATGAAATTTGTAAAGAATTAAATTTCATTCTTCGAAAATTTAGTTGATAGTAATGAATCGAATTGTTGAGATTAAGGGATTGAGGTGTAAAAAAGTTGTTGAAATAATACGCAATGATTTGGAAAACCTTTCACCATACTTGAAAGATCTGTTGCAATATCTCCAATTAGTCCAAGATTAGTCAAGGTCTTTGAAGATTTTTCTGAATGTGTATCAAAATACTAATATACGTACTTTTCATAGGAATACAAAACTCCAAAATTTGCAATCGAAACTAATGGGTTTTCTCTAAAGAAACAATTGGTTCACCAAATATCCCCCAAATAGTGTATGACCTCCTCATTCTGTAGAAAGATGTGTTTTAGAAAACTTCATATTGCATGAAATTGGCATTTAAAATATTTAAACAAAGACAAACCTTAGACAGATTTTTTGCTTTCATCCAATCCGTTAATATCAACTAAATGAAATTTCTGCTTGATGTATAGTATACGTAGAATATGTCATTGCTACCCATACTAATGGATTCTTTGTCGACAGGCATCACTGCGTGTACAGCAGTAAGCGCATATCACTAACATCCCCGATCTTGATGTTCGGTTACATTAAAACTCTTGCTCGGCTGTAGATCACATCAGACATATCTATTGTGAGCTTGCAAAGACTCTAAAAGTACATAACACCACCTTATTTGACAAAGTGCCAGCTCAGCAAGCTTCGGAAAGAGAACGATCCCTACGCTGATATCAGCATATGAATATTACTGCTTCTTCATTATTTTACCGATGGCACGCACAATCTATTTGTCATATGCGAAGGAAAATGATGGGTACTCCGTTTCTAAATCAGTCTAAAACTCAAGAGATTTTCGATGACAAAAGGAAACTCCAGGTCTCTGCCAAAACAGAGATCCATCAGTATAATGCAAAACCGCAAGTTTGGTATGATTTCAGAAGACCTGTTCCCACTAGAACCCAAATACCGTCACCAAGATCTGTTATTAAGAACTGCAAGATTTCTCTGATAAAATCTTTGAAATGTTTCCACAATATAAATGCTGTTTGATTCCTACGAAGCAACTCATGTGAATATGTTCGGAGTGTTAATTAACTAGAATGTGTAGAATTTGATTGCAAAGTACATTTCATACGCTATGTAAAACAAGATTTTAAGCCAATAGCCTCCGTTTCAAGTCACTGAACGAAGCTCTCAAGAGGCAGTTCTTCATCAATAAAGCTGAGTTGAACGTGTAAAAGCAACAGTTTTTCGCTTTTCAGCAGGCTAACTTCTCCAAACCGAATCCGGAATCTCTTTGGCAGAATATTAAGGGCCTGAATTTCCCACTAATACATTTCGACTTTGCACAATATAAGCGTTCATGTCCTGAGGTAAGCAGACTGTAACAACAATTTTAATTATTAAAAATGTTTTTAAAATTCTGTATTAAATGAATCTGTGTGGCCACTGCGTTATGTAAAACAAGATCTTCCACCTATAGCCTCCGTTTACACCATTGAACGAAGCCATTAAGAGCAGTTCTTTGTCAATGAAGCTGACATGAATCAGTCAAAGTCCCAGTTCTTCGCTTCTGAGCAAGCTAATTCTCCATAAACCGAATCCGGCATCTTCCTGAACTTTGACATAATATCATCAATAAAGAAGTGAATGCATTTTCCTAATGGAAAGTTTTGACTTTGTAGACGATCAGCGTTTATGGTATGGTCCTGAGTTAAACAGCTTATACCAGTAATTTTGATTATTAAAAATGTTTTTAATATTCCATATTAAATTAATCTGTGTGACCATTCCAATAGAAATAAAACTACTGTATACTCCGTGTTTTTGCATAGGTGCATTTTATATTTTGGCTAAATGATCACATGCCAATTTAAGTAGACGAATTAGTAGTTAATTAGGCAAAGATCAACCAGCTGGTACTTGTTTAATCAGATACTACTTACGAATAATTTATTTCAACAGAATGTAATAGGAAACGTCTAATGTCAAATGCACTTCATCGTATGTTTGTACGAGTAATTGTATTTCTCGTTATTTAAAACTTGTGTTTATTGCAATTTTTATCAACTTACATGCTTGAAATTAGATTTTAACAATTTTATCACTCTCTAAATATTGTTCTAAAATTTTAACATTGGATACAAAATTTGACATAAATTTTAATCGTCCTTAAATTTTGTTAAATTCAAAAAATTCAAACCGTGCATTACTCGGACTAATTCTGTGATTGCTTATTTATGCAGATGTTTATATCTAGTTTATTGCGTGACGGACCACCAATTGAATTGATGAATGCGAAACATTTAAAAGTGACTTCTTTAAATGAATTAGTGCAATTTAGATACATTAATAATAATATAGTAATAATTTTATCAATTATATATGGTCTTAAAATTTTATAGATTACGCAAATATAAAAAATTTAATGTAGTGGAAAAGAAACAATAGAAAAATTCACTATTTGACTATAAGATTAGAGCATTAACCTGTAGTATAAAATAATATTTAATATCACTATTCTGATAATTTATTTGAAAAATTATCGGACATATTTGCTTTCATAAAGTATATCAACAGCTATTCTTGCCAAATGAAGTAAAACGGATATGTCATAAACGATTTTCAAACGAGACAGAATGCGAATTTTAGTCCAAGTATTTTTAGTCAGCATTTTTTACTAAATCCAATTCCTTCAATTATAAATTTTCTCAAAATAAAGTATACAATTTTAGACAAGCTATTCAGTATGTCAGTACAAAATCTTAATATTTTATATCAGGGGTGGCCTACAAATCTATCGCGATCGACCGGTCGATCGAGAAGCTAATTTTGGTGGATCGTCAATCGCTCGCAATGACTGGAGTGGAATTCCGTGTACAATGGATTGGAATGAAAGATTGGGATGGAATGCCAAAGTTGACGGCCCTGAAGTCTTTACCACTTATCTCTTTCAAACGTTTTTGTATTTCTTTGCACTATATAAATTTTCCCTCATTGAGGAAAAGCATCTAAAAGCCTATTCACTAATCAATACATTTCCCTTCTTTTTATGTAAGAAATTCACATCACTGAGAATCCATTAAACAACACGCAAGGATCTTTGTTGCAAGAAGGGAGTGATTTCTTAAAGGGGCAAAGCATTAAATTCAAGATTCCCGTCCTTTCAAGCCTCTTACGGCTGCCAACGCCGCGTCCTCAAGAGGTTAATGCATTCTGGGAATTGTCCGAGGTCATAAATTCATAGAAGTATGATATCCTGACACTGTGATCTTCGCCCATGCAGCACAACACATTTTGACATGCTTTACACTTGTCACTGGACGCAGTGCGTGAACGCAACTGTTAGAGCTCGACTCATCGAAGAATAGAGTCAGTTAGCTTGAATATTTGGTAGTGCCATACGGTACCTTCTTTTCTTTTGTATTAAGGGTATTATTATTAATCAATGTTACTTATCCTCAGTGACTACTTTGGGTTTCAGTTTTTCTTCTCTTTAAAATGCAAGTACCTTTTCTTTGTTTTAAATTAAATTGTTTTTCTTACATATCTATTTACTTGATAAGTGAGTATTCTCGGCAACAGATCTCTGAACTGCGCTTATTACACTGAGAGAAAAATAAGGAAGAGTATTACAAATATATTAGGAATAACAATAATTCTATTTAAATTAAGATTTCAGTATTTAAACCGTTCATAAAAGTACTACTGTATACTATCTAAGATGATTTGTTAATATTTAGACAAGAAAACTACTTTAAAGTGCGCTGCAAATCCGATATTTGAAAAGTTGATATATAGATATATATACACATAATAAAAAAACTTATTATGTGTGTATGTATGCCATTATGAAATATATACATAATAAGTTTTGTATGTCATTAATCTATCGGTTTCATGCAGGGCAAAACTGATACACACACATATATATATATATATATATATATTGCTCTTGGTAAAGTCCTAGAAAAGGCGCTCTTGATACGACTGCAGTAGTTTCTCGCCAGGCATGACTTTCTTTCAAACAAGCAATACGGCTTTACTAAATCAATCGACGGAACATGCCTTATATCATTTATTAACTACAATTCATACAAATAGGCAAAATAATAATCACAGTCTAATTATTTCTCTTGACATACAGGCTGCCTTTGGGTGGCCAGACGTCATATAGGTACTGAGGAACTTAAATTACCCAGAACATTGAACTGACTTTCTCCGTGACTATCTCTCTGATAGAGCAGCTCAAATCACAGACGCAGCAGGTATTACCACCCATACAGTTACTAAGGGATGCCCGCAAATCTCCTGTTTGGGACGTCTGTTGTGGCTGCTTGTAGCCGACACACCCTTTTCTGAAATTTCAGACCATCCAAACATTAAGCTTAATTGCTTATGCTAATGACTTTCTGATTATTGTTAATGGAAGACAAAACATAGAAAAGAGTGCGTAATTAGGTCTAAATATTTTCCAAGAGTGGGCAAGGCGACACAAGATTACGATCTCTCCTACAAAAACCAAGGCAATCATAGTTGGAAGACACCACCGTCTACGACGTAATCCGTGCCTAAAACTGAATGGTCACTCTGTTGCTTTTGTGCATAATTTTCCTCTTCTCGTTGTCATTATAAATAACCGACTTTCATGGATTCCCTATATTAAATTTCTAAGGGGAAAATTGATGCGTATTCTTAACGCTATGCATAAAGTAACAGGACCAACATGGGGAGTGCAACCTCATTTTCTTAAACTTTGTTGTCAAAATGTTACACAACGCTTTATTTTATACGAAGCCTCATCATGGGGTACCAGTCTCAATAAGGGAGCAAAGCGCCAGTTGGACTCCTTACAGAGACCACTTTTTTGATAACAGACATTACAGATCTTGACTGGCATTCCTCCACTCTCTTTACAAGTAGAAAGAGAAGCTCTAATAGCTAGTATATAAGTCTCCGTACACAGCAAGAACTTTGGAGCTTTTCATTTTATCCATATGATTTTGAATTACGGGTCACAAACTTTGTATGCAGGCCTTCTGAATTCAATTTACGACAATCAGTCTTTATTAAAAATACACCCCCCAGTCAAACAGAATTTTCCATTTTTACAGATGGATCGCGAATGGCTTCTGGTACTCGTAGTGGCCTCTGTGTTCTAAAAAATCAGCAGTTGATTTTAGGTTGGCACATGCGAATGTCTAAATTTAATACGGTCTACCAAGCTGAACGTTTGGCTATACGGAAAGCGCTTCAACTCGCTCATCGAATGGCTTTAACTGAAAATCAAAGGACTGCCATTTTTTTCTGACTCACCTTCCAGTCTGGAGGCAATTTTGGACTACAACAACAAAAATCAAATTCAACATTTATTGTTACACTTTTCTTCCTCGCTTCGACCTAACCTAATATGAGTTAAATCGAACCAAGGTTTCTTTGGAAACGAATTGGCGGATTGAATAGCGAAAGAGGCTGCCCTTGTTCAGGAGCGTACAGAGCAGGCACCTCCCTTACTGCAATCATACTTGAAAAACTTTACTTGGAACTTGCTGCAGAGCAAACGGGAAGAGCAATAGTCTAATGGATTGACTGGAAGACGAGTCCTAAAATTCATACCTAAAGTTTCGACCGAACTGTATGCTGTCAATTCGGCTTTAACATGGTTTCTAACGGGAGATGGTTCCATTATGGCCTATGTTTTCAGATTTGGGCTAAGTGTAGATGATCTTTGTAGCTGTGGTGGATCAGCTGATCCTGAGCATTATGTTTTTGATTGTGCAGTTTTCATTCAGAAACTTTTGCATAGAACATCAGAACAATACTGGCCTCACTGGCTTGAAACACTTTTAAACAAACGAACAGGTTTGTTTCAGTTGCAGAGAGTACTGGCACAATGTAGTGCTCAGGTACAGACTTCCTCTTCAACAGAAAAAGAATATTTTACAGGTGTCAGAGCTGAGCTGTTGCATCAAATTGTGAATAACAGTATACTTTGTAATATTATAATTTTCGCGTTTTTTTTCCTCTATGGAAGTTTTAAGCTTATGTTGTATATTGGTAATATGCCTTATCCAAGTACTAATTTACTTCTATGACAAATATATACTCATAGCAAAGTTTCCTCATATATGTTACATGCCTGGCCTAAGTACTATTTTGGTTTTATGTATTGAACAGCAGAAAATTGTTAACGTTTCATTATTGGTACTTTTGATTGCTCGTTTATGTATACTCACTTATATAACATGTTTTATCAAAGTTAAATCGTTTTATGACATACGTTTCCTCAATCACTGTACCCATTCATATGTAACATGCATTATCCAAGTTAAATTTTTTTGTGACAGGCGTCTGGCAAGAGTTACAATTGGTTCTTTACATGTCGAATGTAATATATACAGTTTCGGCATTAATTTTTTTAATGCTTTAGTTTGTAGTGCATAGTAAATTTCCTGAATGGAGGATAATTTTGTTGTAATTCGGTTTGATTATTCTATCTCTTGTACTGGCATATTTAAACCTTATTGAATGGCAAAACATTGTTTACATCTCTATTACGATTCTAATGACTGTATATTGTATCTATGTCCTAATCTATGTACTCTCACTAGCTCAATAAGCACATAAACCTGTAATTGTAACAGTGCAGTTCTACATGAGTCATGTACCACGCCTAAATTAAACCTTAATGAAATCAAAAACAACCATGAAGGAGAATGTACGAATCCTAGTTGTTGTTCAACTGATATGATTTCCTTTTTAAAATCGAGACACCTATGCCTATTTTTAAAATGTTTAATACAATATGCAAAAAGTATTTTTGGCAGTCTTTTTATGCTTCTTCATTTGTGTAACGTTATGTAGTGTACGAATTCTGTGTTTTAACTAGTTGTATTTCTAATCTTGGTGTTTTGTACAGTTTGTTGCATTTTCGCATAATTTGTGATTTGCTTTCACTCTGACAAATGCGTCAACACAACAACGTATCCTCGCATTTGTAACATGCCCTATCTAACACCTATTCTTCTGACTAATGTATCATTAACTTGTCAAATGCGATATGTGCTCTCACTTCTGTAACTAGCTTAACATACATACCTAAACTTGAAATTGTAACACTACAAGTCCAAATGACTCAAATGTATGACGCCTATTTTAAACCTTAATGCAATCAAATACAACTGTGAAGGAGAATGTACAAATCATAATTGTTGTTTAACTGTTTTGATTTCCTTTCTGAAATTGAGACTCTCATGTTTATATTATAATGTGTTTCTTTTATAAAATATAAAATGTATTTTTTGTAGTTTTTATGCTTTTATTTGTGTATTTATTTGTAGTGTATGAATTCTTTGCTTTACTAGTTGTTTTTTTAATCTTGGTGTTTTGTACAGTGTTTTGCATTTTAGTTTAATTTGTCATTTGCTTCCACTGTAACAAACATATCTTCACAACAATGTATCCTCGCATTTGTAACATGCCCTATCTCGACACTTATTCTTCTCACAAACGTATCCCTTTAGCAATGTATCCACATTCGTAACATGCCCTTTCTAAGTACTTATATAAATTTTCGTGACAGGTGCCTGGTTTGTTTTCCAGTCGGTCGTCAGCTTGTAAAATGTAATTAGTTTAGCTTCAGTTTTAATGTATATGTATGTACCTGTTTGTGGTGCATGTAGTTTATAATGCATGGTACATGCTCTAACTGGTAGACGGATTTTGTTGTATCTCAGTGGCATGCATTTTCTAGAACATGCTCTGTTTCGCGAACAAGTTTTGTTGTAAATCGGTCTACTTTACCGAAACGCAGAATTTGTTAATATTTCATATTTGGTACTTTCGATTCTTTGTTTATATATCTTCACATTTAGCATGCCCAATCAATGTATTCATTCATATGAAACAATTAGCAATATAATTGTTACGAATTTCTTTTTTTTTAAATGGAGACTCTCCTGCCATTTTTATTTTAAAATGTATAATGTAAAATTTTTTATGTAGTGTTCCAATGTTTGCCTTTGTAGACGGTAGCTGATTACTGTCATGTCACTACGCTTCTGTAAAACTTCTGTATATCACGTTAGACGTACTCTTCAACGTATGTTATGTACCTTATCAATTTGTAATTATTGTATAACTGTAACCTCCGTAATTTTAACTTTGACAATAAATGTCCAACTGCTCTTCTCTGACCCTGATCTGAGGTTGTGGCTGGCAGAAAGTAGATGGTCCAACCTCTGGGTAACTTTTTCCGTTAGTTGCCTCAAGGCTAACTCAGGTTGGCAGTTGCTCAGTAGGTCAGTGTAGTATTTAAACCGTAATAAATATGTTGTAACTTTAACATACATTTTGTAAATTTGAAAATATCTTTATTAGATTTTAATACACTTGTATTGCTGTGTCCGATCGTAGTATGCAGTATTGTTACCATTTCTCAATGTATCGCACATAATAGCAGAAGTTCATGAGTTTTGAATTTTCTAGAAAAATATTTAATTCAATATTTATTCTTTAAATTGTCATATTTCTCTGCATTCTAGTATACTCATGAACATGAGTAGTAACAGAAGAAATCAAAAACTTCTCATTTCAATGAAGAATGGGAACTCGATTACTTTTTTACAATGCTGAATGATAAGTGTTGTTGTTTAATATGCCTTACCTGAGTAGTCATTGCTAAAAAGGGTAATCTTGACAGACATTTTTTAGATTTACATAACAAATATCAAACAGAATATCCACCAAATTCTGAACTGAGTAAACTTTAAGTTAGGGATCTTAAAATTCAATTAAAAAATTAACAAAGCGTGTTTAAAAAGTCAAGATTGAAGTCACAAGCAGTAACTACTGCATCATTCAAAGTAAGGTACCTCTTAGGAAAAAAATGTGAGCTATTTTCCGACGGTGAATTTGTGAAGGATTTTTTTTAGAAATGTCTGATTCCCTTTTTAATAAAAGAGAACAAGAGTGAAATTGTTGCTGCAATTTAAGATCTACAAATCTAGATCTTTGTCAGATCTTTTTCTAGATCTTTTTCTAGATCTTTATCTCGAAACACAGTGATGCGACGAATTGAAATAATGAGTGGGAATATAAAAGAGCAGTTATATAATTGTATTAAGAGATGTTCTTGTTTTTCCCTTCAGTGTGATGAATCGAGAGATATAAGTGATACGGTACGATTACTTGTCTTCGTTCGTATGGTTTTTAAGCGTTTTACATCTAAAAAAGAATTGTTGGGAATGACTTCTTTGAAGGAAAGGACTAGAGGTGTAGACATATTCAAAGCCTTGCTCAATGATTTGGAGGTACCACGATTTGAATTAGTCTCAATAACAACGGATGGCGCAGCTGCAATGATAGGTAGCATAGATGGATTTATAGCCTTATGTCAAAAGGATGATGAATTCTCTGCCCTTTTAAGTTATCACTGCATAATTCACCAGCATGTGTTAGTTAGTAAGAGACTAAACACAAAAGAGGTAATGGACATAACATTTAAAATGTTAATTTAATTCGAAGATGTTCCTTCAAACGGCGTCTCTTCCAGCTGCAGCTCGATAAGGCCAACCGGAATTATTACTACATAGCGATGCCAGATGGCTATGCAGAGGTAAATCTTTGCAGCGATTTCGTGATTTATTGCCTGAAATTATAGACTTTCTTCAAGAACAAAATGGAAACTGTGAAAATTTAAACGATGAAATCTGGCTCAGTGATTTAACATTTCTTACTGATTTTACTCCAATATTAAGTTATTTAAATTTAGAATTATAAGATAAAAATAAAACAGTAATTGATATGATCAGCTGCATAGACGCATATAAAACAAAATTTATTTTGCTAATAGAAGATCTGTAACAAAATAATCCGAATCATTTTACAAATATGGCGGATAACCTACAAAAACATAAAAATATTAATTATAAAATCGACAAATATGTCACGAAAATCCAAAAAGTAATGCAAAATTTTGAGAAAGAAATTGAGGAATTCATATCCTTTCCTTTTAAAAGGATTTAAGTGTGAAATTGCAGTAGCCAAAAAATTTCAGACATATTTCACATGGATCAAAAGGCATTAGAAAATGAAATTATAGTTTTGCAAACTGACGTAATCTTTTAAGCCCGAAAATTTGAAGAAGGTTTTTGGAAATATGTCAACCAACAAAAATATCCCTGTATCATCAAATGTAGCGAATATATCTATTCTTGTTCAGGATCTACATACCTATGCGAATTGGCGATTTCACACTTGAAATGAACGAAGGCTAAACAATGTTATGTCATGACTGATTCCCATACTGACAAAGATTCATTATTATTATCTTTGTCAGAATATACACCTAATTTTGATTCCTTGGTTAGAGGCATGCAAACTCAGTCTTCCCATTGATGTTAAGGCAACAAAGTAAATTCTAAATCTGTTTTTATCTGTAGCTACTTTGAATTAATAAATATTGTTAATAATTATCCATATTCTTTATTTTCCTTTGACATGAGTTTTTGGGATCTTTAAATAATTATTGTTGTTGTTTTCTACGTAGGTAAAAGATAAATCTTATATCTATATTTCAATATTTCAGTACGAGGTATGCTCAGGGAGCTATTGATAGATTAGCAAATGTAAGCCATGTTATTCTTTCATAATAAATTCTCCTGGCCCAAAAATATGCGAAAGTGAAATATTGAAATCAAATTATCAACAATACTGTGCCCCTTTATAGCAACTTTTTAATATTAACGAACAAATAGTACAACAACTTATACATGGCAGTAGATAAAAAAGTTAAATTGCATTTTAAGTTAGTAAAAATGTATCGTGGAAAAGCGTAGGAAATTCGAATTTTTTAGGTACCGCAGGTACATATGTTGCTTTTAAAAGTTGGGTCTGGCAATTTATTTTGTTCATGAGCCTATATCTCGAAAACGTAATAAGTGATTAAAAAATAAAAAAATAGTTTTAAGCATATATTTTACTTATTTACCCATACCTCGCTGGAATGCACCTTATACTGAAGCAGAGTATACAAATATTGTATGTATTTTACACCCTTCTCCTCCTTCAAACTATACCTATAACAACAAGTCGATCGCGGCACACTTTTAAGGTAAAAAGTAGATCTTATATACAAAAATGTTGGCCACCCCTGTTTTATATGAACCTTGTAGAGCAAAACGTGATATTAGTAAAATACTCATTATCTTTTAATAAATTAAATAGATAATATTCCATACTTCTACGTGAAATAATCGCAAGTATATAAAGTACTTTTCATTCTTTCTTATAAAGTACTTTCTCTCTCTGTTCCAGCACGCCTTCGTGATGTAACGGTAGCATACTCGGAGCGTATTTGAGAGGTCCAGGTTCAAGTCTAATTTGTCATCGCCAGGATTTTGGCGAATAAGTCTCCTAATTCCTAGCTACTTTTTAAAATGTGGAGTGTATAAATTATTTTACCCCTCCTAGCAGCATGCCTTCATGGTGTAATATTAACATATTCGCGTATTCGAAATGTCTCAAGTTCGTGTTCCGGAGAGGGCACTGCTCATTTTTCATGTCTTCTGTTTCAAAAAAACATCTTATGACTCTGGAAACTCAAAACAGAAATTCATTGTAAAGCTAAAGAGGATACGTAGTGTGATTTAACTCGAACTTGAGTGAAATACTGTCAGGAATTATAATAACACGGCTGAAGACAGAAACTTTTGTCGTAGTAATAGCACACCTAGCAATGTGGCTTTCACTAAGCAAAGGACCCCCTGTCTAAACCATCTCAAACATTCATTTATGTATGTATACGATAGCCTAATTTCCATTAATTTTGCCTCGGAAACGGAAAGAGAGAAGAAACTGTAAAAATTATTAACATAGGAAAACTGGTTAAACAAATTAAATAAACTCTACAAACTAAATATCTTGCTCTAAGAAGTGAAACTTCATGTACATATCTGTGACTGGTGTTTAAAGAAATATTGTTCGTAATCACCTTTTGCGAAAGCTTCATATGAGAATTTTTAATTAAAAATGATAATGAACTAAATAATATTTCCAGCTTTTTGCATTTAAAAAGCAATGCAAGGAAATTAATTGCGCCTGTCGAAATTTTACTTTCCTAGGGTGTATTCTTCAATGTCTGAAATTTAATTGGTTTATCGTAACCGCACAGAATGAGTAATCGTATCTTAAAAATGGTGAAACATTCTATTTTTCTGCCAAAAATTAGTAAAATATAATTAATTCGGGAAATACTCATTATAAATTAATTAATGCAGGAACTGGAGAAACAAAATTAATAAAGTTTCTTGAACGAAATAGAAAATACAGTTGCTGAGATTTATTTAATAATAGTTTCTGATAATTAATTAGCAAAATAAATTATTCTTAATTAAAATTCATATGGATTTGTATTTATCCAATAAACAGAACTGAATTATAAATAAAAAAAATCAGAAAACTTATTATCATTTCCTCTCTGTGCTTCATTTCTTCTTACTACACATACTGCATAGAAGAATTTTCAAGTGCAAAAGTAAGAATAATACCAGAAAATCAGTATTTTAAATATAACTCTGCGTGTAAAAATAATTTTTCATGGTTGAGTTATTTATTTCCAAGTACATTAGGGCAATCGGCCTAACGGAAGGGATGTCTTCGTGGAGTACTTTCTGAGGGAAAATGGCTCGTATACACCTTATAGATGAGGGACTCCACGAAAATGCTCTATCTGGAATCGAACTTAGTTCAGAACTACCACTGCTCAGCGATTTTACGGCTAGGCTGTTGGTGAGCCTATAAAAATTGGAGTACAAAAGAATGATAAAAAATGAGTCTTTACATAAAGTAGTAATAGTTTTAAGCAAATCTAGTAATTTGAAAAAATCTTTGAAACTTATATTTTTTCTTATTTTCTAAAAGCTCAGTAACTTTATGCACTCTTAACTGCATTTTTAATTTCAGTGTGGAGATATGCAATTCAAAACATTTGTTGTTCTTGTGTTTCATATGTGTTAACATATGACTTCAAAATCTAAAGTTAAACTTCCACTTTAAATAATGCGATCTAAGTCTATTTACAATCGAATTTAATGTAGTATATTTAAAATACATCAAACGCATTTTGATTAAAAGCAACGTTGGCGACGTATATACACTTAAGAGGAACTGAATTAAGGATAGCTGGCATTATGCAAATTTTGAGCTGTGCGCAAGCCTAAAAGTGACTTGTAAGCAGCAGTTTGACAGGGTAAGGAGTGCTGCTCACGCTATCAGCAACAGCGAAATGGGTAAGAGTACGGATATAACCGCATTTTGATCGCGCCCAAATAGTCGGAGAATGACGAAAGGGTAATTGGTCATTCCATTTCGGGTGTAGTGCAGACACGTAGTCCATTTCGGATGTAGGATTTTCATGGACCACTATGTAAAGGGTGTACCGTGAGTACGTCGATTCGGGTGAAACCATCCCTACCAGGGCCAAATGCCACGGATATCAGAATGTGATGGACAGAGGTCGTCGTCGGCTAGCTCGCGTTGTAACAGCCGACAAACGGGCTACAGTGCAACAGATCAATTTAACACTGGTGCACAGCAACATGTAATCTGCACATCATACAAAACCATCTCCTCTCAGTGGGTACAAGTGTTATTGTCGTATAACAGTGTCTCTGCTGAATTTTCTAAATACACAAAGCATGGCGCAACGATTAGCATGGGCACGGGGGACATCGTCAGTGGACCGTCGAGATGTAGAAAACGTTGCCTGGAGTGATGAGTCGAGGTTCACTTTGGTACACGCCGATGGCAGAGTACTTATACGAACTAAACCGCATTAAACGATGGATCCTTCCTGCCAGCAGGGAACTCTTCAATCTGGTGAAGGAAGTATTCTTGTCTGGAGAACGTTCACATGGCCTGAAATGAAACTTCTGGTACATGTAACATCGTCTCTAACAGGTGAACTTTACCGGGATATCCTTGACGACCATCTCCTCTCGTATGTTAGTTTTCAACAGCCCAATACAGAGATTTTATTTCAACAAGACAATGCCCAGTACCATCTCTTCCGAACTGTATCGGAATGGTTGGATGAGCATGCCATAAACCTTCACGTATTCTCAATGCCATCAAGGTCACCTGACTTGAATCCGATCGAGCACATCTGGGATGCAATTAAGAGAGACGTTCGAGGCTCCAACGTCCTTTCATCTAATCTTTGTGAATTATGGGAAGTTGTTCATGAGTCGGATATACGTATGGCGTCTCATCGCTTCCGGCGTCTTGTCTTTTCCATGCCAAGATGAATCACAGATGTCATGAAGACGAAAGGTGGTGCTACGTGCTACTAGACAGGTATCCCTATTTCAATTGCTCTTCAGTGTAGTTCAAGCCATAGTGTTTGGGAAGGTAAGTGGTAGAAATGATGTGCAGCAAAACGAATGAAGAATACTTTATAAGAAATAACATGAAATCAAAATAAAGATGACACGATCTTCTTTCCCTCCTTAATTTAGGAGAATAATGACATGAAAAATAAAAACATGCAACTGTTATAAATATTGTAACACCTATGCAGTTTTTTTTTTAATCGGAGAAAATTAAAATGTGTAGATAGAGAAGGTTAAAATGAGTAAAACAAATATAAAATAAAACATTTTCGCTCTTAAAATAATAATTAATGTTGTCATAAGCGATTATAGTAATATAATGCGAATCGCAGTGGGCAGTGTAAAATCGTATATCTTAGCCAAGAGTTATGACATCCGCATTTTTCCATCATGGACAGTTTTCCACAGTTTATTAGAGATATTAACAGACAGATTAAACAAACGTGCACTTTAAAAAGGTAAATTCCGAATTCTGATGCATATTTTATGATTAATTTTGACAAAAAATAATCCATAGAAATACCTATTTTCTTTAATAATTTTAGAAAATGCAGCTAAATTTCAAAGTAGATATAAGATTTAACATTTTCTCTGATACTATATTTACTTACTGTAATTCAGATCTTATCACAATTTTGAAAAAGTAATCTTAAAACTTTGTAAGAATCAAATGTACCCTGCGAAGTAGCTGAAATTACTCTATTATTTACTTATGTTTTTTAAATACTACTTGTATTTTTATGTTTTTTAAATACTGCATTTATTTATATTTTTTAATTACTTCTCTAAGTTAAAACAAAAATAAAATTTGGAAAAGTATTTTAACAGAAAATAATTTCTGTACCAATACCTTTCTAAATTTTATTTAGACATTTTATGCTGGTTATTTTGGTTATATAATTCCGACATGATTTGAACAGTGCCCCAATAAAGCACAAGTATTGCATTAAATTTGTAATTTTAGAACTGCTTTTATGTGTTTCATCAGTAGGAATCTGAATGACTACTGTCATTAATGAAAACTAAGCACCTAGATGTAAATTTGTCCGTAAGGCAAAGTATTATACTTTGAATGATTCTAAATTTCATAAATGATGTGGTAAGCTTAGTAATTCATGACTTTAAGAATACAACTAAAAATACATACACATATACATATGTATGTATGTATAAAGTATAGTCTCATAGCTAATAAAATTCCTGC
>KK118058.1:820504-846715 GCA_000611955.2 Stegodyphus mimosarum | reverse complement strand
TTGTTTTCGGATCAAATTCTGATTACCTATTGGATACATACTGTTCGTCATCATCAACCAAACTACCTTTGCTATACCTTGAAAAGTAAAATTATTAATAATGGTGTAGTGCTTGTTGAACTATAACTAGGGAAATGAAAGTTTTCAGTGTTTAATGTCATTAAGAAATTCCGGGTAATAGTAACTTTTCACATATACATTATAACAAATATTTGTATTACCAAAATGGAATGCTCTTTAGGCGCAACATTTTCTATGCTCAGATTGAGAAACCTGAAAGTAAGTATTAATTAAACTTGGTGATTATTCATTTGTTTCTGAGTTAGTCTGCGATTCATTTTTCAAAAATATAATTTCAGTTGAAAATTTCGCAGACTCCGTAAATGAATTTATATGTTTTTCCAGTCATGTAATATCAATTCGTTACACGTTCTATGATGTTTCTGATCAGTGATACGCCTGACAGTTTTTAGTGATATCCGATGTATGCCTCTTTCCCACGTTAATACGAAATAAAATGGCTGTTTTACAAGCAGAAAATCGTACTTAACTTAAAGATAAAAGTCTCACATCAAAACACTCTTGAAAGAAATTTTTCTGCCATTTTAATGACATATTTTCACAATATATTGCCTGTAATAAAATGCACTAATTCCTTCCTACTACCTCTAAACATTTTCCCCCTTCTTCTTTCATCATAAAATTTTCATAATCTGAATAATCGGATACCTGAAATAGTTTAAATTATTTTTACAGACACGAGAGAAAATTTCAGTAAAAGTTAGAAATAGAACACAATGGGAAAAGTTTGAAGTTTTCCAGTTCTTTTATCTGCTAGTCCTAGTACTACTATTTCGTACTTTTCTTATATGAATACAGATATAGCTGTTACTTAGCTTATTGTCGCATGTAATATTCTAGGTTTTTAGCTGAATGGAAATTAGATTTCTTCTACTATTTAGCCCGTCTCAGTTTGAAGAATTTGAAAATTATATTTTGTGACTGTTATTAATAATCATAATAATTAAATGCAAAGAGCTGGGTTTGGATTTAAAAGTAATTGACAGTTATCGATTGTTTTAAAAATGATAAAAATCTAACGTGCTAACTGCGAATTACCATGTCATAGAATTAGCAGTTACAAGATTTTTTACGGGTACTTTTTTTTCTTCTTGCCCGTTTTGTCGAGAATTATATTTTAATAATTTTGAAGAAAACCCATTGCTCGTGAATAAATTTTTATTAAACTAACATGCTATAATGCAATAGGATGTTCACATATATACATATATACATTCATATATATATATAATTTGAAATATTTATTTTTAACCTAAAAGCAGTTGTATATTATGTATCCCATTAAATCGACTATTCGAATATTTTTGAAACCAAGTTCTTTCAGATATTAGAACCTTTGTTACAACAGCAATCAAAACTTACGCAGAAATATTCGCTATAATAAAATATATTGTTGCGTTCTACGGTTTCGTGGATTTGGAGTAATTGATGATACTACTCGATGAAGAATCAAAACACAATTTATTCGCCAGTAAGCAATATTACACAGAACAGTTCCAAAGACGCGTTGACACTCGTCGAAAACCTACGGCAAGCAAGTTGAAACAATCAGCAACACAACCTTCAAGCTTTAACGATGAAGACAGCTTCAGGACAAAGTAATAAGGTACAGCTCCCGACTCGGTTGATCACTCTCAAGCTAATCTCTAAACTCAAGACACTAATTTCTCCGCGTACAGGCAGGGTATATATAGCTTCAACTTACCTTCAAGAATATTCCCATGAAGACCGCTAAAATGCGTTCCAGAATGTTCTCTCTCCGTCTATGACATATCGCCAATTGTGTCGCCAAATATGGCCAAATGAGTGATTTCCTGGAACCTGGGCGACAACCTGGGAACTCTGCATTTCCCTGCCGCTTTCTGGCAAACCTAAGCTCGCTCAGCTGCTGCTCAGCCAGCAGACTTCTTTCTTCGCTTTACTGGAGGAACTTCATTTTCAATCCACTTCGCGGAGACGCTATCTTACCGCCTAGCCACTGGACATTTGGCAACAATATATACTGAAAAATTAACCTACTGAGTGATCAGCCTTTACAAATATCACATCACATTAAAAAGCGTAGATGTAATTGCAAATGCCGTAACAAGAATCATCATCAGTCATGAAATTGCATACCAGCCCATAAGAAAAGTACATAAATTATTAATGCTCTTTCGTTCCAGAAAAACGTAGCATTATGACAGTTAAAAAAAAAAGACTTTTTTGGTTATAGCGATCGTAGTTAAAATTAATGGAAAGGAAAATCGGCCACAAAAAGAAATTTCTGAAGTTCTCTTATCGAAATCATTTAATTTTTAGAAAAATAATGAGTAAACACAAATGAGAACAGATATAGAATACAATATGCTATATATACTTTTGCATGTAAAAATAGAAGTAATCTCTTCGACAATAAAAAAAAAATCTGAAGGCTTGCAGATTTTATATTACCCATTCTCTAATGCATCTCTAATTTATTAGATATCATGTTCTTCGCACTTCAACCATAAAATTCAATTCAACAGTAACATCACAAAACAGTTAAAAAGAACATAATTTTAGAATTTCCGATGCAGAGTATCGCCCGCTAGAGATAATTTTGTCCTCCGTAAAGTGAGTGTTGCCATAGCTTACTTTAAAATCGGTGAGTCTGTTAAACAAAAATTCATTAAATTTTAAAAATTATTAAAATAGATTATGAAACAAATTCGAAATTTTGGCTTTCAAATGCCCATATAGGGGACAACCTTTTGAAAATTTGATGTCATTAGGTACAATTGATTTTTCACTATGCCAGAAATATACGTACATTCATGCAGATTCTTCATTATTTAATTTTTCAAATATAATGCGAGGCTCTAATATTTGGTGGAAACAATTTCAAAAATGCTTTAGACTTTTATAATAAACTCACGCGAAATACTAAAACGAAATTAATAGCCTTTCTTGGCCCATTGCTCTTTGGGCTAAAAAAGAAAAAAAAATCCTATGCAAACTTTTTCTTAGTAAGCTACTTTTTTACAATAAATACCATGCTGAATATGAAAATAAATAATGTTGAGTATGAAAAAAGATTTGTTTTAAAGTGCATTGTTAACCCAAAGGGCGTTAGTCTAGAAAGGCTACCAATTTCGCTTTGCCATGTTGCTTGCTTCACTATAAATGTCCGTTCACTTTTCAAATTATTGCCACCAAATGTTAGAATACTGTGTTATATTTAAAGAAATTAAATAATGAAGAATCTGCATAAATATATACATTTCTCTCGAATTAGAATAAAACAACGACACCTACAGCCATCAAATTTTGAATAACGGTAACAATTTGCCGTTATTTAAAATATGGGCTCCACCAAATATGGGCATCTGGATGTCCTAATTTGGAATTTGTTTTATTACCGATTTCATATTTTGTAACACTTTAACGAATTTTTGATTAAGAAACTCAACGATTTCAAAGCGAGCAATGGCAATACTGCACGGAAAAAAATGTTATCTCCAGGGAGCGACACTGCGTATCGGAAATTCTAAAGATATGCTCATTTTAAAATTATCTTCATATTGCTGTTGATTTGGAATTTCATGATTCAATTGCGAAGAATATGATATTTAATAAATAAAAGCAACACACGAAACGTTAAAAAAGTCCCTTTGGGCGTAATATAAAACCTGTAAGCTTTCAGATTTTTTTATTATTATTATTAATTACTTTGAATTGAAATTATATTTAAAATATAATTTCAAACTCAAATATATCAACAACGTAATTTTTTTAGTAGTACAAGGATGTATTTTAAAACTTTCCGTGAACTTAAACTGTTTCAGTTCAGGTAAAATATTTAATTAAGTGTATGGGCAACAATGACTGTAAATAATTTTTATCCAACTGAAATTTAGAAAATTTATTTTAACTGCTTAGAACTAAAAAAACAAACTGGAATCGTAACAGGGATTATTCTAGCATCACTACTAAAAACATTAAAAAATATCTACTCTATATTTTATTAAAATATATTTGAAGAAAACGCTATTTTAGTTTTAAAAAACAGGCTTAATACTGTTATTTTATCACATTATAAAACGTCGACATAAAAGCTGTAATTAAACTATCAAAATAAATTCTATTTGAGCTAAATATTTAAGTTTCCATATTATATAGCAAGAAAAATTAATAAATTTTATTTTTTCCCCTACAAAGTAAAAATTCACATTTTCGTTTAAAAGTTCACTTCGATATAATTACGAAATGATTAGCTCAAATCTGTTCCAAAATCTTTTACTGAGTGATTTATTTGTTATCTATACGTACATTTATTTCCCCTTACAATTCCAAATCTAAAAGGGCTTATTTCGTCTCAAAGACTCCTTGTTGTCTGATACAGTAAAACTTCTTCCTCTTTCTTTTCTTTTATTCGCTTTTCTTTGTACCGTTTCGTTTGTCATCCATTAATAATTTTAGTTTTAAAATATAAGGAAACGTCTACAGCCAACGTGCTATCGAGCACAACCTAGTTATATTCATTGCTTCACAGTTTTTACGGCTGCATGTCCATTTCGTAGGACTAAACTCTGTTTGCGAACCCCGATTTTCTATGCTTCCTTCTATATGACATTGTTTTATGTAAATGTGCGTTTTTATTTTGTATTATTAATTTATATTATTATTTGTGTGAATTTACTCATACTCGTAATCTTAGCATATTTCTGCAAAATAAATGCATTTTAATAACGGAATGTTGTTCCATTTTGCACCTGTCGGAGGTGTAATCTAATTTAATTAGCATAAATGTTAGTCTTTCCCCAAACTGTTAAAGGCTTTTGGTTTCAAACTATGCGCAATACAGTCCTCATAGCTCGACTAAATTAAATCCTGAAGACTGTATCTAATAAATGTGTTTTTTTCTTTTTATTATTTTTCGTTTATATAAGAATTAATTTGCCGTTGGCAAAACGTAAGAAGGCTTATACTATGCGTCTATTTTATCTTGTTTGCCCATCATATGTCGTTTTTTTTTTACATTTTAAATTTTAGATCTTGCTTTCATTGTATTAAGTTATGCGTATTAGTCTTTTAATCATTTTATATGTATTTACTGGATTTTATCACTAGTATTTTTCACTGTTATTACAAGGTATTTAAAAATGGGACGAACTTAAGAACTTACTGACAAACTTTAAGAGCTGGCAGAATATACCTAATCAGTAATTTTTTTGTCGTATAATGTATTGTCTTTTAGCATCCTTTAGCCTAGTCAAAAACGTTCATTTTTGCACATGCTAAATGACTTTCTATGACGAAGCCAAAGGCTTAAGGCCCAAAGCAAGAATATCCTACGAAATTAAAAAAAAGCTTAATTATGAATAATTACAACATTTAACAACAAACAGTGGCGACAGGAGGAGCGGGAAATGTACAGAGAAGTATCTCGAACGTACAGAATCTATGCAGAAAGTAATAAATTTTTGGCGCCAAGAAGAAGGCCAAAGGAGGGACATTTTCGGCTGTCAGCTACAGAGTTTGGATTAAGTCAGTTGGATCTAAGCTTTTGCAGTGCACGGATAGCTCTTGAAGCAGACACGAGTTTGAAAGTGGCTATATTTTTTTCAAAATGTGACGCAGTATCGAGCAGCGATAAGCCATAAAGTTTTGTGTAAAACTAAACAAATCGCTACTGAGACGCTTGCGATGTAGCAAGAAGTCTATGGGAAGGATTCTTTATCCAAAACTCGAGAGTTAATGGCAGCGCAAAGCCTTCAGAAACGGAAGAGAGGTCGTCGATGACGAACAACACGCTAGGCGTCCATCAACGTTTAGAGCTTCAGACAGTGTGGCTAAAATTAAAGTGCTTTTGGACTCAGATAGTCGTATAACTGTCCGAATGATTGTGGAGACATTCTGTTTTACAAAATCGATTGTGCATCAAATCATCAGGGAAGAACTTCAAATGCGGACAATTTGTTCCAAGCTGTTCCAAGGATTTTGACCGACGGACAGAAAGAAAGCCGTGAATCGATTTTACATGAATTGTTGGAGTGTGCAAGTAGTGATCCCAATTTCCTCAAGCGAGTGATTATCAGTGACGAAACATGGCTTTTTCTGTATGATCCCTAATCAAGAGACAGAATGCAGTGTAGCACACGCCCCAATCTCCTCGTCAAAAGAATACTCGACTGAGCAAATCCAAACTTAATTCCATACTCTTTGCCTTCTTTAACATCAAGGAAATAGTGCACAAAGAATTTCTGCCACACAGACAGACAGCTAATGCAGATTTATTAAGAAATTCTTCAAACTTTGAGGAATCGGATCGCGCGCGTTTCCCGAAGCGCGTAAACAATTATATTCTGCACTATGATAATGCATTGGGCCACCTATCCTTCAAAGTGACTCAGTTTCTGCCAAAACACAAGGTCGTAACTCTGCTCCAAATAAGCGTACAACCCGATGTGTCACACCGTATTTTTCATATTCCTGTTAAAACAGCTTAAAATTTCATCATTTTGACAATCTGGAGAACATGCAGAAAAAATATGACGAGCATCCTGAGCGGCATTCCAATTGAAGACTTCCAGGCGGGCATCAGTGGGACATGGTGTATTAATGCAGGAGGAGGTTATTTTGAAGAGTATTAAGTGTCTGTAAAATTGTCGTTTATGACATCAGTCTCATTACATTCTGGACAGACCTTGTATCAGACATATTGCAGATCGCTGCAGCACAACAGGAAATTCTGGTGATGAGTTCATCATCAGGTTCAAGGAGGTTTTATAGTTAGAGTTTTGGAGATTTCCCACAAAAGCAAATTCAGACATGGCAGATCGTGCTATTGGTAGAGTGTAAATACGGAAAATTTCGTCCAACGACTCTAGAAAAGTGACACCTAGATAATTTATTAAATCTTGTCGATGAGCCGGTGTTCCATCATGCTGGAGCGTGTACCGCAGATTGCTCCTGGAGCATTCTCCAGCAATCATAGGGAAAACAACTGCTGGAAAATATGGCACTTTCTTTGCTAGGTGAGGAAGTTCATACTGGTTCTGTCACCAGTTATGACCTGATAGTTCCCCTGAAGATTTGAATTTATACTTTTGTTTCGATGTTCTATCACCATTTTTTATTTTTTCGCTTTTCTGGAAACACCTTGTATAAAGCTATAAAATTAGTAAAATATTGCTGCCATAGAAAAGTATCTAAATTGTATATTTCAACACAAGAAGAAAAACGTATTTGGAACAAACGCACATAAAACGTTAGAACTACCGTTCTATAATCACACTAAAACATATTTTTTAATTCTATAAATAAATATATATAGTTCTTTCAATATTTGAGCTTACTATAACCAAACTATTTTTTTTAGTTTGGAAGGTAAACCGTATATCACGTAAAATGACTTGAAGAAGTGGAATTTTGCTGATTTCCGGGAAGTACGTTATTGTTAGTATGTTGCCTATTTTATATGTAGATTTGATTCTTTTTTTTCATCTCAGCAACTGAAATTTAAAACAGCATTCGTATCTAAAATAGTGGTATAAGGATGTAAGTATACGATATTTTTAAAACTCCGATTCTTTCACATACTACCTTTTCCATTCCCGATTGCACTGCATAAATATAACTGAAGGAGATGATGCGTAAACTTGATGGTGTATAACTAACTAACAATGTAGTATTTATAGGCTAAGCATTTGATTCTCAGAAAAGCATTTTGATAACTTGCAGTTTGTAACTGATTCCGTTCATTCTTGTTCATTCAGTTCATTCCGTTCATAGCTCGGTAACGGACGCTGAAATGCACTCTTGTTTAAAAATTATGGTCGTTAAACAAACTGTACTTGACATTTCTTTCTGAGTTAAGCTCGTTTACATTTTGCTTACTCACGATACATTTTATGCGTAATCCAGAACGAATGCCAGTGAAGCGGCCATATTAAACTTATTATTAAAGTATATAAATCTGTAAGAAAGACATTTCTTTTATTTCAATTTATGTTGTAATTTTTTTTAATTATTTGCTTTATGCAGTCCCTTGCCGTGACTCGAACCCTAGTCCCCTCAAATATGCGTGGAGTATGCTTCCAATTACATCACAAAGGTATGCTGAAAGGAGAGAGAAAATAGCTTATATACTCCCCCTTTTAAAAGGCGGCTGGAGATGAGGGGACCCAGTCGCCAAATCCTGGTGATGAAGAGTTATCGTCCACCACCGTTTTGCTCGGGCGCCAATTGTAGAGTCATTAAGCTCTTTCGAAGCAGGAGACGTGGAAAATGTCCAGTGCCCTCTCCGGGACTCGAAACCTAGACCTCTCACATACGCGTCGAGTGTCCTTCCAATTATACTCCGGAGGCGTGCGAAAAAGAGGGAGAAACGTTTTTACAGCTTGATAATATTTTTTCATCATTTTTCTGTTTATCGATATATTCTTCAATAAACAGTCTTGGAATATAAAAGCAGTAACTAAACCAAATGTGCAGAACACTGTTTTCGCATACTTTCTGTATAATTATTCTCTTGAGAATTACTTTCATTTTGAAAAAAAATTACTCCTTTGTTTAACTTTGTTATGAAAACGAGTGATTTTCTATCAGTAGAAAACTGATACAAGCTAAAAGTCTTGTTCAAGACTTTAATGTTTAAATACTCTTATCAAAGATCCCCTATGAGCTTTAAGCATTTATTCTGATGAAGATATCGAGTATATCTCGCGGTTCAATATTTTGAATGCATGGCGTTTTCTACAGATCTGTATTTGTTCCTAGATAAACTACATTTTGTCTACAAGAATGACATTAAATATTAACATGGCTTTCACAAACTATTAAAAGTCCTTTACGTTACATTGTCAAAATAATGTTATTGATAGAGAAAGACCAGTTTTCAACAAAAATATTTGCTAAAGGACGTTCATCTCAACTTCAAACAAATCCGTCTTTGTTTAATATTTGCAGAGTTGGAAGAACGTTAGTAACTTATATTTCCTTTTTATAAAATTTCTTTATTTCTCGGGCTATAACAGTTTCAAATTCAGCGTATTTCAGAGAACATTGTAAGCTCTTTGTTTTGTTTTAAGAGCTTCAGAAATACAATTCTGGAGAAACACTGTGCGTTTAGATTTCAATAAGCTTTTAAAATTTAAAAATTCATTTTTCCTAGTTGTTAAAAATTTAGGTTAACAATAGTAATTCTTCTATTTAACTTCCTTTTTATAGACTTTATGCAAGAGGATTATAAAATTCTTTAACGATTTGCTTTTAAATTCTTTACTCAAATTACGTCCCGCAGGAATATTTTAAGAGAAATATATCTTTAAAATTTCAGGCATTAAAATCGTATCTCCTCTCTTCTATTTCAGAAATCATAGCTTTAAATGTTGTTTTTTTACAAGTCTATAGCGATCCAAAGACTTAAAAAATTATAGACAGAGATGTTTCATAAAGGACAAAAACGTACTCTCGTTGGATGAGTACCACAACAGTGGGAAGTATACAAGTTCTAGCCGTCTTTTCTAATGTCTTCTTTTCACCTTAGGCAGATAGCCCTGAAGTGCTGTGCCATAATCTAACTAACCAAACCAATCTAATATCTTCTCACTGTAATTTTTACCTTACACTATGGTTTGGTTTGATTTATTTAATTATAGCAAAGCACTCGAGGGCTATCTGCCTAAAGGAAAGGATGCCTTCGTGGACGACTTTTAAGAGAAACTGGCTTGTATACATGTTACTGAATACCACGCAATATGAGTTGATGGAAGGGGCTAACTTTAAATTGCTTCATTATTCCTTGAAACTGTAAATGCTTTGTATTGCTTTGTCCTGTCTTAATCAAATTAAACTAACCGTCAGAGTTTCGATCTTTAATTCCTATGAAAAAGAGAGAAAGATTAACTTTAAGTAAGCAATGTAGTGAGCAACCTTTTTTATTCTGACTCTGTTTAGATTTTGAAGCATATAATATACGAATGATATAATTGTTATCGTATGCGTTTAAGTATTTTTCAGTAGCAATTTGCACTGTATTGCACACGATTTATTCTAAAAATATTGCGAAATATTGTGCAGCAGTCCATTATTTATTAATATTTATAAGCAAAAAACTGCTTCATATAAATTAACTAATGAAACCAAAAATAACAAAATTTAAAAAATAAAGAAAGAAAAATAAAACTTCAGTGAATTTATTAATTGGAAAAATTATCATTTAAGAATTCCCCGTCTTTCAAAAGCACACGTTTTCTAATAGTATTTCGTAAAATATTTCATAGGATAATTTAAACAGGAAATTCTCTCATAAAACGTAATGCATTGTAAAATATAAAACACTGTTCGCTTTTAAATTTCCGTTGCTTTTATTGAAGATATTCTGTTAAAAATAATCTACTTCCTAAAGTAATAACATTATTATTCCAGTTTCAGAAAAAAATTAATATTATTTATCGCAAAAAGCTAAATTTATGGCTACTGCAATGAATGTTTCATTTACAAGTATATGAGCTTCATTACAATTAAATTTAAATCTACGCTGGCTCAAAAGCTCTAACCGGCGCATCAAATTTAAATATCAGTAGCAATATCGCAAAGCCGAATAATTATACTCTTACCCAGAGCTGCCAAAACTAACACAACGTGGCCACCTCGAGCAGAAACACGCTGTATCTTACAATCTAAGTATCTCAGCTTAAATACTCTCTAACTCATTTACATTTCTAGTAAGCAAATGGAAAGAATATTGTGTTGTAAAGGCTAAAATTATAACTAACTGGTTACTCTAAATCTTAAACTCTATGACCTTTTCCATTTGCAGATCTGTGTACAAAAACCCTTTTTTGACATTATACAATAGAGAATAAGCTATAATTGCGAAAGAAATATTCTTCAGAAATTATAGAAAGCAAGAATACGTAATATGAAGTTAACCAGGCATAAAAAGAAATTGCAAATTAAGAATGGTAAAATGTAATTTAGGCAAAGACGTAGGGTAAGAAACACGTAGAAAAAGAATTTTTTAGAAGTTTCAATAGCTGTTCGCATATAGTGCATATTATTTTTACAGGAGACAGGAGACCATCAATAGAGCAGCTGCACCATCTTTTCGACTTTCAGCTTTTGTGCTCTATTGATGGAAACTATCCACCATCCGCTATCAGCGGCATTTATTTGAAATAAAATTTTACAGAGTTACAATGAATATACAAATATACATATGACATACAGAGGCTGTTTCCAATAAAGTTCATAACAAAAGTATTATGTGTTGAAAAATTTATGTTTACAGGTTTTTATATATTAATTTTGAAGAATAACCAAATTATATACTATAAAATATCATTATACATTTTAAAGAATTTAGACAAATATAATTTAGAAATATATAAGCCATGATATTTAATAAATAAGCCATGATATTTAATAAATAATATTCAGAGCAAAAAACGTTCATAATAAAAAGACAAAAATTGTTTACAAGCCCTGTTACTAAAAAACTGAACATTGTTGTGATGAATTGAGAAAACGCTGATGCAACAAAAAGGAAAATGTATGCCAACATTTATCGGGAATTCTAAATATACGCTGCTTTTCAAAAAATTGCGATTTTATGTTGAAATTTATGGGATGCAAATGCGAAGAAAGTGATTCCTAATAATAAATATAAAAAGTAAAACAGGAAACGTTTTTATTATCAGGAATGAATCCAACAGCAGATTGGTAGACTCCAAGTTCAGCAAGAAGATAAAAACCCTAGCAAATCCTCTGGTAAAATGATAAAACCTGGCTCTTTTCGGACTTTCAAGGCAATTGAGACAATATAATCATATTCATCGCGGTCAGTAAGGTAGTTCAAATTCTTACGGCAAAATTAAAAATATAGCAAAATATTTTGAAGTAAATTACACTTTCGAGGAAAGTATCTATAAAGTATTAGGTATTTTAAATCCCTGTCGTAGAATGATTTTTAAAAAATACTTTTCTCTGTTTCCTAATATTAAAATCCTACCGGGCTTAAATTAGATGACAGCTATTTTTAATTATTTTTTCGAATTTTAATACCTTAAATTCGAGGATGATTTACATATGCAATTATATGGCAATAATACTAATACTCTAGATGATCCTGATAATGGTAATGCATAAAAAAGGAGTCATCTATATAAATCTCTCTGTAAAACTAAACTGTCCAAATGTTTTCAACACCTGTTCTCATCCTACTGACTCATCTTTCAAGCAAAAAAAAAATTATGTACACTACATATTTTTTCACAAAAAGTACACATTGTACTTTTATCAAAGCGTAAATGACGGTTTTATAAAACAATATATGCATTTTATAAATCATGAATAATAAACTGTAGTAGATTATTCGAAAGACTGCAAACCAAATTAGTATATGTAGCAAATTTACGTGGTAAGTTTATTCGTAGGCTTTCCGAAAGGAGACGTGAAGAAAATATTAGGATAAAATAAAAACGGGAAATTTTCTGTTCAGTGACAAAATCCTCCTTTTTTGTTTGTGGTTCTTTTCAATAATAATTTGATCACTGCCAATTTTTGCTTTCATCATTCAATTTTTATTTTGCATCATTTTTCTCATTACGTTATTTTTTCGGGATAGCTGATGAATTCTCTTCAGTGATATAATGTTTCTAAGAAACAGCCATAGGTTAAATGTTTGTTAAAAAGCATCCAATGTATCACAATAAATTACATCCCTTTACCTTATCACCAAAATAAATAAAGAAAATTCTAACACAAAAGATACAGCCAAAAACAATATTCTGCGAAAATTGAGAAAACAACATTTTTCTTTTACTTTTCGCTTTTAATATTGAAACCTTACATTATCTGACTTCAGAAATTATCTGCCACGTTTATTAAAACTATATCTTTAAGAAATTATCTTTATTTAATTAATAAATTTCAAAATGCTCAACCTTAAACTGCCAAAACGTAGATTGTATCATGAAACTCACAAAATATTGTGAATAAATTTCGTACATTGCTACATATTTTGTATTTCATGAATATACAGTGTAGAATCATCAATTTTTTTCTTAAATAGGAGAGGTGAAAAATGAGCAATGTCCTCGTCGGAACTCATACCTGGACCTCTCGAATACGCGCCAAGTGTGCTACCATTACAATACGAAGGCATGTTAGGTTTAAGAAGAAAATGCCTTATATATTCCCCATTTTAAAGGGCGACTGGGGATTAGAGGACCCTGTCGCCAAATCCTAGTGATGACGAATTATCGTCCACCGAATTTTAGTTTGGGCGCCTCTTGTACCGTCATTAGGTTGTTTTAAAGCAGGAGACGTGAAAAATGACCTCACCGGGACTCAGACTCTGGACCTCTCAAACAAGCTTTGAGTATCCTTCCGCTACACTACGAAGGCACGTGGGAAGTGGGAAGAAAACGCGCTGTATACAGTATTAGCCTGCATAACACCTTGTAACGCAATTTACAAGGAATCATGTTTTCTATTCTTTTAAATATAAAATTACAAAACATGAACCGCGAACACCACTGTTTTTAATTAGCCCTTATGCAGTATGCAAGGAATTTACGAAAACATCCCTATAGCCATTTCTTTGATCCACAAGGTTGTTTTTTAATCTGAGCGATCTTTTGGGAAAAACTGATATTTTATTGTTCATCTGCTAGATTTCTCTATGATTCAAATCAAGAGGTTTGGTTAGTCAGTAGATAATCACTTTCAAATTATTAATTGACTGAACCAAAACATATATGAATACTTTTCTATAAACGCTAGCTCAGCTGAAAGCTTTTATACTCAGTTTGCATTTTAAAGCCACTGAAAATTGTTATGGAGCGTCTGTAAGTCAATAAAAGTGAGTATGTTTACAATCATAGTGTTATTTGAAAATATGTATACATCACCAGCAGAATAATCTTTCCTTCTAACGATAGAGGGAACAGCACTATACTTCGATCTCTCTAGACACGAACATATTAACAGTTAAACTTCAAACAGTATATTGTTTTTTTTCCTAAAGATAGCTAGTATATCTCACATAATTTGTATTCAGTCTTATTACTGAATAAATTTAGATAGAGGTTTCCGGAGAAAGTTAGCATAAAAAGTTGGCTTTTCAATATTTACTCCTGACTTTCTAATTATTACTTAAACCTTTTGGACCAAATGACAAGTCTAACTACATAGCAACACTATTGTTAGCAAACCCAAAGAAACTTTTATACGCAAAAAGGCTCAGCATCTGATTTCTGCGATTCTGATAAGGATAAAGCATTCAGTATCGAAAAATGTTTAAACCAAAAATTCCTAACATTTTGTCCTATAAGAATCTGTAAGTATCCTTATCAGGACATTAAAGACCAAAAAAGGTTTAGACAATTGACAAAATATAATAATCTGACATGAATTGCAAATTCCCTTTTATAGCAAAAACGATACAGCATTTAAAAAATTGAATATAGTATTGCTATTCTTATTGCTAAGACACTAAAAGTAAAATACTTTAATAACTCATTTTTAAAACAGATATTCTCGTTTACACAGCATTATGGGGGCGACAAGCACCCTACAATTTTATGAAATTGACCACATCCCTAGACAACGGCTGAAGCAGAGAAATGACACAGCGTTGACACAGCTAGAGTAAGACAAGAAAATGAGCGTGCATTTCAGCAAGGGATATTTATGGAATTAATTTCCTTGTTTAATTTTACAACGGTAGTTGGACAACAGCTAACTGTATTGTAGGATTAATGAGATGACATAATACGGATTAATTTTCACATGATGTACTTTAGATTCATAGTTTTAAGAAAGGAAGGCTAAATTAAAATGAGAAGTTAAAAGAAGTATAGCTAAATAAAAGTTAGTAGTTTCCTTTCATATTTAGCTCTATCTCTCTCATAGTCTTGTATTCTTTGGTAACATAAATTAACCAGCTAAAGAAAGACTGTAGAGGAATTATACTCTGGTCTTATGATACAGACAAAGAAGTGTGCAAATGACTCTCTATTCAATCACACAAGGGTTCACAGATGATAATACTTGGATTTATATAAGTCAACACTTCTGGCTTAACTTAAACATATAAATTTTGAACTTTAATGTAATTAAACTGCCTATCGGCTCACATGTAATTTAAACGCGGAGCAAGGCTGTGGCTCGTAGAAGCCGGTGGGACAAGACTAAGGGTTAGAAGCACTTAGCGCCACAGAACCAAATCGCTGTTAAGTCAAGAAAACAATGTGGCTTTTAAGCGGTCATAACACGCTTTGAAATTAGCTTCCGAATCTTCGCTTAAACAGCACTTAATTTGAATATAAGCGCACTAACTGATTTTCGTTCTGGCAGGAAAGCATGGGTGAAACGGAGAGCGACAGAAAAGTTGCTTTAACTAAAAATTAACTATTAGTCAAAATAAATAAATAAATCCTCACAAATTAAATGAAGATTATCAACACACTGAAGACAACATAAAGATGCACCAATAAAGATTATTGATTTTTACGCAGTATAAACATGGATGATATGAATATTTACAAGAAATTTGTCACAATAAAAAAAAGAAATCATTTAATTTTTTAACGTCATACAACTTCTTTACACGTCTTATTGTTGTCATGGTCGACTCGTCTTTGTTTCTCCCCCGAAACAGGTACATTCAACGGTGTGCAGCGCCATCTATCTAAAAATTGCATCCCACAGACACACACAGATATATGATATATATATCTGTGTGTGTCTGGAAACACACATATATATATATATGTGTGTGTGTGTACTATAATTGAGTTATGCTCTGTTATATCTTTTCATTGTGGTGTATACTAATCTATTTCTTCAAAATATTGGTCGTAATTCTTTGACACTGCAAATAATATGAATAAAATTTACATACCACATATTCAATCATTTACAATGAGCGAGCAATTACAAAATATGAATTCGCATATTGCCGGAAAAGCACGTTAAAAAAGATGCACTAAAGCTGTTTTAAATTGTGTATATTAAAAAGACTTTTTGCAGTTATCATTGGCGCTCAAATGCCTTCCGTCAACGTTAGTCTGGCATGATGTAATAGACTAATTTAAAGTTTTATTCTGATGGAAGTTTCAAATAATTTCCATCAGGTTTTAATAAACATTTTAATCTAAACTTTATAATGCTATTATATACCCTCATGTTCAAGTAATGAGTTATCAAAATTCCCGAAAATTTTAAATGAACTTCTACATCTGTTTTAAATTACATACTCTGAGAACTGAATAATAAAACTGCAGTTTATCGCCTGAGGATATTAAAATCAGAATTAGCTGGATTTATCAAAAAATTCGTTTTGTATTAAATATTTTAGTGATTATCAAACAATGAAAATAACTGAAAGAATGAATTCCTTTAAAAAGACTTGATACTCTAAGTACCATATAAGCATCTGTACATTAAGATCGTTTCACATTTCATATAATTTTCCTATGTCTTCAATAGTTAACTATTTAACGCACTTTTTTTAGAAAATATTGCGTGCTTTCATCGCTGATTGCTTAATTTGGTAAAACTGATTTTACTACTTACCTCGGAGGGGCAAACTTCATGACAATAGGAGTCTCATATTAAAATTCAGGAACACTCAAGAGCCGCAACTAAATTTTCCAAGAAAGCATAAGCTTTCTTGCAAACCAGTAAACTTCCAAGAATTTGGTAAGGAAGGCTTTTAACCAGTAAAGCAATTCTTGGATAGAAAGAAACATTTATAAAAAGTAACAAAGTTATCATATTTTTTAATTTTAATAGAAAAAAATCCTTGTTGCCCTTGTTCCCTATTCCGAAACGTATATTCTACATTATGGAAATTTAATATTTTATATAAAGTGCTGAACGTTTCCTTCTCAGACGGAAAACCAAATGTTTTCTTTTAGTTTTCAAAAACCCTTCGTCATGAAATTTATTAGTTAATTTTAAGAGGAGTGAAGTGAATGCAAAGGAGGACGTTTTGATTTTTACAATAATGTAAAAGATAAAAAAAAATTCCATTTAAGTGAAAAATTTCTCAACAATTTTAAAACAGAACTAAAAAATTTTCTTTATTCTGAATCAGTACAATTTCCAGAGTTTATTTTAAAGTTAATTCACCAGTTACTTTATTTTTAAAATCTTTACTAGTCTTTCTCAATTTCAGTTTTCCCTGTCAGAATGCAAAGTAGATGGTATATGTTTAACTGGAAGTTTGAGATGACTCAGACAGAGAGTGTTCTGCTTGCTTATGGCCATGTTACTAAGTTGCTATTCTAAGATATTTGCATTATATGTTCGGCCGTGCATTTTAATTGATAATAGTAATTTCACGCCGTTGAAGTCTTACAGCCAACTTTCGCGTTTTAAATACCATTGTGTAGACTTTGGCTAATATGTACTTAGAACTAACTAAGAGCTTAGTTTGAATTTCAATTGCTATATTGATTTCATGGCATAAATGCTGGCTGATTTGTAAGCTCCAGGTATGCCTTCTGTTCAACTTACTTACTTTTAAATAAAAGGGCCTTTTACACCCTTCTTAAGTTTCTATTTCATATTAGACAGAGCGATAAATCGCTTACAGTCTAATGAGGATTTGTCACAAGTTGCATCTATGAAAAGGCATATTATCTAGGAATTAAATAAATAATTTAAACAATTAGAATAGTGGGGATTTTTTGGACCGCTCGAGATGCGAAATTTAAAAATAAACTTACAATATAGTATAGCTATTGCATAAAAATAATAAAGCTAATGTGATCAAATCTGGTTTTAAATTAATTTAATTAATTTAATTAATTTTAATTAATTTCCGTTTTAAATCGTTAGCACATTCAACCATCAGATACATTTTTTCCCATTCAAAGTTGCAGATTATTCTAATATAAATTGCAGTCTGTATTCATCATACCTTTGAATAAGATTTAAGGCTTATCATCTGTGTGCCATTTTGGAGGCTCGATCATAGCTATCATCTGTTGAAAGATTAACCTTGCCATGATAGAAGTCTAGAAAACAGAATTATTTGTCTTCTATTTTGAAAGCCGCAACGTCTGAAAATGCTGCAGCTTTAAATGCGAGATAGAGCAGACAACGAGTTACAGGAGGATGCTGTAAGAAGATGCGAGATACAGCAGGCAGCTTATTCTGTCATAACTAATGGGAAGGAAAAACTCCAAAGCTGGATTTTTACCACAAGATCCAGAACTTTGCGTGTTGCATGTAGCTTTAACCAACCAGAAGCAAGGCAAAGAATGACCTTCCTTACCAAATTCTTGGAAGTTTCTTTCTGTATGATATTGTTTGAATTCATTTTCAAAACTAATACGAGCTTTACTTCTATAATTAGCACAGAGCGCACTATTTGAAATTCTTAAACATTATTTTGTACAGAATGCAAAATAAAGCAAATCACCGATATAAAATAAAATTGCAATTTGCCACAAAGCAAGCTGCATTTTTAAGGGTCATTTACGTGCGGCTATGCGAGATACATACCTACTATTATACCTACCTATTTATAAAATCTATTATTATTTGCGTCAGAAAATTAAAAAGTTGGGACCAGTAAAGCAGATTGATATAATTAATAAATAGATTGAAAAAAGGATATCTGACATCTTAGATATGCCTTAACTTCAAATGGTTTTGATAACTAATTAGCAAATTGTCAGCTGCTAAATTAATTTCATTTCTTACGATTTTTGTTTCTCGTCAAATTCTACTGCATCGCATATCTTCAATTTACAAAAAGGGAGGGGGACGTTTTCACTATTTATTTATTTATCTCAAAGTTTTGTTCCTTACTCCCCTGTAAAAAGAAGCTTGTTATTTTATAATAGCTTATTTTCACCTTGTTAAAAATTTATTAATGTATTCCACGGACATCCTTGTAAAGTACATCTAATTTGATTATTTTTATTCCATAAATAGTACAGAGTTTTAAAATCTTGTTAATTTTTTCATTATTCATAGTTTTCTTGCCTGAATAATCACTTTTTGTTGTTAAATATGCAAAGAAATCAACGGATCCTTTTTTTTAAGGAGTAATGACAAATTTTGTACACTTTAATATAAACTACCTCAAACCAAAATGCAAAGTTCAAGATCTTATTTAATCTATTTTGAAGGAAAAACCCAATAAATATCGGATTATTTTTTTTCTTAGCTGTCAACTGTACTCGTTCTGTACACTCAAGAAAATAAAAAGAAATTAAAAGATAAATGTTATGCCCTCTCTTTTTTTAATGAAGTGACATACATATATCATTAATGGAAATAAACGTCACATTTAGGAGCTTCATTAAAGCATCTTTTTTTTTCCTTTTCTCTTTTCAAGTGATCTCTCTCGTCGATTTGAAGATATTTAATTTTATTTCTCTAGACCAAGTGTCCAATTAAGTGCAAGAATATTTATTGAAGCTAGGTGAAAAATACTTTTTTTTATTGTTAGGATATCTTACTTACGTTTCAGGAAATACTGAATACAAAATTTGGAAAAAACGCAGTTTCCCTACCTTCAACCTATTACAATAAATTAATTATACTTTTCATACAATTATTTAAAAATTACGAATATGTTACCCAATATTCAATTAATAAATTAATGTTTAAACTCAATTAACGTTCAAAACCATTTTTCTTTCTTGTTGTTTTTTTCATGATTTTTGTTCATTAGTTTTCTTGCTTGCAATAACAGCGAGTTGAATGTCAGGTTAGTAAGGAAGAAAAAAAATTCTGGTTGCTATTCAGGAAAAATATATTGAATGATTTTTGAGGTGCTTTTTCTGAAGAAAATATTTTTGATGCTTTAAACTGTAATATTGAAAATTAAAAATATTCCCTAGGACTTTGTACTTATTTTAAAATTATTCATATTCATTTTAAGTTTTCCCATACATTTGAAACCAGTTTAAAATTATTATATATACTGAAATTCAAATTTTCAATAATAGGAATGATACATATATCTTCTCAAACTGTCTTAACATCGCCTAGTTATCACAGCAGCAAAACGTGAGAGTATCAGCGCTGGGTGACAATTCTGTCTAAATTCCCACAACATTAGAAGAAAGTAGTGAATATATACTAAAATAGTGGCCTCAAACCTAGTGACTCCGAAAGCAATTTTGTGCGGCCCGCAAACTCTTTTCAGTTATGTATTTGTTCCAAATGTGTTGTTATAGAGACTTCAAGATTTTAATTTTCAGAGTTTACGTTATTTTGATTACGATTAAAAAATACCTTAAAATAACGCATCAGAAAATCTATAAATTGAGCTCTAATTAATCTACAATGTGATATAACTCTTATTCAGAGATTTAAAGGTACAGATCTGATTCACCTTTATTCACGCTTTCCTAAAAATAAGTACATTCCTACAGATTTTGATTACAGATTCTTGAATTAAGAATAATCACTTTTCGGGAGAATATAGTTTTTCTTTAAATCGGTTTTTTTAGTCCAAAGGAGAGTTAGCACTGAAGGGCTATTAATTTCGTTTTGGCATTTTGCGTCCGTTAGCTGTAAATGTCCCTATCACTATTCAAACTGTTGTCACCAAATATTATCGCCCTGCGCTATATTTAAAGAAATTAAATAATGAAGAGTCTGCATATATATATATATATATGTATGTTTTTCGAATTGTGATAAAACAACGGTACCTAGAGCCATCGAATTTTCAATTACGTACGTTTTTACCCGAAAATGGGCATCTTGGAAGCCCAAATTTGTAATTTGTAATTTATTTTATTATCTATTGCATATTTTGTGAAACTTTAACGAACTTTTGATTAACAAACTCAATGATTTAAAAAGGAACCATGGCAACACTCTAAGAAAATAAACATTATCTCCAGCGCACGAGACTGTGTATCGGAAATTCTAAAGATATGCTCATTTAAACAGTATTTTGCGATATTGCTGTTGAATTGAATTTTATCGTTTAAGTGCAAAGAACATGATACTTAATAAATAAAGGTAACACACAAAACGCCCCCTTGGGCGTAATGTAATAACTTTTAGTTTTTTTTTTTTTTTTTTTGTAAATAGCTTTTTATCGCAGTTAAAAATTAATAAGAAAAGAATTCCGATTAATCGATGATAATCTACAATCCATGATGAAGATAATTTCTAATAATTCTTCTAAAGCGCAAGGACATTAAAATAACATTTTCTTAAAATTTATATACAAAATTTCTAATTTTTTATATATGAACATATGTATTTAAATTTGTGTCGAAGAAAAGTTTAATAAATAAGAAAAACAGACATATTGTTATTTAATCTTAAGTTTTGTCTCATACCTCTGAAAACTTAAAAGTTTTCAGTTATTTGTTTATTTTTAATTTAAATTAAAGTTATGATTAATTTAAAACGTTAGAATTATTAAAACAAAATTAGCCTTAATGTTTCATATTTCTCTGTCAATACAAGTACTACAAAGTGTAACCAACAAAAATGTTTGCAGACACCAAACTTTAGATTTTAGATAGAAAATAAATATAAAACGGATGTTTTTCCTTTGCATTATTGTAATTACAATTTAAGTACATTTTGAGAAGTATTTAGTAAGCGAAATTTAAAACTGAGTTATTTTTTATTTATTTATATTTTTTTAAAGTTTTTTGTCTTGCTAAAAAAAATCCTGACCTGCCAGGGGCTTTTAGGTAGCACGTTGGATCTGCATGGAATTTGAGTCAGACCATTGTACTAGGACGTGACATTAAGCGCTGTTCTGTGTTTAGGAGATTTGCGTGGAGTGCTGAGGATGTAATTAGTAAGAATTTAAATCGTCATAATGTCCTTAGAGTGTTGATAGAACCCAGAGAGCATGTCCTAAAGATAAATTGAGATATGACATTAAGCACTTGAAAGGATGCATTTAGAATGTTCCGAGATGTCTTGAGGATATAGTAAGTAAGATCCTAATAACATATCCTCATAACATCTGTTACTTTGTCATTCAGGCCTGGATAGGATGTTCCGAAGATATCCTGAGGTATGACATTAAACATTCAGGAGAATGAGTTTAAGAATTTAGGGGGATGTCCTAAGGATGTGTGATTATCCCGTGAGCAAGATATTCAAAATATTCCGAAGATGTTTTTATGCAATGTTGGTCGCCTTTAGTTGCGTTCAACGTTCTCAAGAATTTCTAAGTAGTTATTAGAAAATAAATTTTCCGAGTTTAAAATGTCTTCAGAAAATAGCTGATGGTTTGGTTTGGTTTAGTGGATTATGGCTATCTACCTGAGGAACGGATGCTTTCGCGAAATACTTTCTAAGGGAAACTGGCTCGTATATACGTTACACATGGGGGTATTCACAAAAATACCCACACAGCCAGCTAGCCTGGAAGCGAACCCAGGCAGGAATTACCAGTGTTCAGCAATTTTACGGCTTAGCCGCTGGTGGACAGAAAATAGCTGTAGACACAATGTGCATTCCAGTCGATGTAGCGGATTGATTTCTTAAAATCAGTTAAAAACTGCTTTCGAAAATGTTTACATAAAATAAGCCTCAAGGGCCTCTCAAACTATAGCTAATGTTTCAGATCACTAATACAAGAATAATTAGAGATTATGATAATAGCAGATTGCATAGGTAGCCTGTATACAAAAAGAACAATGCACTGTAATCTTTGTCATTCCGCAAGAAAGGAAGCTTCCATGAACTGGTAACCATCACATTATCAGAGCAGTTTGAATGATTGGGAGGTATTTACTTGCAAACATCAATATTCGGTTTAGATACAGATTCTAGCCGTACATTAATGCGTCAAGAATCAGGTCAAAGCGCAAATCACCAGAACCCAGAAAATATTAAGTTTTTCATAGTGATGAAATGTTTGATTGTGAAGGAAACATATTAAATTTTAGCAACGATCTGCATATTTAAAATCAACGCTCCATAGTTAAACAGGGTTGCATAATAGAGCTCCTGATTCTCAAATAAGGCTTTTAAGGGTGCGAAGGGCATTGAATTTCTCGAATATTTCTCAGTAATAAAATTGGACTGCATCGAATATATCTGGAGAGGGAATACGTCGAAAGAGTAGATACCATTCATTTGATTCGATGTTATGAGTCCAATCTGCAAATCTCTTTAAATATGTCTAGGATGCTGAAATGCATCATCCCATCCCTCCCTATTAGAGCTTTCAAGAATTTAAATCTGTCTCTATAGATAAATGGTTGTTACTCTTATAGAATTTAATTCAAAGTTAAGATGCTGCAATGTCTGCATTTCAATTTATATTGGCCACACAATATATTAACTCATTTGATCAAGAATAATGGAGGCACAATAAAAAACAATCGATATAAACTGTAATTTAGAGCGTTTTGTAAAATTTAGCAACTACAAAAACAATTTTTATGGCAATGTTCTTTTAATTTTTTTTATTTGTAACTCTAATTTATGTGTAATGAAATGTCCGTATTTTGATTTAAATGCAAGTAATTTTCAATAAAACACCCCAATTTTAACAGATATCATTATTTGTCCTTTTAACAATCAGGTATATCCTTTACTCCACTTCCAGTACACAGCTTGACGATTCGTTCCTTGTATAATACTAGGAATGGAAAATGAAATTCTAACATTTGCCGAATATAAGATTCCAAATTCCATGCCATCATATACAGTTTTGGTTAAAAAGTTGCGGCGCATCACACAAAGATAAATAAATCGTGTGTTCGGTCCCTGAAAATCACTGCTCCCTGCCTTTACGATATAACACACGACATGTTTTTACATCGCAGAACCATAACTTCATGAGATTTTAACGCTTTGCAGCGCGTCTGTCGTCAAAACCTCTCGAGTTCAGGAAGGGTGACGAACCAATGATCTCATTTTTCCTCTGATATCGTTCCGGATATAACGAATCAGAGAATGTAAAATGCTACTGTAAAATTAAGGAGGCATGGCTAATTCAATCTGAAGATTTTTGTCATCGGAGTAACATTAGAAGAAGGTTCCTGAACTCTCGACTAGCGAGACCTACAATGCTCTTGAGCTCCCAACTAGAGAGACCTTCGTTAGCAGACTACTCACACTACGAGGACTATAATTCATTTCAATACTTCATAAGATTAATCCTAATTTTATAACAGTCATTTTAAGTTTATGTAGCTTTCATATCCCTTCTAGCTTCAGCTTACAATTTCCTACCAGAATGTACTTTCAGAAACCCGGTTAATGCAAATAAGTAAGAATAGCATTTAAGTCGATGTTTTATTGACTTCGAGAGAGAGCCCGAGTTCCTGACTAGCACGCGTTTGCCTTTGGCTATATCTCTCTCTAAGCTATTGCTACGCTCGGCCGTAGTTTAGGCCCTTGATTGGCTTCGCCCACTTAATTGAGATTTAGGGACCAACTACTTAGAATCTTGATAGCTTCGGCTATATTTTCAGTTAGCTTTAGTTAAGCATAGTTAAGTTTAATTGCATATCAATTTGAGTTCAAGCCCAAGTGAAGGCTCTGCTGTACGCTCCGAGTTAGGAGCTGATTGTGTCGTATTTATTTTGAGAAATAAAGGGTAATTAACCCTTCTTGAGTCTTACGTCTCTGTTCACACATTAAGCAATTATTCGCTTACCAGTGTTAGGGGTTTCAAAGATTGAACTATGAAATAAGAAGGTGAAACCCCACAACTTATCTATGCTATCTATGAATTATATATATGTATATGTATGTATATTTGCAAAGAACTTCTCGTAATTGTAATAAATATGTTTTAAGTTTAAAATGCAGTAAGAATTACGCAACCTCCCAAACTTACCCAATCATTTTAAGGAGTCAGATTCAATACATCAGATTCAACTGCCGCGACTCAACACAGAGTAACCTGGCTGTCCCTTCTACAGTAGTGACCAAACCCTCCAAGTCTAAATTATTTCGAATTTCGTCAATAGATGGAGATTGTGTACGTTGAGTTTTAAGTTATACTAGAAGTGCTAATTTCAGAGAATTAAAAAACAAGGTGGGTATACAGGAGATTGAAAAGGGCTGAAGTTGTACTTCTGTAATTAATGCATTGTTATCAAGACAGCAGATAGTTTGATGGATCGAAAGTTGCAGTACCGAGCACGTGTCTACATATACACAAAATTGAAGAACGTCCAATAAGCGTAACTGCCTAAGTAAAAGAAAGTCATCTGAGAAGGATCTCAGAATCACAAAACAAAATGTGCAGTAAAAAACTGTAAAAAGTGACTTGGCAGAACTTAACATTTCCTAATCTCATCGATTTCTATTATAACAGCTACTTTTAAATAGCTTCTCGGTGTTAATATTCATGATCGGAAAGGAATACAAAAGCCATAGATAGCCGAAGCTAAAACAAAACCCTCGGTCTTAGTGTTGCCAGGAATGCAAAAACCTGGACAATAAGCAATAGAAAATACATATTGTTCAGAGATGAATCCACTTTCAGCAACGTTTCCAACTGCAAGAAGTTCTCTCTCTCTCTCTCCTTCACAGGTGTAAGATTGAACTTTCTAGTGATGAGAATGAAACATAAAGACATACTGGTGATAGTCTGAGCCATAGTATTTAGATGTCTTAGGGAAAATTCATTTCTCGTGACTCTTATATTACTGTCTTGAAATTACATATGTTTTCTAGAGGACAAAGTCCACCCAGTTGCTTAAGCATTATACCGTGAAGAAGTGGCTATCTATCATGATGACAACAAAGATAAAAGTAAATGTCAGGAGAACACCAAATCATCAAAATCAGACACCCAGTACTATTCACACTTATTAATCTCCTATAAAAAAATCTCAACATGATCTGAACCATACAAATCTTACAACCGCGTTTGTGCTACGCTAAGGAATCTGTTCCGACATTTTCAGCAGTTCATCATGCGCTTCCTAAACGACGAGGCCTCATTAACACATAATAAGCAGAATAACATTTTCAGGCGGAAATTAATTAAATGTGTTCTTGGCTGTCAGACTATCCATCAGTTACCACGCGATATTAACCAATGCTATTTGCATTTAGACAATATGCTGAACAGGCTTGTATTATACTATGCAGTGTATGAAAGATATTAAATATCTTCTTTATTACTTTCAAACCACTCTGGTGCTAATTTTGTTCAGCAGATTATTGAAAATATTGTAGGGA
>KK118058.1:770416-820486 GCA_000611955.2 Stegodyphus mimosarum | reverse complement strand
TCTAAATTTTGTAGGTAGGTCTCTGGTAAACAAATCAATTAAATGAAAAATTCAGAAATTTGAACAATATAATTGTGTTCTCTTGTTTATATTGACCTAAAGTAATAACCTACTATTAATAAAGCTGTGATACCGACATTGTCAAATTGGTTTAATTGTATTAAGATAATGATACTTTGATCTCAGTAACAGTGACCTTCTCAGGCTATACTAAGATAGCAGAGACGTAAAATATTTTCTTCCTCCCCAATCACAAAAGAAATGCCTTCCATGTTGCACGAGGAATCTCTAAAAATATGTTTAATAATTTAAGATTCTGAATACGAATCGCTTACTCTTGATACATTAAGTTTTTATTCCATATTAATAAAGTATTATACTCTAGACGCAGGTACCTGAGTTATCCAATTCGTCTTTTGTAATATTCATATTGAAGTTTCTGTAAGAGTATGTAACGCTGCCTTCCATGCATGATAATCAATGTAAAGTTTTTATGCTATCTTTTAGTCTTATACACCACTCTACATTATTTATTCAACTGAAATATCTGCAGTCACATTAAGCCTTTTCTGTCTGGTGCCATTAGTTCATATTAACAATGTGAAATGCATATTTTCTTTTAATAAATGTCTGAAGTATTTTTATTGACAACATTGCAGCTTATTTCAATTTAGCGCTACGCAGCCGATTGTTTTAACTACGTTTTGCTTAATAAAGTGAAACTTTAACATGGAATCAAATAATGGCTAATAGAAGCATTTTGGACAGCTGATGAGATAATGAAGATACGAAATTTCTTCACTCAGAAGGTCTTAAATTATATTTATCCATAATAAATAACTGTGTCTAATTAATATATTAATGATTGTTACTCTCAAATATTTCTAAAAAAATACAATTCACAGCATGGTAAACTTTTTTAAAGAAATAAAATTTACTACACATTTGTTACTAACTATTAATTATAAGGTGTTTTAGTTTGTGCAGAACATATGAACATATTTAGTTTACTTGACAGTTTTTATTCAAATTTCTCTTTTTTCTTATTTCTCACACAATCCTCAATCAGCTGCATAATTTGACATGTTGATCTATATTTTCCTATTATAAAATTTGATACCATCGGCGTAGTTTACTTGTTGTGAATATGTAGACTGTTTCAAGGAAATGCATAGCGTTATATTAATTTATTTTGATGGTTTTGTTTGTTTAATTAAATAAAACACGAGACGGCTATCTACAAATGGAGAGGGATGCCTTCCTGGAGGATATTCTAAGGCAGTGGCTCGTATTCTCATTACACATGAGAAAACTCCATGAAAATGTCTCTGCAGTAAGTCCATTCCTAGGATTTGAACCTTGGTCGAACTACCAGTGTTTAGTGCTCGGTCGTTGGTGAGCCTATACAAGCGGATGATCTGAATTTTACGAAATTAAATGTATACATGCAGGAGCGTAATAGTTTAATTAAATTACATATAGAATTAAATCACATATTAATACATATAGAAGCATAATTAGAGGTGTACAAAGAGAAAAAGCGATAGCGGTACATAATTTAACATACTATAAAATTTTCAATTAAAAGGCAATCGTGATGTAAAATAATATTTATTCAGCCATAATTTTATTCGTATTTTTTATTTTATTTTCTAAAATTTCCTGCCCTGATGAAGAGATACGAGTTTAGATGTAAGTGGAGTGAACCCGTGTAAAGATTTAAGAATATTCAGGGTCTATGTTGCCTGAAATAAGCAGCTGAAAAATAATTAATCGCATTTTAAAGATACTGAATAGTATGTAATTTCGTACCCTTTCCACAGAGGTACAGAGAAAGATAATTATGATTCATTCTTATGTGCTTTCCATTCAAAAACTATTAGATAAGATTTTAAGTGGCTTCCAATATGTGCGAATATTATGTGAGCATAATATAATTAAGATCTAGGATGACAGTTTGAAGCAATTAATAAAGAAACAATTCACATTAGAAAACCATATTATAAACCTAGTATTCTTTTGTTACTGCTAAAAGTCTAGTCGGTAATTTTCTATTAATAAAAATCAAAATGGGTTTTTCTAGCTTTATAATTATCTAATGCATATATTATAATAGTTAAGCTTAAATATATAATTTTCTGTAATCTGGATTACATAGCAATATCACCAGGGGAAAGAATATTTCAGTACCTCCAACTGTTAATATAAATAATGAAACATTGTGTAAAAGTAAACAAAGAGCTCACATTATATTAATTTTGCTTTTCCATTTCTCTGCGAAATAAGAGATTTAAAGAAAAAATGAAGCAATTGGAAAGAATACATCTCACACCATTGTTACTTCCAGACCATTCAGCTGGTATTAAAATATCGTCAAGGATTTCCAATCGTCTTTGCTTATCGCTATTTTTTAATGTTTTATGTTTTATTTGAAAATTGAATAGAAAAATGAAAAAGAGGGAGGGCGGCTTTGGGAAATGGAATTCTTTCTGATGAAATGCGACCAGATGCTATCGTGATTCACAGAAATAGGAAGAAAAATGAACAAAGGGTATTCCTCCAAATTGCGAAAAGTATCGCTCTAAAAGTAACACGAAGGTTTTTAAAAATTGTATCACTAAAGGACGAAGCATAATTTGGGACAGAAAAGGTCACATTTCTGACTAAGAGAACTCTTAACTCTTTATGTAAATAAATTCGAAATATTTATGTTCTCTAATTCGAAATATTTATGTTCTCCGTAATTTCTAAAAATCATCTCAGTTATAAATGTAGTAAGAGTTTCGTTTCTTTATTTGTTATGATCATTTGTACATTAATAATATGTAGCCTATCAATAGTCCTAAAATAACTATATTACTTCAAGGAAATTTAAAGAGTAGAAAATATTTTTGAATAATAAGTCAATGTTTCAGTACAAAGCTTGGTTGATCTGTAGTTCGGGTACGATATCAATAACGATTATTGGAGACATTAATCTCAAAACCAACTTAATCTTGCGACTATTATAAATAAATGATCATTTCACAAAAAATCGCTGTCATTGTAATTACCAAGACAAAAATTTCTCTAAAAATGAGCATACGACACAACTGAAGTGCTCCAGTAACACCTCTAACTTAAGATTAATTCAAGGGTTTTCACATTAATTTAAAGAGCAAAAAATACATTCTAGAGATTTACTTCTTTAAAATACAGAAACAAAATATAACGGTGTATCATATTGAATGTGTCAAAAAGAAAGCACAGCTGTGAATGCTGTAATTATTTTACTTTTATAATCACATTTACAGTCTAACTACAGTTATCCAAGTTTCTATAGATTCTCTATGCGTGCCTCTCCGATGAAAGGGAAAATGTCTATGTGGTATTGTATTTCCTGCTGCACTTGTGATAGAATGTCCTTTCTTAATGATTCGAGCACTTCAGTTATCCGCTGATTAGTTGCTGTTATGTCCTAGAGAAATGGAGGCATGAGCACTTTGTCTTTCACGAAGCCCCCGTAGAAAAATATCACAAGGAGTTAGATCTGGCCACCTCAGTGACCAAAGTAATGCATATCATTTGACCTAGCACAGTCAATCCGCCGACGGGATAGATTATGGTTCAGGTGCTCGCATACGTTTTTATGCCAATGTGGCTCAGCACCGTCTTGTTAGAGAATGAAGCCGGCAACCGCTTCCTCCAACTGAGAGGATAACCATTCTGATTTCATATCTATGTAAATGGCCTCTTTAATCGATTTTTCCACGAATAAAAAACAATCAAGAACCCAACGGTTTGAAATGGCGCAGAAAACGTTCACTTTTCTAGAATCACTCTCATGCTCCATTTATAAAATGTGGATTTTCTGTGCCACAAAAATCGTACATAATACCCATTAATTTCAGCAGAATCGAAAAAATAGGCTTCATCTGTAAACACAGATGTGGGCGGAAAACCATCTAATTCCATCTTTTCTTGCAAATTCGCACAGGAAACTTAACACAATGGTTTGTAGGAAAGTCTTAACTCCTGCGCTATCTGAAACTCTAGAAAATGCATGGCTGAAATTGTAGATGTTTCCGTAACACATTCCACACTGTTACATGAGATATACTGAGTTCAAAATTCGCAGGATGCGTTGATTTTGTGGGACTTCATAAAAACGTTTCACGAATTTTTTCAACAACTTCGGTTTCGGCTCCTGTTCGTCTTAGGCTAGTTTCCTTACAAAGGCAGCCCTTATTCTGAAATTGCTTCTCCCACCGTTCGATGCTGTGACGATGCGTTGGTTCTTTATCAAAATTCGCGTAAAAATATCTTTGAACGACGATAAACGAAGATGGTTTGGCGTATTCCGAAACACAGTACGTTTTGTCCTGTATGGACGGCACCATTTCGATTAACGGTGAAAGCGGTTATTTAATAACTGGAAGACTTTTCTATGTTGCCAGATAGCACTTGTATAACTGTAGTTTCAGAATTAATTTGTTTCGGCTTAAAAATCAATTACAGAATGTATGCTATACTATTGTCTTTATCCTATTCAATATAAAATTTACTAAATGCTGAATCAATATTTGAATGCAGTAGTTGAAAAAACCTTATTACCAATGCTTCTTTATACTATAAGCAAATGGTTATTAAAATCAGATGGGTAACATCAAAAAAAGAAATATTTAATCAGAAAAAATAAGATAGAGATTAATATTACTTATTATTCGGTCAAATATATACATTCGCCCAAACATAAAACGAGATCACAATTTTGAAAGTACACTGATTATCATAAATTAAGGCAAAATCGCAAAAATAGCGATAATTCCCTCAAAAGTAAACCAAACCGTGTTAAATTTGAATATGTTGCCAAGTAAGAGTAGCTAAGTAAAACTACAATATGCAAATTAGTGGCGCTGCACTCGGAACACGTCATCTGCGAGGAGCATAAAAGTCCATGTTTGAGAGCAAGCCTACACTGTGATAGTGACATCAGAAATCTGAGATAGCCAATTCGCAGCAATGACCTCCAGTCATCGTTTGCCCGCGGAACTACGACAGAGAGACTAGAGGCAGGATAAAGTCAAACAGAAGTGGCCAAATGGCTAAATGTGAGTCCTTCTGTGGTTCATAGACTTTGGAGGCAATTTCAAATCACAGATTCGGCATCTAGGAGGTTCAGCCAAGGACGGCCAACTGCTACGACGAGCGCCGATGACCGATATTTGACATTGTGTATACGCAGGAATAGAACCGCTACTCCGACTCTCTTAGATCGTCCCTTGCTACAGCCACCGGAAGGTTAGTGTCAACATCAACTGTGCTTAGAAGGCTTCATGAAGGTGGTCTGTATGCGAGGCGACCAGCCATTTGCGTGCCGCTCACGTCACGCCATAGGAGGGACCGTTTTCAGTGGGCACGACAACATATCCACTGGACGCCTTATCAACGAAGGGCTGATCTCTTTACTGATGAGTCCAGGATTATTCTAGAAAGCGATAGTAGGCGCTATTTGATATGGAGAGAACCTGGAACCCGTTACCATACGTCAAACATCCGTGAAAGAGATGCATACGGAAGAGGTAGTGTCTACGTCTGTGTCTGGGGTGGCATCTCTTTGGGTGGACGCACAGACCTTCATGTCTTTCCAAGGGGAACCGTAAATGCTCATGTTTATAGAGATGACATCCTTGATGCTTATGTGCACCCATATGTCGGGGCAATAGGTGATGCTTTCCTGTTACAGGACGACAACGCAAAACCACACAGGGCTCGCATCGTAGATGATTATCTTCAACAGGAAACAGTTAGCTCGATCCCCGAACTTGAATCCTATCGAACACGTTTAGGTACTTTAGAGACATGTCTAGCTCTCTCAGTACGTTCCCTCAGTCCCTTGCCATGCTTGCAACTGCTGTTGTATGTGCTGTATTGCTTCTAGAGGCAATCACGTTCCATATTGAAGGTACGTCTCCTATAACAAACGGATGCCTTCGATTTGTTCATTTTATACATGTGCTAATTTCTATATTACCATAATTGTCTGGTAATTTCCTTTTATGCTATTTGATACCTTACTGTGGGTTGTATATTGTGGGTAACTTTCATAAAATTCTACATGTAACGTTTTCAGTAATCGTAATTTTTGTGACTTTTCCTTAATTTATGATAACCAGTGTATTTAAAAGTTGTAATTTATTAAAGATATGCCTTTCTTTCACATTTATATGGTACAAAAGTTGTCATATTAGTATGCATCTCTAAGATTTCGTTTTCGATTATGGCTAGTATTAACCGAATTGAGCCATTAATAGACTGGTTTTTGTTGTACAGCGTCAGGTAAGTGGAACCTCTGTTCCCTAGATTTGTAGTCTGTTGCCTTAGTCAGTTAGGCAAAACGATAACTCGTACTGAGTGTCATATATCAATGATCACGCAATCTTTTATCTAGATCAATATAGTGTGACAATTTTAAAATACAACTTGTTGATAGGAACCTAATCGAAATAAATTCAGGCAGACATTAAATGGCATTTAGACTGTTATGCATAATGTGTAATTATGTTGAAATGGTTAGGTTAGCTTTCTATTTTTAAATGAAGTTTTTCTTAACCTTAAAAATCGATTCTCAAAAATCATGAAACGCAAAAAAGAACTGAACTGAAAATGGAAGAAAATATCTGATATAAAGTTAAATCAATAAAAGATATAATTTCAGATCAAAAGTTTTAAATGTATTTAACTCATTACCTGCCTAGAATATTACAGAAGCTTAACAGAATTAGTTTTTAGCTAAGTTCATCGGTGTTAATCTCTTAACTCAATACACACTGCAATTGGTACACCTATAATGCTATACCAGCTTTTGTAAAATTTACATAAAGATAATTTTTAATTATATAATTTGTGAAGCCATGAGTTTTAATTCTACTCATCTTTCAATAAATTACTGAAGTACATGTTTTATTTAGATTACTCAGATGTAATTATTTTATTTTCTAACCATTTTTATGACTGATTACTGTCCATGCAATTAGTATACCTACTTGTAAAATTACGGGTTCATTTAGCGGCGATACTAACGCGGATTACAAATTAATCATTCTTTCGAACTGCTGTCACAACTCTTATGACTCATATCCAAACTCATTTACTTTGCTCATATAACACACTCCTTTCTCAAAAGAAATTAAGAAAATGATTTTGGATTCCAATTCCAAGGGCATCACTTGCGACAAACAATTTATAATTGGTATTAAATAAATTATTAATGTTTTTTCTCTATTTAGAATATTACTTTAACCTCTTTATTTAGTGAATTTTATTAAAACTCGTTTAACTAGTAACTTTCATGATCTCAATTTACAATAGTGTTGAAATAATTATTTAAAATAATCGATCTTTTAATGGACCAAAGCTTAAAATCCGAATATTTTACTAGTTTTAATAACCTTTTTTTTTATTTCACTAATTCTCAGTTGAGTATTTTAGCATATATCTAGAATAAATGTGGCTTTTACAGTCAAAGGCTGAAGTACATCATCTGATGTATATTTGTTACTTAGATGTACAGATTTCGTTCAGTGTTCTAAAATATATATATCATTTTGGTTTACAGAAGAAATGATTCTATCTTGGTTTTCAGATCTTTATAATCTTAAGAAGTTTTTTTAGAAAAATCTCGAAAAGATTGCCTGATTCTCTTTCTATTGTTTAGCTGTAAAATATATGTCATTTTCCTTGATACAAGAAATGAGGCTATCTTAGTTTTTAGATATCGATTCTCTTGGAAGCTTTCGTAGAAAATTTTGATAAGATTTCCTGATTTTCTTTTCCTTGTTTACCTGTTTTCCATAAACGTAACTTTCGGTCATTTGTTTTCGATGTAGGAAAGAGAAGATTAGAATGTCTGGCACACGCAGTAGTTGCAATCAGTATTTCAAGAAACAAAACTATTATTCACTTTATTATTTTACAAACTTCATTCTACTTAATTCTTTCCGCACGCCAAATCATATCCATTTTTATCCACTTTCTAGTTTACATATTTGATGATATACATTCCCATTTACAAAGTTGAACAGTATTAGCACACCTTATGTAAGAAGATTATAAAGAAGAAAAAAGTGGAAATTTTAAGTATTTCGCGTCACTACCTAAATTAAACATCACGTCTCTGTTGCAGAAACACAACTGTATGTCACTGAGCGTTTTCGTAATTAAAATTACTCAAAATATACGGACACTAAAATATTATTAAAGTTTCAAGCAAATTTATTCTGACTGAGTGTTTTATTGTTTGTGATACTAATGTAAATTAGGCAGATAAATAACTTAGTAATGACAGAAATTTCCGTACCTTTAAATCTTGAATTTTGTGATATCAAATCAAAATTGTGCCTTTTTCTAAATAAATGAGGAAAGGTATTACATATTTTGTGAATTGATTAAAAAATGTATTTTGTGCAATTTATTTGTACAGAAATTATTCTCCAACCCCAAACATTTCTGAAATATTACTTTGGAGCTTTTTAAAAACAAAAAAATTGTCTTATGTTTGTTGCGAATGCAATAATCTTAGAGTGCTCATTATGTGTCAGTAGAGCACAAATACGCAAACTAATGATACTCATGACTTTACCATGAACATTGACAGGAAACAAAATTATTTTCAAATTGATAGGGATTACGTTAATAAAATCTAAACTAGCTGATATATCTACATCGAAATTATATATAAAAATTTACAACGGAATGTACTTAAGCGTGCGTGCATACATTTGAAAAGCATAACTGCTAAGAATTAATTGTATTGTATAACAACTTAGTTTATTATCTACGTAGAGAGAGAAAATGGAACATAAATAGATACAGTTGATGTCATAGAGAAATCGTTCCTTTTTTAATCACTTCTTTTGCTATGAAGAACAGAAAAACAAATTCTTAATATGTAAATAAGAGACGTTATCTTTATTTTTAGAACTAAGGTTAAATCTTTTGCTACACTAAGGTCAATGAGCGATAACATTCGAATACTGAATTTCACTCTCCAAAAAATGAAAAGCAAAAGGAAAAGAGAAATCGAAGGAAATTTGAGACGACTGTTGAGTAACTAAAGAAATACAAAATAGCTCTAAAAAATTGACGGAAATACACTGAAATGAACAAGGCGAATACAAACCATGGTCATGTACTACTCATTTTTAAACTGCAAAAGACTTTAGTCTTTTAGAATGATTGCTACAGAAAAAAAATAAGAAAGGTGTAGAAAGATGGAACAGATAATATTTGTTACTTTGTAGGATTTCTCACTCATTTTTGTCTCAGGTGAACGTTTAGGAACCTAGTAAACTGTGTAGTGATTTATTGCTAAGTTCAATCAACTAAATGTGTAGACTCAAGAAGAGTTAAAATACCCTTTTATTCACTCAAATAAAAATAACAATGGGTCTCTTTCTCGGGCTTACAGCAAAGACTCTACTTGGTCTTAAACTCAGAATAAGAAGTAAGAACTAAACTATAGCTAACTAAAGGAGACTTACCTTATCAGGACTTAGTGTTCTGTGCATCCGTTTTGGAAGCATTGTAAATTCTGTAAAGGGTTCTTATCCTTACGTTCTAAGTCCTGAACTGGAACAGGGAGCGGAAGGTACGCTATGTTCTGATGTAATTGCTGGGCTGGAGAATAACTGCACGTAAAGGGATTTGAAATCCTCTTTTATTCAATCACTATTAAATACAAACCTCCCAATTCGGGAGAGATACAGAACGTAACAGACCACACTTTGGTCGAATTTAACAATCAAATAAAATTAAATACTAAACCTAAAATAGAACTTAATTAAACTTTGCTTCGCAGAGCAATTCGCGGAAGTTGGCCTCTATCTAAAAGGGTGCGTAGCAAGGTATACTAAATACTACCGCACTTTAATTTATTTTACAATGCAATCACGTAGTAAGCACTATGGCTTATAAGTTTAAACTGCTAGCTGGTCAGGCGAAAGTTGAGCAGCGTGACCGTGATCTGAGGCAAAGCTCTCACACACCGAGAGGTTTCTACCTCTGGCTTAAATAGTGCTTGGTTGAACTTCAAAAATTAGCATAAGCTAAAAACGCGCGCTTCTTCTGACAGGAAGCTGAAGCAGAGAGGAGATAGAAAAGATTTAAATTAAAATAAACTTGGTTAGTTTAACTAAAACCTTACAACCTGAAGCTAAACATAAGTACCTAACGTAGTTGGCCCTTAATTTAAATCGGCGAATATCAAACGTCACGTAATAATACGGCCAAGCGTAACAGCTTTAAGACAGTCTCAGTCTGAAGGTAATTATGCGCTACTCAGGATTCCTAGCTCTCTCTCACGAAGCAAGCTGAACTTTCCTTAAGAAGGCACATACACCTTAAAACATTTAAGTCCTCTCCAAAGGCATCCCTATCCTTAAAACCCATAATCTTAGCTTTCTTTTCTTTAATCCAGATAATTGATTTGAACTAGAGGTGGAACACTTTTATAAAAGTATATAACACCTTTATTTTTCAGTATGATATTTTAACGCTGTCATACAAATTGATGAACTATTATAGCTGTTATTGTTGTAAAAAACTTTCACTCTACAAGCGTTGATGAAATTGAATCACATTGGAATACAGTTCTCCAAATATCAGCCAATATGTGCTTTCCCGTTGGGGAAACTTGAGTGATTTTGAATTGTGTAAACAATAATTCTGTTAGTGGCGGGATGATACGAATGCTAAATAGTAGTTATTCTGCCTGGGTTAGAATCCAGTGATAGCGTTAACTATCTGAATATTTTAGTGCTTTCTTCTCGGTATAACGTAATATAAGCAAGTTTCTATTAGAGAGATTTCGCTAAAGGTGTCTCTTTTCTAGCTCTCGAGTTCTTTGCCTTATTCAAATAAGCAGTGTGACAATTGCAACAAAAGTTTTAGCTGTATTAGAAACTTTAAAGGACAAAACTTCAAGGGTATTATACAACATTAAAGGAAAATATATGAGTTCAGAAGAGGGCACACCATTCGTACTCGTCTGATTGGTGTGCCTGTTACCATGAAACCAGGTCTTTTGTGTCAACTCACAGCTACCGTATCCAGACTTCTGTCTTTATAGTGTGTAGAAAAGCCAATTAACTGCAAAGTAAGATAAAAGGTTGATAGAGTATTAAAAGAAATTTTCTGAACTTACTTTTTGCAGCAAAAGCTGACTCTCTTGAGTTTTACATGTTTCGTATTCAATGTCGGACAAAATAAAGGCATTGAAACAGCACCCATGTAAATGCTGGTTTCAGTAGTGTCGGCAACGCATTGTGAATAGTATTGTGAACACTGTGAATAGTACAGATTGCACAATGTATAATGTTCAACTAAAAGTCCACCTGCCCTGTCTTTTCTACTGTATCCTAGTCTATGTGTAGAAACTTCTTTCATGCACCTATTATTCGGACTGGGACTATAAATGTGGATTAATGATGGGTTTGGAAGTTTTTGCAGAAACTCTTTTTATCAATCACATAACTTTCCTATTGATGCAACCTCTTAATGTTTCAAACATTGTAGCTCAGAGACGTACGATGTACCAAGATGACAATGTACTAATTCACACAGTTCGAAGAACATTGAAGTGAACTCAAACGACTCCCACATATTCATTAATCTCATTCTTCCAGTGCTGCACGGTCTCCATCTTCCACGTATTGCACAACCTCATGATGGCTGAGACTGTTTTGGTATGTCAGAGACATATTTAGAAATATTTTCCCTCTTTTACCCTCAGGATTGAAATTAGTTTTCAAAGGAGTTGACTAAACACCTATAATTATTAAATATGTTTCGTCTCGTGTATTTCGAAAAATCCTCCAGTTTTTTTCGACATGTTTTAGAAATGTCGCCTGTTTTAGTAGCCGTATCAGCCACAAAAACAGGCTTTATCTCTATTGTTTAAGTGTTGCTATATATGCAATTATTAGTTTAGTTCATTGCCAAATACCTGCTGTTAAAAATAGTAATTTTCAATATTTAAAGTACTAAAGTATGTTGTATAAATATGAGATAGTTCGATTGTTCCCCCTGCGGAAGTATTTGCTGAGCGACTGAATATTGTGCAAAGTATTTCTCTTGAAGAGCGTTTGTTGAAGAGTTTTATCTTTTCCAACACACTTCCCCGCTGTTGAGTACCCTGTCGTGGTCTACAGGCTCTCTTCTCTAAGAAGAAATAGTCTAAAGTCAGCAGCTGAAGGTTGTTCCAGCCAGTGTGAACTCCAGGGTACTGGCTGGAAAATGGCTATTATAAAATTTCAAGAAATTCAGACAGAGTCTGTGGACTCTACTGCCTTACTAACAGAGGTATTAACTACTCTAAGTTCATTAGAAGCTTTCTTGGAAGACTCGAATAGAGTCTTGAATATTTTAAAAGGAAAACTTATTTCTATGGCACAACATATTTCTGACTTGTTGTTTACACAAACTGTTGATAATGCGATTCTCAAGGGAAGGCTTGAAGAACGCCCAACAGTATTGTCAACTCTTCAGCTTCTCACATATGCAACAGTGACAGATCCAAAAATATATCCTCAGAGGATAATACACAAAACGTGAAAAATCTACTAGTAGAAGTACATCTGGAGACTTTGCAGTACTACTTCATCGAAGAACGGATGGAGTTACTTCCAAGGGGGTTAAAAGTAAAATTGTGTATTCAATTAATCCTACCCAATTATATATTGGCGTGAAAAGATTAAGGAAGATCAATAAAGGGGAATCTTAATAGAATATTCTTAATCTTCGGATTTAGAAGCTTTGGAAACAGAGGTTAAATCAAATGAACTACTTAAAAATGAAATGGTGATACAACGTTTCGTTAAAAAGATCCAAAAATTATTATATATGATGTAGATTCTGACCTGTCTGAAGAAGACTTTTAGACAATAATCAGAGACCAAAGTATAGTGTTTGAAGATGGTGGCTTCGAATTAAAATTTTGGATGAAAGGTCTACTGGGTTGTACACTGGGTTGCCAGTGTAGATGTAAAGAAATATAGGGCTTTAATGAAGGTTGGTAAACTTAACATAAGATGGTCCCGCCGTAGGATTAAAGAATTCTTGACAGTCACGCAATGTTTTAAGTGCTCGAAGTATGGGAATTTTCAAACAATGTGCCAAAAATCACAAATGTGCTTCTTGTGTGATTTAAGATGTGGCAAAACTGGACATAAACATTGGAAGTGCAAAGCAACTTCTAAGTGCATTACTGTCAAGAGGCTAACGATAAATGCAAGCTGAAGGTTAGCGTTTATCATCCCAGTCTAGATAAATTTGTCATTGTCATAAGCGACAAATGGATCTCTTAATTATGGCTAGTACAAGACATGAGAATTTAAGAAAGGATCAAATAAATTTACGTCACGCTAAAGCTTCAACAAATCAGTTGTACTTTAAAGCTATTGAAAGAGACTATAAAATAACCCTGCAGCAAGAACCGTATGTTGTGAATAATAAAGTTCGTTGAATCCCGATGAAATTTCGGATTTTCAGTGATGATAAAAATTAGACCATTGGGAAATCTTCATGTGTTCTGAATTGGTCTGTTTCCACTGACATATCATATGCTGATCATCGCTATATTGATATTCATCATTTACATATCTTTTCTAGAGAGACTGTGAATGATTTTACATTTAGAATATTTGGAATACGAATTAGTTACATTTCCCTTCATAATTGCATAGTTTTACCAGGTAAATTTCTGAACAAAATATGGAAAATTTATCTGATTTAAATCTTTTTATTAAAGATCTTACAAATTCAATAGTGAGTATTTGTAAGGAAAATAAAAGAAAGAAGCATGTAAAAAATGGGTTTCGGGAAACAAGCACATTGGTGGTGTGAAAAATTAGCTGTATTGCGGAGTCAAGCTCGACTCTACAGAAGAAAATTACAAATATGTATTCAAAATCAAATAGAGAGGAATCTGCTAAAGATTCAAAACAAAAAGAAATTGGCTGAATATAAACGAGAGATTAACATGAGCAAGAAACGCACATGGGAACAATTATATGATACACTGAATATTAATCAACCTTTTGGTATTCCTTATCATATCGCTGCTCATAAATATAAACCAGTCTTCCAGATCGCCTCTTTAAAATATCAAGATGGATTCTACACTAAAAGTATAGAAGAGACTGTAAATTATCTCCTACGATATCATTTTCCTTGTGACAATGCTCGGAATGATTTATCGATTCATCATCAAATTAGACTAGACTGTAGGATACCTCTAGATACGATAAATGAATATGACGTTACTTTGGATGAAATAGAGTTTACTCTTAAAAAGTTGAATAAGGGCAGGGTTCCTGGCAAAGATGGTCTTTCTATTTAAGAAATTGTTGAATGTAATAAAACGTTTTTGTAGCTATTTTGAATGAATGTCTTCAGAGGGCATTTTTTTCTGAATGTTGGGGAAAAGCTATTTTAGTTTTATTTAATTAAGAAACAAAGTATAAAAATGATCCTTCCTCTTTCCACCACATTTGTTTATTTCCTTCTTGGTCAAGGTTCTAGATAAGCTTATGACACAAAGACCACAATATTATTTATTAACAAATAATCTTTTAAACAAGAATCAAAATGGTTTTATGCCGGGTAAAAGTGCTACTCTACAAGCTATAGATAATTTAATTTCTGAAACCCTTCGAAATAAAAGGAATGGTAAGCATATTGCTTTTTTACCTTTAGTTACCAAGAGCGCTTTCAAAAACGTTTGGTGGCCAATTCTATTAAAAGACACGAAATATCCAAGAAATATCTTTTTATTGACATGTGATTTTTTGAATGATAGGTAAGTCTCTTTGTTACGACATCCACTGCGCACCGAGAAAGGGCGCTGTATAAACCTTCTAGTTTTCTCTGTAATATATTAGTGAGTAGTAATAAAAGTGTTGTCCGAAGTGGTCGTATTAAATTTTTCTAAGTGTGGAGTCAAAGTTTCTGCTCCCTGTACAAAAGAAGTGAACATAAGTTCTTGGTGTCAGAAGTGGGATGCTGTATCAATATTAAAGAGTGGTGGATTTAATTTGAGGAAACTGAGGTCGAACAGTAGAGAATTAGAAAAACTGTGGATAGAACATGGACTTAGCGATAGTGAGATGGTGGGAGTTCAACAGCTGAAAGTCCTAGGGTTGAATTGGAATCCTGATAAAGATGAGTTGTCGTTGGAGGTGAAGGGCTTGGTGGATTCGTGGAAAACGTTGCGACGCACTAAAAGATGTGTTTTGCAGACAGCTGCAAGAATCTTTGATCCTATTGGTTTGATTGCGCCATTTGTGATACGTATAAAGTTATTGTTACATGAAATTTCGGAGAGAGCGTGTGATTGGGACGAAGAGTTGCCAGAGGACTTGCGGCAAAAGTGGATAACGTGGTGTAGCGAAACTGGAAAATTAATAGACGTTACTATTCCGAGATATTGTTTCCTGGGTTGCAAGAATAAGCAAGCGGAAGTACATGTGTTTTGCGACGCTTCACCAAGTGCTTACGGAACAATTGTTTATTTTAGATATTGTGAGAATAATGCGAATTACAGAGTGTCCTTTATAATGTCGAAGAGTAGAGTGTCACCTTTAAAGAAACTAACGCTGCCGCGGTTGGAACTGATGGCCATGGTGATAGGTGCTAGAGTGGGAAATTACCTTAAGAGTGTTTTCAAGGATAAAATTGGAAGAATAGTGTTTTGGAGTGATTCTTGTATTGCATTGTATTGGGTGAAGGGAAGTGCGAAGAGATGGAAACAGTTCGTTGCCAACCGGGTTGTGGAAATTCAGGATCGATCGAGTCCGAGTGATTGGTACTATTGTCCGTCTGAGGATAATCCCGCGGATTTGCTTACTAGAGGAATCTCGGCTGAGAAGTTGGTGCTTCATGAGAAATGGTGGTCAGGTCCAATTTGGCTTCGGAAAAGTTTTGAGAGTTGGCCTAACCAACGGGTTAGAGAGTTACCGAATGTGGACAATGCGGAAATACTAACAGAGCAACGGAAAAATTCTGTCAAATGTTTTGTTGTGCAGTTGGAGTTAGTTGAGCAGCTTTGGAACAAATTTTCAGTTTGGAGCAAGTTGCAGAGAGTTGTCGCTTGGTGTTTAAGGTTTATAAGAAATGTGAGGGGGGATAGGATTTTGACTCCCTTCTTAGAAACAAGTGAACTAAAAGAAGCGTATGATATTATAATCAAACTAGTCCAAAGAACTGACTATAAAAAGGAAATATCTACTTTAAAGAAAGCGAGAGTGTTAAAGAAATGTTCTTTAATTTCTCTAAATCCGTTCTTGGACAATAGTGGCTTACTACGTGTAGGAGGACGTTTAAGAAATGCCAGCTTACCAGAGTCTGTGAAACATCAAATAATATTACCTAAGAATCATCCCGTTACAAAATTATTAGTGAAATTTTATCATCTTACTTACATGCATGGAGGGTAAAATTAGTTAACTCTGCGATGAAACAAAAAAATTTGATTATAGGAGCAAAGGCTGCAATACGCAGAGAAATAAAAAGGTGTGTTATCTGTGCTAGATTTTGCTCTGAGCTTTCGAAACAAGTGATGGCTGACTTACCTTCTGCAAGAGCAAATCCTGGAAGACCATTTCTTAGATCCGGTACTGATTTTTCAGGACCATTTTTGATCAGCCCTAGACGTGGAAGAGGCTTTAAACCACTGAAAATGTACGTGTGTGTGTTTATATGTTTCGCAACGAAAGCTGTCCATTTAGAACTTGTTAGTGATGATTCATCGGACGATGTGGAAAGCCAGCTGAAATATTCAGTGATTGTGGAACAAATTTTATCGATGCAAAGAATTATTTAAAAGCTTGTACGATAGAAACCCTTGGTACTTATTTGACCAATGAAGGCATTAAATGGACAATGAATGCTCCATCAGCCCCTCATTTTGGAGGCCTATGGGAGGCTGCCGTTAAATCCATGAAGTTTCACATGAGACGTGTTATAGGATCGCAGATCCTCTCACAAGAAGAATTTTCAACGTGTGTGGTGGAGATTGAAGCCATACTTAACTCCCGTCCTTTAGTGGCTGCTTCTGAGGACCCAAATGATTTTTCTGCCATTACACCGGGTCACTTCATTATCGGTTCCGAGTTAAAGAGTGTTCCTGAACCTGATGTTACAAATGAGAAAATTCCCATTCGTGAGCGGTGGAAATTAGTCACACAGATTTCCCAATCGGTTTGGAAATCGTGGTCAAAGGACTATTTGACTCAGTTGCAAGTGCGCAACAAGTGGAAACTCCCCAGTGCCGATTTACGTGTGAATGATTTAGTGCTAATCAAGGATGAAAACTTGCCGCCACTTAAGTGGAAAATGGGAAGAGTAATTCATACCTATAGAGGAACTGACAATAGAGTAAGAGCAGTGAATTTAAAAACTGTTTCAGGTGAAATTAAGAGACCAATCCATAAACTGGTCCGACTTCCTGTGAATGACTGATTGCTTTGATTTATTTCTTTAATTTATTTATGTGTGATATTTACAGTTTGCTTAATTTAATGTTTGCATTTATATTTCAGTTTGTTTAATTTCTTGTTAAGCTGATGACAGGGTCATGGGGGCCCAGTGTGTTACGACATCCACTGCTCACCGAGAGAGGGCGCTGTATAAACCTTCTAGTTTTCTCTGTAATATATTAGTGAGTAGTAATAAAAGTGTTGTCCGAAGTGGTCGTGTTAAATTTTTCTAAGTGTGGAGTCAAAGTTTCTGCTCATTGTACAAAAGAAGTGAACACTCTTTATATTTACAAGTGGTATGATAGAAATTATCAAAGGGGTTGTCCCCAAGGATCAATACCTGGTCCCTTATATGGAATATCACAGCGAATACATCATTAAATGCTACACTATCACAAGATGTTGGTATGCAAGCCTATGCTGACGACTTTGTTTTACTGGCCACGGCAAGTGGTTGTCATACTATAGATAGTGCATTACGTTGTGCCACTCAAGAGTTAGAGAAATGATCTTTGCAAGTTAACTTTTATCCAAAGAAAAGTTTTCTTTTGGGTATTGAAAAAAGCAATAGTAGATAAATGTACCCTAGGTGTAAATTGTATAATCAATCAATCAAGGTTTTCTAATACAATTAAATATCTCGGAGTTACAATTGACGAAAAGCTTACTTTTATATAGCACTTGGATCAAATAAAGACCGAGCGTATTTACAATCTTAACAGACTCAATAAAATGAATCTCCAAGATAATGTACTTAAGAGTTTATATAAGAGAGCTATTGAGAGAAAGATTTTGGCTGAAAATGAATATGCTATTTACTAAATAAAAACAGGCAATGGTACTGTTGATTGCTTCGATGATGTTTCCTTTGATAGAGAATTTGAACTAGATAAAGTATCACCCGGCCTTATCGAAGAAATTGAAATGCTATAGGGGCTTCCCGAATATGTCAGATTATACTGTTTTTACAGACGGTTCTAAATTAAATGGCTCGGGGGACAGCTTTTTTCGCCTTTTCACGTAACAAATTAAGTATACAAAGAAAGTATAGGTTATCTTATAATGCGTTTATCTATTAAGCAGAGCTAGTGGCTTTACGAAGGCTCTGTATTGGCTCATTTCCAAATTTCACGCAAGATTCTGTAGAGATCTATAGTGATTATTAGAGTGCTATTATTTCAATTACGGACTTTCATCCTAATAACTATCTAACAAAGCAGATGAAGGAATGCTCATCTTTTTGGCTCCTTTAAAGATGTTAAACTGTTTTCAACGAACAGCCATATCGCCACTAGCAGTAATAAGCTAGTCGATATACTGGCAAAGTCTGCCACTGAAAGTCAGGTTATATATTTTGACTTAAAAAACCTCTTTTTATTACCTGAAATCCCTCTGAAAAAAAGAAGGGTGTCTTCCGGACAGGCAATATGGAATGACCTTGTTTCCAAACAAGGTTCACTTACAATTTAATTTCAATAGTAAGTGAAAGAAGGTGTATGAGCGAAAAATATCTTAACCAAGCCTTGAATCATCATGGGCATTTTACATCTTACTCTGAAAGGTTCTCGATTAAAAATTGTGATTGTCCTTGTGGTATAAGAAATGCTAATTTAGACTCCTGTTATTTAGTTGCTCTGCTATGAAACATATAGTACAAAGATTTATTCCTAATATTGCTAAATTTAATACCTTAAGTGATTTATAGAAAAATGTAGTGTCGAAATTAAGATTGTCAAATTTCGTAAAATATGTGTCTGTAAACGAAATGGAATTGCATTAGAAATGAGTTCAGGATATTCTGCCTGTTTTATTTAAAACTAAAATGTTCGTATTTATATTGTTAATTTATTCTTTTGTACATGCAAGTTGCATGTGTTTTATTTTATATTACAAAGTTTGTAATTGTTGTTTGTCAGAGCGGCTGGTAGATCTCAGCAGTCTTTAGAGAAAAAGTTTAAATATTTAGTAGTTAATCTTTTTTTAGTAATTTGAAAGCAATATGGTGGCTGCGCTGCTGTTTGTGGACCTGAATGGTTCCGTGTTATTATTTAATGTCGCATTTATAGATCTGCTGAGCCCTGTTAAACCCCTAACAGTGGTACAGGAAATTTTGATCAGTCATATAAATATGAGAATTGCGTAGGCAATCTTTGTAAATAGACAATTAATAATATACAGTTTTAAGCAACTCAAAACATTCCATTCTAAAACCTACGTATCATCATGCACTTGAATTTAAACATAACAACAAAACATTATTCTTACAAATTCCTGACAAAAATTGATTTTGGGTAAAGGATGACCTTCTACCATCTTCAAGAGGAAAGACTGAAGATTGACTTATCCTTCAGTTCAAGAGGAAGAAAACATTCGAATCAACAAATCCTCTCCAGAGCATTAAGATTTTTACTAAAGTGAACTCAGTACCATTGAGAAATTAAAAAACCTTTTTGACAGTGAAAAAAATATTGGAATAACTAATTGTGCAGTTTTAAAATCTGAAAACAATCCTGAATTATTAGTCAATAACTAACACTAAAAATTTACTTAATATTTATTTACACAGTTTTGAAAACAGTCTTTATATTTCATTCGAAATCTAATATTTTGTCTTTTATATTACCTACGAAAGAATGTATCTTTAACTAAGATTAAAAGAATATCCAGAATCGTTTGCCTAAATTCATTTACACTTATGTTTTTTATTGTATTGCTATTGCTTAGAATGATTTATAAGAATAAGGCTACGATTTCATTAAATAAAAATATGAAGTTGAAAAGGAACTGACAGGAAGAATTCCCTACCTCACATTTTTCAAAGCAGAGTATTTTTGCATTGTGATGCACATATGCACGATGAATGCATAAAACGCATATAAATCAATTTTAAATAATTAAAACTAATAAATAATTCTGTTATTGATATATAATGCTGAATTCTGAGCTTGTGAGAGAGGCAATAATATTTTACAGTGTTGTTCTCGCTTCTGACATTTATTTGAGAATGGATAAAATCATTCAATATTTAATGCATGACTTCCATAAAGCATTTTTTTCCATCAAGATTTCTCCACATAAGGATAGTAAGACTTTCTCGCCCTTTTTGTTTGAAGAAGGAAGGTGGATATGATTTCACTAGTTTTCAATATTTTATTCATATTAATTAGCATCATTTTTATATCTCAACTGTATACATCTAATGACAAATTGAAGAACTTCAGAAAACATTATCGATTATACTTCCAATTAAAGATTCAATATGCATTTTTATAAATTTTCAGATAAACATGCAGCTGACATCAAATATCTCCTATATCATTTTTTGTTGTTGTTTTCTAAACAACTATGCTTCGATATAGCAATATTTGTACTGGTTTACAGACACTGTGAAAAATTTATCATTACATTGCATCCCGAAAACAAAAAAAAATCTTCTGATAATAATAGATTGATTATTATCAGGAATAAAATAATGGGTTTTATCAGAGAGTTTTGAAAGTAAAGTGTTATTATGAGAGTTCATCGGTTGAGGTGTTTTGCTTAAATTAAAATGGCATCATAATGCTAAATCATTCTATTAACACTATTTCTATTTGTTTTCCATTCACAAACGCAACATATCAATCAAAGTACTTTATATATTTTCAAACAATATAATTTTGTTAAAATACCATTTTGAATTACGTTGCTGTCGCAATCAATTTTACACCTTGTTATTCTGTTTATAACAGTTTAAAGAAGCTTTTAACTGACATAAAGCAAAACAAGAGATAAAAATGAACTTTAATATAAACAGGTTCCCTAATTAGCTTGTTATGAAGTGCAAAACAAACAAATAACATATTTTATAATTTTAAAAGGATTAGTAAAAATATTATTTTGAAACATCCTAAAAAATTCCCTTCTGAATTAATGGAATTTTAAGATGGAGACATGTAATGTATTTTCCATTTTGACTGAGATGAATCTACAGCAAATTTAAAACTTCTCTTTTCAGGATGGTCTGCGCCATAGGTAGAAATTCTGAGCTTTTATTTCTAGAAGCTACATCTATCCCTTTCATTACTGGAATGGAAAAACAACAGAAAACAAAGTTTCACCTTTTAGAATTTTCCTTCATGTCATAACTTTACTAGATATGCAAAACATAATGTAGGCATCGATACAAGTGGATAAATATTTATAATTTATGCAGCTATTCAGGTTAAATATTTGTTAAACCTTTTCTGTTATGAAAATACACTCACGTTTGTGAAAATTGCAACACCAAGAAGGAATCGTCATAATTGAATGCAATTTAATATACAGTTGAGTGGTAGTGGTACAAATAAATGATTAAATGTTCAAAGCAAACAAACAAGAACAATAGATCAGAATCAGTATTTTGTGTGGCCACCACGCGCCGCAATAAGTGCTGCTACACGACGTGGCATGGAGTCAAACAAAGTTTGAATGTCTGACTGAGGAAGAGCATTCCATATCGTTTGTACGCGTACCCAAAGTTCGTCTGCAGACGCAACAGGACGAGGATCACGAGCAAGACGCCGACCAATGACATCCCACACATGTTCAATTGGCGACATATCCGGGGAACACGCAGGCCAAGGAAGAAGCTGTACCTGCTGCGCTGCAAAGAAGGATTTAACAATCCGAGCAGTATGAGGGCGGGCATTGTCCTGTTGAAATACAGCGCCTGGCAAGCTTTGAAGGAAGGGAACAGCTTCGGGCTGTAGAACTTCACGGATATACCGGTTGCTGTTCAGATTGCCCACAATTCGTAGCAATTGAGATCGTCTATGATATGCTATGGCGCCCCAGACCATAACTCCGGGTGTTCGTCCACTGTGGCGTTCGATAATGCACTCCGGAAGGTGGCGTTCACCGGCATAGCGTCTGACACGAATGCGGCCATCATGGTACCACAAATTAAAGCGGGATTCGTCAGAAAACACGACATGCTGCCAATCAGCACGCCAGTCTCTATGCTGATTGGCCCATTGTAGCCGCAGGCGGCGATGGTCGTGCGTTAGGGGGATCCTGTATAAAGGAGTCCGTGCGCGCAGTCCACACTGCAGCAGACGTCTACGAATTGATGAAGCACACAATGAAACACCTGTAGCTATTGACCACAGTGCTGCCAATTGTCTAGAGGAAGCTGTACGGTCCGTCCGCGCCATGCGGACCAGGTGTCTATCATCGCGAGCTGACGTCACATTTCGGGGTCCACTCCCGGATTTCCGAGTTGTCCGACACTCGTCCGTCCACTGCTTCCAAACGCGCATCACTGTGCTGCTGTTACGCTGCACACGAGAGGCTACTGCACGATACGACAATCCAGCTTCACGAAGGCCGATGATTCTCCCTCGTTCAAACTCTGTAAGTTGTTCAAATCTCGCTCTCTTTCGTCGACGAGGCATAAGTACAGATTGAGTTAACGTTTACCACTAGCAGATAACCACCGATAACCATACACGCCTCGCTACAGCCGTCTATTTATTCGGATCCATCAGCCGTTCAGAGGGCGCTGCTCAGCATACGCATGCGCTACGGATTTGCAATTCTAATCATTTGCATATCATGCGCTACTTTGCATTTCCTGAAAATTTCAGCTCACTCGCGTAAGTCCTTCATGGTGTTGCAATTTTCACAAACGTGAGTGTATATTTATCGCATACGAATGATTCTTTTCATAAACAAGCACAGAAAGTAACAACCACTAAAGCAAATTTCGCAATGCTGTTTTTGTTAGATCACATTTCTGAGAAGGTATTTATTCTGCATAAATTTGAATATCATTAAATTTGTTTGTATATGCTTCATACGTTCAACTTTCATGTATGCAATTACAATGCAAAAATACCTTTAAAAAACAAGAGATAATGCGTTGTTGCTAGCAATCCCTATCACTTTTTAATTTAGATTTTAAATTTACTCATGTCTTACAAATCATTCTGAGCAATAACAATGTAGTTTACCTAGAGGTAACAATTAATAAATCTGGAAATATAATCTGTGGCACTCTGTTAATCTTTTTAAGTACATATTTTTTCATAAATAATACTAGAAGAACCTTACTTGATTATTGATAAAATAAAAGGCTGCTCTCCATGATTTTGTGAGAATCATACAAGCAAACATTGAGTTACATGTATATTTTCTAAATTTTTTGCTAAAGAAATGTAAGCTGCTTTTCCAGGTTCATATTAAAATACAGCGTTTCGTAAACAAATTTTTTTAAATTCCATATTCATTGCAATCAAGAAGTGCAAAAACTCTATGAGGTTCCTTGTCAAACATCTGTCTTATTTCTCAGTTCCTTATTCTCTATTAAGATTGAACATGTCTTTACCATCCTATTTCATTCAATGTAATACATTTCAGCTAAAATCATTAAAAAACTCTTTATTATTCATTGTCGCCATCATACAGGATTCTTTCCTTAAGGAAGAGTTACTGAATGTCACGTATTTCAAAAATATTTAGGAGCAATAATTCTGTTTTGAAATTCACTACGGAAAAATGTTATTTGCAGATTTCATACTTGTTTTACACCGATTTGCGTAAAACGTACCTAATTAAAGCGTACACAAAGAAAGTCAGAAAAGACCGATTCGACTCTACCGTGTAATTATGTTCATTATTATACAGTAAAGTATTTATGAATATATTCATTAAAATATCTATGCCTATAAGTATATATATATATATACATGTCTTCGAATTAATTTGGGCTTAATGTGTGCTCATTGTTGCTTTCGCCAAATGTCTTCAAATGTGTGCTCGACTTTGCTTTCGTCAGAATCTGTGCAACGCTGAGATAGATTTTTATAGCTCATCAAATTCTCCATATCCTTTCAATAGATTCATAGACTTTTGTCTTTGCCACCAATCATTAGAAAAATATAATATACCTGTCTGTGTTCCATGAAAAAAGAACATCACGTCCTTATACTTAATAATAAACTTTGACACCTAGATCCTTTCACATGGTAGTCACCTTGTTATGTGATCAGAATGGCATCGAAGACTGTTACGTGTGGACTCTTAATAGTCAGAAATTTCATTTACACTGATGAGCCAAAACATTATGACCATCTCCACATTTTTCAACGAATTCGTCTGGATAACGTGGAGGGCAAGTGATTAAGCGAGAATGGAATTTAACTGCTGCCGGAGAAGTTAAGGAATCATTCTTGCACTTACTTTTGCGAGTGATGGAAAAAGCTGCTGATTTAAGCAAATTTGATATAGGACAGATTATAATGATCCGAAGACTTTGAACGAATATCTCCAAAAATACACGACTAGTAGGTTATTCACGATATGCCTATTTACGCAAGGTGCATCATGACAGTGGAACCAACAGTAAAGGTCAAAATGTTGCACGTCCACGCGTCATCAAAGAAAAAGGACGTCGGAGACTACTCCCTTGGTACAGCAAGAACGGGATCAGACAATGGCTCAGCTGAAAGCCCAATACAATGCTGGTCCAAGTACAAGTCTTTCGGAGCACACAGTTCAGAAGACACTGTTTTACAAGGGACTGCGCAGCAGACGCCCCACTCGTGTTGACCAAGCGTCATTGTCAACTACACCTACAGTGGGCCCGGGAACATCGAGCCTGGATCATGGATAAGTGAAAGATAATTGCCTGATCGGATGAATTACGATTTCTTATTCATCAAGTCGATGGTGGTATCAGGGTACGCCGTCTTTCAGGCGAACAATTGTTTCCTCCTGTACAGCAGGTCATACACAGGATGGCGGGTGTGACGTTATGCTTTGGATGACGTTGTCGTTTGTGGCTCTGGCTGCGCATCAGTTGCATCCTTACACGATGTCTGTCTTTCCAACTGGAAATGGAGTCTTTCAGTAGGACAACGCCCTATGTCACATTCGAATTGTGTTGAAGTAGTTCGAGGAGCATAACGATGAATTCCTTCTAAAGTCCTGGCCACTTAACTAGTCGAGTGTTAACAAGACAGAGCACATTTGGGATGTCATTGTGCGGTAGTTCAGAGCTCAAACACCGCCATGTCGGAATATCTCTAGTTTGCGCGACCGCTGCTTAGGCAATTGGTACAACCTGTTTCAAATCATCTACCAAGAACTTCTGGCATCATAGCAAGGCGAGTTGAAGCTGTTTTGCAGGCCAAAGTCGCGCAACGTGTTATTGAGTCGGTGATCATAATTTTTAGCTCTTCAGTGTACGTTTTCTAAGTGTGTTAAATATGAAACTGTTTCCTTCATGTTCGGATAAAAGAAACAAAATAGTTACTCTTCTTAATAAATGTAGCCAGTGTTAATGTTATCATTTAATGAACAAATATTTTAAGGAAAAGGTCTTCTTTCCAAGCATTTGATAGTGTTTTGTGTTAGCGATAAGTGCCTATCTTTCAAGAATATTCTTCTTGTTTATACAATTTAAACCATTCGAGGATATTTGGGATTTTAATTGAAAAAAAAATTAAAACCTTCGTATAATTGAGAACATTTTCTCTTCTTAAAAACAGCAACTAATCATGCAAACAAACACAACAAATCTTCTTCATACATATTCATTGATAATATCAAAATCTAAATTAAACAGCCTGAAATGAAATACATAAGCTTTAAATTACATGTAATGTGTTAATGACCGAGTTCAACATATTAGTGTCTTTAAAAGATTCCCGGCTTCGATAAAATGTTTTTCTTTAATGATCATTTTGAGATCAAAAAGGTAACATTAAACGCTTCATCTTAATGCATTTTTGAAAAGGAAATTTCATAGCTCCCTATTAATTTTAAGAGGAATGTGATACATTTTGACTTTTTAATTAAACTGAAGATTTTTACTTCTGTGATTCAATTTTTAGATGTTCCTGAAAACAGTGAACATCTTATCAGGTATTTTCTCCCTCCTTTCCGTATGCCTTCATGGTGTAATTGGAAGCATACTCGACGCGTATTCAAGAGGTCCAGGTTTCAAATCTCGGCGAGGGCACTGCTCATTTTCATGACTCCTGTTTCAAAACGGACTCACGGTTAGGGTTAGAATTTAAATATCTTGTCTAGGTCTTTGAAGCCCTCTTTTGCGATAGTTAAATTCTAGCGAGAGAAAATGTAGGATGTTTAATTTGAATAACCAATTACTTTAATTTTTTTCTGAACTTCTTATTTCCCCTCGCATTTCCTCGCCAAGATGCAAATTGAGTTAAGAGGGTTTAAACACATGAAACGAGAAAGTTAGAAGAGTGTGTTTTGCTCGAGGGACGACAATTGCTATTTTCCCTCCATCTGTTAAACTTAGTTGCGGCTACGCATTTTGGCCGTTTATCGTTTATTAAATCTATCGCTGGTGTAGCTTGTTGAGTCAGCCTATTGGCTTTAAGCTAATTCTGTGGTCTAGCTCTACTATTTGCCACTTTGAATTTATTGTTAAATTATCCTTAAGTTCATCACTGCAAATAGTTGTGTGCTCGAAGTTCGTGCCATTTTATTAAAGAATTTGAAAATAAAAGGGCTATTTACACACTTATTCTCTGTTGTTATTCTGCATGCCTGTGTGAGAAGTCGCCAGGCTTCCTACAAAGATCTTGGCACTTACATGATAGCGAAAATAGTACTAACAATGAAGAACAACGTTTTAATTAGGGTAAATAAAATAGAAAACTATGTTGTAAATGAAAGTTGGAGGAAAATAATATACTGTTAATAGGTGGTAAGTACCAAATTAACATAGCGTTGATTTCAAATGAAATACTTCATGGTAATTACTCTCGAGGAGCGATCTTTGAACGTCAAGTAACGAAGATAGTTTTTCTTAGGGAAAGGTTGTTCTGAGCCCGCTCTTTCATTATGACACATTGAACTAATAAGCAACATCTTTATAATATACTCAGATGGACATTAAAATTAATATACGATGAACACTCAATGATTTCATTTGGCGGATAGTCTAGAGAATGTGCCAGTCATAGGAGGAATAGACTGTATATTAAGGAAAGTAGGACAGTGAGGGACAACATCGGTCTCACAGTGCCCTGCTGAAAGGTGAGCAGATAGAGACCTACAAGATTTAGTGCAGCTATGGGCAATAACATCTCAGTAATATAATAGTAGCTCGAAAATGTATTAGGAGTATGGCTTAAAAATTAACGAGAAGTGTATCCAATGACACTCCACAGCGTAAATTCAGACGCTGAGCCGGTATGATGATGCAGAATGCCAGCTTCCATCGTTCCATTGTTCCATCGTTCGGTACCTCTAAACAGAGTTACATGCATCATGATGCGGTAAATAAAACAGAGATTCATTGAAAAACACAAAGTCATCCTGCTGTGCAAAACACTTAGTTTGCTGACACAAGATTAAAGTGCTTCTTATAACAAAAACATCGACGCACCAAAAAGGAGTTTCCCGATAGAGGCAAAAATTGGTGGACAGGAAGATTATGTACAGAATAGAAAATGATTAAAATTTCAGAACAATTGAGTGATTTATCTCAGAGTTTCAATAGTTACAAAGTAACAAGCTCAGTAAGGTATTGGCTCACCTCTAGCCTCGATGCAAGCTACCACACGGCGTGGCAAATTTCCTGCCAAATTTGCTCTACTTGTCAGGCTAGGTCCTCAACGTTCCCTGGCAGATGCAGTCGCCTTCCCATCATATTCCAGAAATGCTCAATGGGAGCGATCTGACGATCTGGCTGGCCAAAGAAGTATTTGAGGAACTGTAAGATAGTTCATAGCAAAACGTGCCGTATATGGTCTAGCATTATCTTGCTTAATAATAAGGCTGAGGTACTGCAAAAGAACGGTAGCAAAACAGTTCTCACAATGCCGACTACATACCGCTGTGGTGTACGTGTTTCTCTATAATGATCAAAGGGTTCGGCTATCAAGCGAAACGGCACCTCAGACTACAACTTTTGCTTGAGGGTCTGTGTGTCGTGCAATAGTGAAAGGACAATCGCACACTACTCTGGGCGTTTCCAGACTCGACTTCGATGATCGTCAAGGGACAGCTGGAAGCGCGACTCGGCGCTGAAAACTATATGTCCCCAGTCGGCACCATTCCAACCTAATCGAGCCAAGCACCACTGTAAGCTGACATCTGTGAATGCTCATGGTGGACATCGTGCGCCGATCGCAGGTCTGATGGTTGATAGCGACAAATCAGGCGCTGTGACAGCTGATCTAACAATCACTCTGTCCTCTCGATCTGTTGTGACTCTAGAGAGACGCTAAAATCATTCCTAATGACGCTAAAATCTGCCATTGTCCAGCCATTCTTGCCAGTATCCTCTAATAGCCGTATCGCTTCGACTCATAAGATGAGCGATTCTCCGATTTACCCAACCTTCCTCTACAATCCAATGATACGACCTCTTTCAAACTCTGACAGTTGCTCGTAATGAGGTCGAATCCTGCGGTGACGCATTTTTTCAGTCGTTGAATGGTATCCTAAATCGCAAAGCAACAGAAATTTTTAACAACGCTCAAGAACAGCTACTTATATACATCTGCTGGATGCGCAGTTCCGATTTGCTGAAGATCGCACTATTCATTCATTGGACACCAAATTTTAATCTTTTGCATATTTGGTCAAATCATTTACGCAGACGAAATCTCAAAGCAATCAGATGATTTCTTCTTTAAGCGTCGATTTTTTGTTGTTATAGAGTGTATATGATCCCTAACACTAACAACAAGTTACTTGCCTCTCAAAGATTGGTAACATGTCGTCGTTGAGGTCCCTCACACTGCTCTTCGAAGCCTTCTCCCCGACATCGACTGCATATTTTACTGACATTCACTGGATTTCCTTGGTTCTGCAGAAGTTGCCTGCTATGATATTTCGCAGTTCCGGTAGGCAACCGTAGACCCAATACATGTTTTAAATAATCGTTTTAAAAGTCAATATATTTACTTACTGATCAATTTTCATTTCCAAATTTTACCATCTTACATATAGTTCAATCTGTATTCTCAAAAATATAAGTAGTTCCTGCTTGCACATCATTATTTTTCCGTCGAAACCAAACAGCGCTGGATACACTATATTTATTATCAATGCAATTGTTTTCATTTATTTTACTGACTGAGGAGGGTTTTTTTTTTCTTTTGCAGATTTGTTTTTTAGTCCAAAGGGGCATTTTGCACAGAAGCACTATTAATTTCGTTTTGCCATTTTGCGTTGATTCACTAAAAGCGTTGTTTCACTTTTAATATGTTGCCAACAAATATTATCGCCCTGTATTTTATTTAAAGAAATTAAATAATGAACAATCTTCATAAATTTATGTATGTTTCTCGTATTGTGATAAAACAACAGCCATCAATTTTGAATATTAAGCGTTTCCGCCGGAATATGGTTGTTTGGAAGCTCAGATTTGAAATTTGGAATTTGTTTTGTTATCGATTTCATATTTTGTAAAGTTTTAACGAATTTTAAAATGACAAACTCAATACTTTCAAAGTAAGCAATGGCAACGTTGTAAAGAAAAACATTTTACCTCCAACGCGGGAGGATTACTGTGTATCGGAATATCTACAGATATACTCATTTTAAAATCATTTTGCGATATTGTTCTTGAACTGAATTTTAAGGTTTAAGTGCGAAGAACATGATATTTTATAAATAAAGGTAACACACAAAATGTTAAAAAGACGCCCCTTTGGACGCAATTTAAAATCTGAAACCCTTCAGGTTTTAACTTTTTTTTTAAAATACTCCAAAGGGGTTTGTGTCTGAAAAACTATTGTTTTCGTTTTGGGATTTTGCGTGGAATCATTCTGAATGTCCGTTTCACTTTTCAAATTGTTGCCACCAAATATTATCACAATGTATTATATTTGAGAAATTAAATAATGAAGAATCTGTATAAATGTATCCGTGTTTCTCGCATTGTGATAAAACAACGGTACCTAGAGCCATCAAATTTTGAATGACGTAATCCTACTGCGAATATGGACATCTGGAAGCCCAAATTTGAAATGCTGAATTTGTTTTATTTTCGGTTTCATATTTTGTTAAATGTTAACGAATTTTAAAATAACAAACTCAAGAATTTCAAAGTAAGCAATGGCAACGCTGTAAAGAAAAACATTTTTACCTCCAGCACGGAAATTCTAAAGATATGCTCAATTGAAAATTATTTTGAGTTTTTGAAATTGAACTGAATTTTATGTATTAAGTGCGAAGAACATGATATTTAATGAATAAAGGTAACACACAAAATACTAAAAAAAAACACTCCTTTGGACGTAACTCGAAATCTGAAACTTTTAGATTTTATTTTATTTTATTTTATTAGTCCAAAGAAGCAATTTGCCCTTAAGTACAATTAATTTCGTTTTGGCATTTTGAGTTGAAAGCTATAAACGGTGAATCACTTTTCATATTGTTGCCACCAAATATTAGAGCCCTGTATTACATTTAAAGTAATTAAATAATGAAGAATCTGCATGAATGTATGTATAGTTCTCACGTTGTGATAAAACAACAGTACCTAGAGCCATCAAAATTTGAATAACGTAAAATAGGATATGGGCATGTGGAAGCAATAACTTGAATTTGAAATTTGTTTTATTATCGATTTCATATTTTGTAACACTTCACTGAATTTTTGATTAACAGACTTGTACGAGGTGAAAAAAAGCACTTTTATGTCCAGAGCGCGAGGTTCTGTATCGGAAATTCTAAAGATATGCTCATTTTAAAATTATTTTGCGATATTGCTGTTGAGCTGAATTTTATGTTTTGAGTACTCGGAACATGATATTTAATAAATAAAGGTAACAAAACGTTAAAAAAACGCCCCTTTTGACGTAACTTAAAATCTGAAACGTTTTAGATTTTTTTTTAGCCGATTTAGACATTTGCTTCATATTGTTCATATGGTTCAATGGTTATTTAACCACTGACCGACATTTATACGTTTCGAAGGAAAAAAAAATCTCACGTCAGATGAACTGATCTATTTGCATTGTCAAATCATTGTTCTTCTGTATTGATGGTAGTTTGTACATTACTTGTTCAAATTCGCATTTTAATCTGCAGGTATTTTGTTTATTTTAAGTTCAAATTATGTTATAATGTATTTTCTCCGTCCTTTCTGCATGCCTTCGTGGTATAACAGTAGCAAACTCGGCGCGTATTCGAGGTATAGGTTCGAGTTCTTTCCTGCTTCAAAAAAATCCTAATGACCCCACAATGGCGTCCGAACTAAAAAAGATGGTGGATGATGACTCTTCACCACCCGGATTTGGCGACTGGTTCCCCTAGTTTCCAGTCGCCCTGTAAAAGGGGGAGTATATAAGGTATTTTCCTCCTCCTTTCTACATGCTTTCGTGGTGAAGCAGTAGCACACTCGGCGCGTATTCCAGAGATCTAGGTTCGAGTACCGGCGAGGCATTACACATTTTCACATCTTTTTCATAAAAAATTCCTAATGATTATACAATATCATTAGGATATTATTTATGCTATGTGAATTTTATTATGAAATGCTGTTCGTACAAAATTAAAACAAATTGAAATAAAAGTAAAGTAATCAAACATTTCAAACGTGCAGAGCAGAAGAGTCCAATATTTTAGTTTTCCTGAACCACGCTGGAAGAAAACGAGATATTTTGAACAGTAAAATTTGTTGCTAACACCAGTGGCTGCTCGTGACCTCTGAAATAAGTTGAGAGTACACATACTTGAGTAGATTTTATGGAAAAGTTTCGGCTTTGCTGATGTTTGACTGCTGAAAAAAAAAACTTTTGAATTTTACCTCTAGGAGAGAAATGTAGGCGCTTGACAGCGTTGGTTCAAAACTAATCAGTTTGTACTACATATATAAAAAAGCGCATACGCATAAAAATTGTTAATTAATCAGTGATTCACATGATTCATGTGGCGAGCCTGTACTGCGTAACATTAAAAAAGAAGCATAAAAACATATTTAAGTGTTTTAAATTTTGTAAATTTCTAATATAGAAAATTATTAGCAAAAGAGAATTATTTTACTTCTCATTTAATTCACAGCATTTCATTATAAATTATATTTATAATTATAAAGATAATAAGAATTCATAAAACTAATGTAATATTTGGCCTTGAAATTGTGAACATAATGCATTAGGAATGTCTGGTTCGATTGAAATAGTTGCAATTGTCAGGAAATTCTCAGGTTGTTCGTTCGATATTCTGCTATTCTGGTTCTAATTTTGCTCTTAGTGTGTTCCACTCTTGAAAATAATTTTTAAAAAAATTACGTATTACCAAATAATGATGACACACAAGAGAGATTGTTTTGAAGCGTTCCAGCACGCAGAAAATACTGTATAACAGCCTAGACCAAATAGACCAAAAGAAATTCAAAATCCAAAGACGCCAGGGTACAATGTCATTTGTTTGCAGCTTTTGTAACTATTATTTGGAAGCTTTTGCATAGCCGTCTTATAGCTTTCACGATAAATATGCCGCTTGTTATATTCCTCTATCAAGTTTTGTTTTTGAGATTTAATTTTCGGATTTTCCATTGAACAATTTTAATTTGAAATCAGGAACTCCTTTGCTGGACACCGTGTGTGTACATTTCATTACATATACTCTAATATACACTTTTAATTACAAGTAAGTGCTCTTGCGGAATAGAGAGGAGGATAAATATGAAAAGTTGCTTGTATTTCATACAGATTTAAGAGACCAGAATAATCTTTGAATCTGGAATTCCTTTTATTTAACCCTTAGGAAACCGAAGCCTTCGCTAACCTGCATGCTTAAAATACGAAACGCCCGTCCCCGGCGGGCGTTTTGGCCTTCAAATGGTTAATATCTGCATCAAGACTTCACTACACATACAACACGTTATCGAGATTCCAGACAAACTACCCAGTGACGCCACATTTCCAAAGTGCCTTCTTTGGAAGATTTTGTGTTAGGAAAAAAATACCGATTTTACACAATTATACAATATAAATTCAAAAACATACATATATATTGTTCATTACAATAAAGTAAGAATTCATTCAAAACAACTTTGCCTTTCATTATGTTGTTTTAATAAACTTATACAGACACAAAATTTAGAAAAACTCTTTATCACTCTAAAACAATTCATTGAATATTTTTATATGAGAAATTCAGGAACTAGAACATTTTTATTGCGGTGGAATCTATTTATTATTACGTATACTCCAAGTAGACTGGAGAGATTTATGAAAACGGAGCTTCGTTTGAGAAAAGTAGGAATATATATATATATATACACATAATTCATAGTATTTCGTAGCATAATATGGATTCAGTCCCTTTCTGCTTCCGAGATATTTTAACTTTGGACCACAAGTTAAATAAAGGAGAGAGATAACTGACCACATTTCCCCGCCCCGAAGCCGTTATGCGGGGTAGCTTCGCACAATAGATGGTATAGATATTCTGGCGATATTATATCCACCTTCATGATTTAAATTCACTGTCAATGTCGATAACTTTAAATTTCTCCCTGGCGCATTTCCATCCATTATTTTTTATTGGTATTTCCTTATTTTATAAGCAGAATTGCAGCGAAATAAGAGACGGCAATATTTATATTCAAAAACTTTGCTTCGTATTTCATGAGGTTTATTTCAGAAGCGTGCGAGTTTGTCTTCAGTACTGCATGCAAGGTAAGCAATTCTTGCCAGAAACTGAAATGCAATCTGGAAGTACTTTCCAAAAACAGCTCCTTTTTGAGCTCGAAATCTGAGCTCTGCATATCGAAATCATTTATTTTAAAAGAAATTCTCTTTTTTTTTAAATGAAATAAAAATAGTTTTTATGCAAATACTTTCTATTACCTTGCATGGATATGTAACGAATTTGAAAAATCGGATCTACAGATATGGGTAAAACTATAAAATGTGAATAATATTCTAATTACTGTCACTGAAATGTAGAATTGTAAATTTTGCTTTTCATTCTCTTTTCACACTATTATACACTATATAAATATATCTGCTCCATATTATGCTAGTACAAAATAAAGAGTCTGTCAAATTTACTTCTACAATAAAATTTCCAGAAATATAGATTGAAGTAGATTAGTAACAAAACAACTATGAAATGAAATAATTAAATTCTTAATATGATCTATATGTCTGTAGTAGTAACATTGAGGAACTTCAAAATTTCAGTCGAAACTCAATTCAGAACTACAAGAAATAATTTCTCTTTCACTAAACTTAGTGACGCCTCACTTGCTTTTTAATATAAAAAATTTTATTTGGACACCACATGACTTGTATAGAATATTAAATTATACGCATTTTCTGCTGCATTCCATTTAAACGTAATTCCTCGAATTTCATTAGATATATTTCCCATTCAATTAATTCAGTTCTCTCTTCGCGGTCAGGCAAAAATACATAAAACCTGAAAATATCTTCATTAAAAATTTAAAAATATAGAAAAGGATAAAACACAAAATACAGTTAATTTTTTTTCAATTAAAATTAGAGTTTCTACGCAGAAACAAAAATTCGGTCAGCGGGCAATAAGGCAGATTTTTCGGTGCACAAAACTGAAATTTTAGTTTTTGTCAGACTCCGCAAAAAACACTGAAGGTGCAGAAACTGACTTAATTCACTATTCTTCTAAGTTTCAAATGTAAACAAATATGACTAGTAAAAAAAAAATCTGATGTGTACACCACATGACTTTCTTGTACAGAATATTAAATTATACGCAATTTTCCTGCATTTCATTTAAACCTATTCAATTAACAGTTCACGAATTTTAGATTAAATCTACTTCGTCGATAGCGCATAAACCACAACAGAATAAACGCACTCTTTATAATAGTTCACTATAGTTATTTATCATAGCCACACCTCAGCGCTAGGTTCACTTAACAGCGTTATATCTCATTCATTTTATAACTCAGAGTGAACAAAAATTACATCATCTGAAGAATTACCACAACATATGTTCAAATATTACAATAAATCTAAAACGATGTACAAAAGAAATTAAACAAATAAAAAAGGAACAGTTTTTCACAGACGGTTCAGCGCCGCTTACCTAATGCGCATGCGGTCTTAAATTCAGTTCTCACATCGCGGTAAGGCACAAATGCATAAAAATTCAAAATATTTTCAAAACATAAAACACCAAGTACAGTTAAAACAATTAAAAAAACAAATTTTACAATTAAAATTACAATTTGTACACAGAAACCAGCTATTAACTTAAAGATAATTTCAGAATGAATCAAGCATAATTTAATTCGCAATAATAAAAGAGGACGTTACTTTGTTGCTGAGAAGTTTAGTTTCGCTAGATTGGCAAGAAATCCATTATTCTGCTATGCTTCAAATGTAAACAAATATGGCCGCTATCATAACCAAAAATTAGGCTTAGCCGCACTCAAACTTTTAAATTGTTGACAATTCCACAATTATTCCATGCAGGTTAACTAAGGGAATAAAAATCTTAACCGAAAATAAGAACAACATAATTCAATAATCTTTAAAACAAAAAATGCACAATTTACAAACATATAAGAATAAAGAACCTGAGTTCACTGAGCCGAGTAACAGAGTGGATATATATATACATAAATTTATATACCTTTGGTGCGGCTGATTTCAACCAAAACAGGTATACATATTTTTATATGCCTTAGGTGCGGCCGATAGCAACCAAAATGCGAGGTGCACATCTACATGTTATAGCAGCCCTACATACAAAATTTCAACGTTCTGAGGCTGCTCTTTTTTGAGTTATGTGAGAAGTACGTACGCACAGCCGCCACGAATAACTCTCTTCAGAATCCATTTTAAATTAGTTTTATAACTATTTTCTGGAGAAGAGCCTTTTATTCTGTCCTTGCATACGGATGTCACTCAAAAACATAGTTAAAGTGCATTCGATAGCGGTCAAAATAGATATTTTCGTTGAAATAAGGCACCCGAAATTTTTCGCTATTACAATACTTCCTTTTTACTTCCTACAAGGACGTAATTAGGCTTAGCCGCACTAAGCAACTTTTAAACTGTTGATAAATCTACTACTATTGTACGCAAATTAACTAAATACAGGAAAACCTTAACCGGACGATAAGAACAGCATAATTCAATAATTTGTAAAGATAAAAAATGCCCAATTTACCAACACATGAGAATAAAATATTGAGTTTACTTAGCCGAATAACAGAGTGGTAATATACATTTATATACTTTTGGTGCAACCATGAATGAAGGTGCACAACTACATGTTATGGTGCTCCTATATACGAAATTCCAACGTTCTGAGGTCCCTCGTTTTTTCAGTTATGCAAAATACATATATACATACGTACGTATGTACAGACGTCAGGAAAAATATCTTTTCTGAATCCCTTTTAAATCCTTTTTCAACCCGTTTTAAAAATAGAGTCTTTTATTCTGTCCTTACGTACAGACGTCATGCAAAGATATCGTTAAATTGCATACCATATAGGTCAAAATGGTTATTTTTGTTGAAATATGATGCCCGAAAATTTTTGAGATTACACTACTTCGTAAAAACACAAATACAGTCAAGCTTTACACGGCAGCGAATCAAAATTTTGGTTTATATTTTAATACGGCTCAAAAAATAAGCAATTAAATTATTTAATGCAACGTAAAAGAAATTTATAGTTTTATAAATTAAAGTAGCTTCCAGATGTTAAGCATGAAATGCAATTTAGGAGTTTTCGAAAGGATAGTTGTATATTTATTTAAGAGGCTGAAAATCGTTGGAAATGTAGATACAATATTCAAATATTATATGACAATCATTCTTTGACTGTTAATTAGGCAGTCACGTAGAGCGCCAAAAATTTCAGAAGGTTCATTTAAGTGCTGACACAAAGCATTTTTAAATTTCTTAGGATACGTTGTGATGATATTTGTATTTCTATGTCTAAAAGAAGATTGATGGCAGATAGTGAGCATTAGCATGTTGTCGCACGTATTGAAACAAAGCAGTCAATCCAAGATGTCACTCTTATCTTTAGTGTTAATCCTTCGATCATTTTTCGAATGCGAAAACAATTTCATACAAATCAAACATTTGTCCAATGACGTGTGCCTATTGATCAATGTTACCATACCTTCCAAAGATCAGTATATTGCTACACTAATACTATATCAGTATATTGCTATACTACAGTAACCAAGCACAATCAGCGAGCGACCTCCCCAATTGTTACATCCATAGCTGCATCTTCACTTGGTAAGACAATGTTTCCTAGAATTCAGTGTCAAAGGCTTCTCACGAAAGGACAATACGTTCGATTACTAAATGTCTGCGTTCAACTATCCTGCCATTTCAGATAGGCAAGATTAAATTGGTGTCGTCAGCATATCAGACTGCGTTCACGAAAGAGTCAAAATTTGCCCTGAAATCGGTTTATAAGCGTGTAAGTATCTAGAGTTAACCGGGGATACAGAATTAGGTCCAGGATATCATTAAACATCGCACATTCAAAGAGGTGGCAACATTACGGTGTGGGCTGTAATTTCATTGGGATATATACCACCCAGTGCTCATCTTTAAAGGCGGTTCTGTGACTGTTTTACGGTAATCGGGAGGAAGTGACACATCCCATTGCAAGATTACGTGCTGCGAACATTGGTTCGGACTTCTACTTTACTGATAATAAAGCCTATCCCCTTCGAACTAACATTGTCAACGAGTACTTGTAGAGTAAAGGCAGAGTGAATAATTTACCTCCTGCCAGGCTTAATTTTGATTCTAATTTAGTCAACAGGACGATGTTAAATAAAAGATTTCATTATCGAAAAATATTAGCAATTATGTTTTGAAATAAATGGAAAAAAAATATCTTTTGATGTTAAGACCTCTTCATTGTGTCAGGCCGGCAGGTAAAATTACTGAATTTAAAGTTAATGATGTTGTGTTAATTAATGATGATAAGTTATCTAGAAATTTTTGGAAATTAGGAAGAGTTGTAGCAGTATTTCTTGGCAGAGATGGAAAGGTAAGGTTTTGTGAAATTAAAACAGTTGCATCAGTCATTAAACGACGTATGCAACTTTTATATAATCTCGAAATCAATTAATTACACTCATGTCCATAAATTAAGGATAATTCGGAGTCACGCTGAAATCGAACTCTAAAATAAATATATCACCCGTAAAATCACTACACACATCTTCAAGAATCATATGCAAATTTCAGGAAGTAACCAGATGGCACCGATGGTACGTCACAATGACGAGAGTGTAAGAGACTGATATATAAGGAATACAGGCAAAGAAGTAAAATTGTTCGCAGGCGCTTTATAAGCATTTCAGTGCAATAACCGAATAGTTATGACACAAAGGACGCATTTCGATGATTTTTTACGTCGTAGAATTATCAGCCGTCTGGAATGTGGGCGTACCCAAATGGAAGTATCAGACGAACTTGGAATTGCCCAGAGTGTCATCTCCAGGCTTTTGCAACCATTCCAAGATGATGTTAATGTGAGTAGACGTTACATCACAGGTCGCCCCAGAGTTACAACGCCGAATGAGGACCGGTATTTGGCAGTTACTGCCAAAAGAAACAAGCGGACCACAGCCTCAGACCTGTGTTGTCAGTTCTCTTCAGCCACTGGTACGACAATTTCAAGGCAGACCGTGTACAGACGCTTAGGGCAGATTGGTGTATATGCTCGTAGACATGTCAGATGCGTTCCACTTACTGCAACTCACTGTCGCCTGCGGTTAGCCTGGAGTAGAGAGCATGCATTGTGGACACCGCAACAGTGGGCTTGTGTGATGTTTTCCGACGACTCGAGGTTTAGCTTGCAGTCTGATTCTCGCCGGACTTTCATATGGAGAGCTCCAGGTACCCGTTACCACCAAGAAAACATCATTGAACGACACCGTTTACGGTGGTGCAGGAGTGCTCGTTTGGGGTGGAATTATTCTGGGTTCCAGAACTGACCTGCTTGTTCAAATTGGAACCATGACTTTGTGGAACAACATGTACGTTTGTTTCGGGGCGCCATGGGCGCACAATTTGTGCTTGTGGATGACAACGCCCGTCCTCACCGTGCAAATATCGTAAGCGAATGCCTTCAATCGGAGGATATCACCCGTATGGACTGGCCAGCATTCTCACCGGACTTGAATCCAGTAGAGAACGTGTGGGACATGCTTGGCCGAGGAGTTGCAGCCCGTCAACCTTCTCCTGCATGTCTACCGGAACTTCGGAGAGCATTGCGTTTTGAGTGGTTTAATATCCCCCAAGATCAGATCGATAATTTGATACTCAGCATGCCTAGGCGTTGTACGGACTGTATTGCATCGTCTGGGAGACATACAATGTAATAATAATCATACCAACCATGTAATATTGTTTTTCGTAAATAGGTTTTTTTTCTGTAATTTGCTCCAGGGAGAAAAAATCGCTAATGTTTTTAATAATATCAAACATATAGCATCGTTTTTTGCTCTTTACCTTTTGTTTAATAAATAAGCTTTGCAAATAAGTCAAATTTGTTTTGCTTCTAACTCTTTCTTTGCCTGATTTTTAGTTATCCTTAATTTATGGACATAAGTGTAGTTTATTTGTTTATGTTTATTAATCTGTACCACCTTTACAGGATTGTTCTAGGTCTTTGATGAAAGTGCTAACATGTTAAAATTGGTCAATTTACTATCTATGTTATTCCTTGTTACAAGTAACTTTGCAAATTGTTTAAATTGAATGATTCCATTTCTGTAGTTAATAGATGTAGTTTCTTTTATGTGTTTTAATAGTTTGAACTGAACATTGTAAGAAATTTCTTTCTTTGAATTTGTTATTAGTGCGAATTTTGGTTGAACCCTTGTTCATTCGGGGAGCAGTGTGTAGAAACTATAAGTACAGGAGTCAGATGGCGCTGTGCGTCTGACTTCTTTTTGAGTTGAATTAATTGCGATTGAGACTGCGAAGAATGGTGAACCAGGAAATGTTAACTTCGAACTCTATATATATCTGTATTTTTGTGTATATGAACTATATTTAACTGTATAAGTGTTTTCTTGTCTTCACGTATGATCTGTGTCGTCAATAAAATTTGGATAAAATATCTTGGATTGAATTAATCTCGTCCGATAGGTAAGAAGTTTTTATTATTTTATTTGTATTGAACGCTGGATTAGAATTCTGAAGCGAAAACGAGTTTTAGATGTAAGTTATGACAACACATGTTGTACTATTAAACTGTGTATTGTTGTGGACAAATGTAACTCTCAAATGCATGGCATCATGTGCCATCGCTGATGACATTCCATGTAATTTTTCTCGTCGTTTTATATTTCCCATAAGCAGTTTCATTTTACGTCCATGGTTGATGATAATAATTTTCCTATTATTACTCACTAAAAAGCTTAATATTTTTTAAACAGCATCAAGATAATCCCTGTTAATGCCCCTCCCACCCGGTCAATCGGGTGTTAGCTGTATATATAAATAAAGTTTATTGATGGGTTTACCGAGGAATACGTCAGAAAAAAGGAAGCTTCTCTCCCTATCTTCCCAAATCTATATCTTCTGAGATAAGAATTTCTGCTTTGTCTATATTTCGATCTTTTTTGCTTAATTCTATTCCCTCTGACACAGCTTAACACTGCCGCTGCAATCTCTTTTTCTTTCGGGAGGAATATTTCCGAAGTTTCTTTAAAGTTTATACATTCTTCTCTTATAAAAGCACTAAAGAAATATGGTGTTGAGGGAGCACATAGTGATTTATTCTTTATATCCTGCAACAATGTATTTTGTAGTTCATAGTTTTCACTTTGTGTTTTATTACATTAAGACAATTCTTTAAATTTCGTTGGCTTTTATTTAATGTACCTAATAACTCATCTTGAAGCCGAGCTTGTTACATTTTCCATACAGAAGACTTAATAATATTTCTATATATTAAAACATCGCTAGAGCAGTTTCAAATTGCAACACTTTTACGTACATTTAAAATTGATTAAACAAGAAAACATTTAACCTAACTGGTAAATTTTAGAGTTCATCAGCAATGAAAAATACTTAAAATCAAAAGTACTCATGTTTCTAGAAATATAAAATGGGAGAAAAAATGTTTGCAGAAAGAAAAATTCTTACAAAATCCAGTTTTGTAAAATAATTTAGCTAAAAGATAAATATTAGGACCCTGATGTTCATCCAGTAATATACGAATGCAAAGTATAACACGAAATAGCGGTGCTCCTATTTAAATTCTTTTAATATTTTTTTTCAAATTGTAAAGCATAATTCTTTTCTAACTCAATCATTTTATTAGACACAGAAAAAATAATATCATTTTTTCTCAGTCTTGCGTATTCAGAGATATATCTTCTTTTCTAAACATTTATAAAAGTTTTGCGCTTTTTCTAATTTTCAGATACACAAGCGAGGAGGGGAAAAAGGACCTGAAAAGGCTTAGGTTTTAACGATCGTTCAAAAGATTTTTTTACGCTCTTGCTGAGCTCGCAATCTACCAGTCTGCTGTTAGTCTCACTTCTGCTAACCCATTTCGTTTTATCTTTTTAGCTTTATTATTAAGCATCATTTTCTTCGCACCTATGTCAAATACAGTTGAGCTACAAAAATACAAAAGTTTCAAAAGGAGCATGTGTTGGCTTATATTTTTCTATTTTTTCAGTCTTTTCTCAGTGTAACTTATCAATGTACACTCTTCTTAGTAAGATAGCTTTCAGAAACGTTTTTCGTCTTTTTTATTTTAACATTTTGTGCGTTAAATTTATTAATTAAATATAATGTTTTTTTCACTTACGCCACATAAAACTTAGCTGGATAACAAATCACAAAATATTCAAAAGCAGCATATCTTTAGAATTTCCGAAATAGAGTCTCTCGCGCTGGAGATAACAATGTTTAAAGCTGTACGGTGTTGATACTGCTTGCTTTCAAATCACTGAGTTTGTTAAAAATTCATTAAAGTTTTACAAAATGGGAAATATAAAATTCGGCCTTCAGGTGCATATGTTCGGGTGGAGGACTACAGTTTACAGTTTACAGTTACAAGTTACAGTTTTCAAACGTCGCAGCAAAACCAATTTACGTTGGAATTAATTAGTATTACTGAGATGTTCTATATATATTTTTACCCTTTGCCGAAAATAGATCACGTTTTCTCTATGGCATTTGAAAATAGTAATTTGTGTATCTGGAAACAATGGTCTAATTCACACACTATGAATATTAAAACTTTCTACAACAACATATTTCATAACGTTATCCACTAGACTTCTTTTGGCAACAGCTGTTTGAAAAAATTCAAATTTGAATTCTGCTTTATAATACATGTTGAATTTGCAACTTGAGGCATTTAGGCATAAGCAAAATTTGGATTATTTAATTATAGGGAAGTCTTTTCAAGGCCAATAATGCAGATTTTGTGAGATTGGGCGCAAGAAAAGGTAGTTTGTTTTTATTTTTTATTTATTTATATTTTAAAAACGGAAGTTACATCTGCTCTTTTTTGAAATTCTTCCTCAGATATTCACTTGATGTAGTTACTACTGGATATTAGTTACGCTTGATGAAGTAAGCTAATAATATTACACAAGAAATTAAAAAACTGAGTTCATTAATAATAACAGACAATTCCTGTGTTTCTGAGGTATATTTTTTTGCATCAAGAAAGAAATTTATTGTCAGTCCCGTTATTAGCACATATTTTTCTTTTATTTGCATTGAATTTTGACCATGTAATTTTGAAAATTTTTCTCTTGTTAACACCTGAAAATATAACCACTTCGTTTGCATTATATTATTTTGATCGGCTAAATGCTGCGAAAATTTTACTGCCTTTTCTTTACATATGACTTTGGAAACATTAACGATATTTTTTACAAGTTTTCAAATGTTCTTGTACAGTCCAGCTCATGTATGTTATTATTATATTGTATAGAAATGCATAAATCAAACACTGTTTAAAATCCCAAACGTAGGGGATAGCAATAAATATATGCGTTACGCAGATGTCTCTGTACTTTAAGCAACAACTAGATTTGTAAGGCAGTAAGTTGGTTTCTTACTTTATAAAAATTTCAAATCATATTTCGCATTTGTCGTAAAAACTGAAATTTTGCCAGTTCCGTTTCTGCAAGAAAGAGTCCTTTCGTTAACATCTATTTGACCAGAGTTTCAAATGCAGGTTTCGAAGCACACAAGAAATTTTTTCTTTCCTACTGATAAATCTAAAGTTTTTAAGTAATATCCCTCATTATTGGAAAATATTGTTGCATTCTACGGGTTCTTGCATTTGGAGTAATTAATGATAACACTTGATGAAGAATCAAAACACAATTGATTCGCCAGTTTTACCCAGGACAATTCCAAAGACACGTTTACAATCGTTGAAAAACTACGATTAACATACTGTAACAATCAGCTACAAACAGCATAGCCTTCAGACTTTAACAGTAAAGACAGCTTCACGGCAAAACCCTAAAGTACGGTTTCCGACTCGGTTGATCGCTCTAAAGCTAATCTCTAAACTCAAGACACTCCTACTAAACTCAAGATATTACTTTCTCCGCGTGACAGCAGGGTACATATAGCTTTAACCTACCTTGGAAAATTTTCCGGAGGAAAACCGTGAAGAATACGTTCTAGAATGTTCTCGCTCCACTTATAACATATCGCCAATTTTGTTGCCAAAGGGCCGATTTGACTCCAAAATTGGTAACCCTGCTTCCCTTGTCACATTCTGGCAAACCTAACCCTGCTTTGCGGGGAAGCAATCTTACCGTAGCTGGGCATTTCGCACACTACCCCTTTCCGAGGACTAGACGTCTCGGGCGGTACAGTCCTTGGTCAGAAGCCAAATTCAGTAGAAACAAAATTTAACAAAACAAACAAATAAAGTAAACAAAAATAAAAGAAACAAATATTTGCACTATTTACAAGTTACATACACAAATTAACAACACAACAATTTTAAATTATATAAATGAAAGTTCAGAATGAATTTAAGTTTCAGGCTTTTCATCAAGTTATACCTTAGTTAATTACTTTCTCACTGCAATTCTCAGATGTATTTTTGTTTTGCATATCACAATCTAAAGATTTAGTCCTTTTAGAATTTCCATCCAGAGAAAGATCTGAAACTGTTTGCTCACCAGTCTATAGTTTATTCGCATTATGTGTGCAGTTTACCTTGGTATTTTTAGCAGTTGGTATATGCCTTATTTTCCTCTATTTCCTGAAAACCATGGATTTCTGTATTAGAGTACTGAATAGAATCCCATTCTTTACAAACAGAAGTGACCTGATTTAGAATCACGTTTATGTCTGCACCACTTGTATTATGAGACACACACATAGTTTGTGAAGTGGGTGTATTTTCTCGCAATACTGGAACATTCTGCACCAGGTGCTGCTTTGCACCAGCTTCTCCCATCTCTGCATCACATGAATTTTCAGATGGTTCAATACTTGCTAACTGCGACTTCGTATCTTTACTATCATTTTCTACCTATTTAACAGTCACATTCTCCCTTCCTTCCAGCTCTGAACTTGAGAATGAATTCATGGAAATAAAGTTCCTGATTCTCAGACACTTGAGAATCAAAAGAATCAAGAACTTTATTTCCAAGAATTATTTCTTCATCTTTTTCAGATGCTTTACTAATCACTTCTTTTATTTCTTCATCTTTACAAACAGTATTAGCACTTTTCCCATTTCAGGCACTTGAGAATCAGAAGCTTCATTCCAGTCTTTCATTTCTTCATCTTTTCGCTCCCTTACCTTAATATCGTTGGCTGTTCCATCCTCCATTTCTTGATCTTTCTCAGATATTTCACCAGCTACTTCCTTTATTTCTTCATCCTTTGTTTCGTCAGATGCCGCTATTATCATTTCCACATGTCCTGTTTTGCCTCTAAATTTTTCTCTAAGCTGCACGATGTCGCTTCTAATCTTGTTTAAGACCACTTCCATTCGTTGGAGTTGCTCTTGCAGCTTTTCTTTTCCGGCTTTTATTTCTTCTTGACGCAATTTTATTTCGTTCTCTGGCTTTTCTTGTCCCGCCTTGATCTCAGCCTTCATCTCTTCCTGTCCAGCTTTCAACTCTTCTTGTCCGGCTTTTATCTCTTCTTCTCAGGCTTTCACAGCTCCTAATAAGTCCATCAAAGCCTTCATTTCCTCCTCCATGGCTTTTCACTGTAGGCGGGTCACTGACATTCATTCACTAACTTCACTCCTGACACCAGTTGTTGCGTTCTACGCGTCCGTGGATTTGGTGGAATTGATGGTAACGCTTTGTTCTTGCTCCATCTACGGCATATAGCCGATTTCGCACCAAATCTGGCAATGCTACCCCGACTTTGCGGAAAAGCTATTTTACCGCAGCATTTCGAAAAAATGTATTGTTGAGTGGGTACGGTTTCGTAATAGACTGAATGCACACAGAAATAATGAGAGCTTGGTAAAATTTATTTTAACAAAAGGAACACTTCACAGTTCTGGAACTTTCCACAAAAATACTCGTACAGTTCTTATAAGAACTGTACGAGTATCAATAACAGAGTATAATCAGTAATTACACTTTAAGCGTCAAACTAAGAACGTTAAACACAATGCAGTGCAAAGCGCATCTGAAGAGCGAAGCTAACACGGATATATCAGTACTCCGAAATGGGCTTTCAATTAAAAACTACTACTCAGAAACTGTTGCTCTCCCCGGTCTTACACAGTTTTCTCCTGGCCACCGAGAAATCTCTACTACTTCTACAATTTACTCGAAGTCATATGAAGTTAGGATACGGTTGCAGCTAAATATGGAATCAATTACAGTTATTCAATTACAGTACCCATTATGGTGATAAAGGAACCGGACCAAAATGTAGCCGAATGGTCGCCAAGTTCAATTACTTTTGGTAATTTATTGCCACATTTGGTGAGAAAAATGAGTCGCTGAAACCATCGGAAGCTTTGCGAAATTTAGCGAATACATCCAGAAAGTTAGCCATCGTCCAAACTTAGCGAAATAGCCATTTACTCAATGTTAAATAGACTTGTCCCTGTATTGTTATTTTTCCGGCAAAGCATCACCTCTTTAGATTTTCATGTTACATTATACGGAAAAAATATTACAATTTAACTAAAATTATTTGCGTATGTACGTAATTCGTAACAATATCATTTACATTTTTCAGTTAACGAAAATTGAAAATGGGACTGTATCTGTAGCAAATATAGTTTCAGTTCCAGTGTTCCAAGACAGTGTAATTACGCTTAGAAATTTATTAAATGAAAATTTTACATTACCTTTCGATAATGATAATAAAAAAGAAATTAAATTTGTGTTTTATGTGTCTGTGTGTGTGCAGTAACCCCTTTTACTGAAACTATAGCAATAGGAATGTAGCTGGTAAAATATTAATACACAATCAGTTCGTGACCATAACTGTCTCTCCTAACAAAAAAAATTAAATTTTGATATTAAGAGTATTTGGAATAGCAGTCATGTACTATCACTGCTGTTATCATCCCTAAAGAGAGAATGCAAGGAACTAATACACATAGTATAAAATCTCAGGTTAGATTAAAGCAAAATAAAATCTCGTATTTAAAATCTGGTACTGAGTACAAATTGCAAAACGTAGGTTAGTGCTTTTCCTTTCCTCATGTCCTGGCTTTGGAACATGTGCATAACAAATTTTGAATGTGAAATGTCTCTGGGAAGAACGAAGGGTGATATATAGGAAAGAAGCCAGAGATATAGGAAAGAAGCCATAACAGTTTGAAGAAATTTTAATAAATAATTTTAAAATTAATTAATTTTGAACAGCAACAGGTATTTTACCATTGAAGGGGTATGTAAGACATAAACATAAAAGGCAATTGCCAACAAACTAACAAACTTAATTGAATAACCCTTTTAATTTCTGATTTTAAGTTAAACACACCCCTTTCTTTCAAAAATCTATATTGCAACATGTGCGTTATTACTTTATCTACAATGCTATGAGAATTTATCAGTCACCATTTAAAAGTGAAAAAAGGAGCCGAGCCTGTGAATACTTCAGCTGCTTTATACGCACTCACTTTTGATTGAACTTGGGCGTAGACCGTTCAGAGCACTTTTATCGCTCTTTCCTCTAGTCGAATAACTAACTGCGTCGCAATGCTAGCTTTTGCTTTACTCTTTAACCTTTTGCAGGCCAAACTATTTTCCGGCGACATATACAGCGCCAAGTGAAAAGGCACATGCTTTTAATATCCTGTCGACTCTATGAATTGCGATAATTTTGCAGATGATGAAACCAGTTACGTAGCAGGCATATTTGGGACGGTGTTAGAAGATAACTTCAAACTGTCACCTAGATGGAATTTTGGAAAAATCACAAATAAGTGGATAATCACAGCATAACTATTCGATGACGACTATTCTATTAAGGCATAGCTTCTTTATTGGGACAGCACATCGGGTGCAATCTACACCCCACAATGTGATATATAAAAAATAACATGACAGTTGATGGAACAGCCAACTGATTAGTTACATGCTATCGCGGCAACAGCAGGGGAGAAAAGTTAAGTGCTTATAAAGCAGCTGAAGTCTTTATATGCTTGGCTCCTTTGTTTCAGTTTTAAATGGTGATTGGATAAAAGCTCAGAGAAAATAATGACCCAAATGTGCAGTAAGGATTTTTGAAGGGGGATGTATTTAAATTAAAATCAGAAATTAAAAGGGATATTTTCAGTTAAGTTAGTAATTTTATTAGCAATTGTCTTTCATGTTTTATATCTTACACATATTATTTGCAATAGATTACCAATGCAATTTTAAGCTTTATTTGATTATTGAAAAAGAAATTAAATTTCACCATAATTTCAACCTGATATTGTTATGAGAACGGTATCTCCTTTGTTAGACTCCTTTGTTAGAAGGAGGTGGTGGTGGACAAAGGTGGACTCCTTTGTTAGAAGTTACGAATCTGTGTATCCGTTATCAAAGTGTATGTCAGCACTGTCTTTACAGTAACACTGAAATAATGTCTGTCTATTAATTAAATGAATAGTAATATTGAAATAAAACCTTTTAGTCCTTTGGTAATGCAGATGACATAATAAAAACATTCAATTCAGAATTACTTCCCTAATAAAAATTCATGTACTTTTTCGTAACTTACTCAATGTGAATTAAATTTCTACATAGCAAAGATATTTGTTTTAAATTTATGATACACAAAATTTATATTAGGCAAAGTTTTGTAATTATTTTTTAACAATGTACTGACTTGCGAAAACCGCATTGGCGGTTGGCAAATATTTTTTGTGCCGATGCTATCATTAGGGGAAAATGCCGCCCTCGCAAGGGAGGCGTCAAGTTCCTTTGTCGTCTGCGGTTTAGCGGTTAAAATAATTTCACATGTCTACCGAACAGACACCACTTTTCCGAGTTAAGGCTTATTGTAATTTAATGATCCCAACTTTTTGCAAGGCTTATGGGTGTGGTTTCGAGGTTAAAGTGGCCAATCCCGTAATGCAAAGATATTAGCAACTGACTGTCTACCTACCACATTTTCCGTAACCTTTGACTTGTTCATTGGAAAATGCGGTTGCTTGATGACAGCAAACACTTTTGCGGTTAACTCTTCTTTGTTCCTTTTAAAGGAGTCGTTCGAAGAAGAAACAAAAATAAAGGGAAGGGGAAAGAATATTTAAAACAAAAATCTCCCACACCCACCTTAAAAATAGTATACTGCTTACATATAAAAGAAAAATCCAATCCTGACAAGATAAAATCCGAAGGCATGGCCATGTCTTGGAAACTGATGGAAAAGAAAAAGAAAAACTTAAAATCCACTATTGACACATGTTGCCACAGCGTGAAATATAAAGATCTTAAATTTGTCTTTCATTAACACCAGAGCATAGAACATTTCTAAATTCTTCACATTCGACAAAGGATAAAAAACGTTTTTCTTAATAATTTTAGTTTTATTTTATTTTTTTAATAATTCCTCTAACTGATGTAAGTTAAAATAGATTTAATTTGTCGTATGTCAACCTGATAAATTTTATCAATATTTGCAATTATGTTTTAACTAATAAACCATCTTTTTAATGATATATTGCTGCATAATGAGTACATAATCGAATTTTCTCCTAATCTTAACAATGTATTACATTTTTTAATTATATAAGGTATTTTCTCTCTCCTTTCTGCATGCCTTCGTGGTATAATGGTAGCACACTCGGTGCGTATTCAAGAAGTCCAGGGTTCGAGTCCCGGCGAAGACATCGCGGATTTCTTCAATTTCCTCGTTTTGAAAAATTCTAAAATGATTCTACAGTGGCCCCTGATCTAAAAGGCGGTTATGATACTTCACCACTAGGATTTGGCGATTTGGTCCCCTAATCCCCAGTCGTCCTTTAAAAAGCGCACTATACATTTCTCCTTCGTTTCTGCATGCTTCCGTGATGTAACGGTAAACGGTAGTACACTCGGCGTGTATTTGAGAGGTCCAGGTTCGAGTGCCCGCGAGAGCATTGCTCATTTATTACGCTTCCTGCTACAGAAAAAAAAAAAAAAAAAAAAAAAAA
>KK118058.1:746410-767276 GCA_000611955.2 Stegodyphus mimosarum | reverse complement strand
TTAGCATACTGTAATATTTCTGTGGATAAATTGCTAGTGCAACATGAAGGACTTTTGCTTTCTATTACAGGAATTCTGGCACATGCTGTACATTCTAGCGCATCACATATACCTCGAAAGTCTACAAATTACAAACCAAGTTGAAAAAGACTACTCTTTTCCTATTTAGTATATTAATAACAATAATAAACTTTAAAATACAAATATTTTTGGATACACGAAGAAAAAAATAGAAAAAATGTACATACGATGTGGGCTCTCAAAGAAGAGTTTAGAATTAAAATTTAAAAAATATAAAGTAATGTAAAATAAAGCTTTTTCGTTAAAAGCCTTAATAACCAGTAAAAGATTGATCAAACTTTCTAAGGAATTATAGCATTCTCATCTCAAGGTTGTCAGAGTGTATGCACGTCCAACTAGGAAGTGTAAGATCCAAGGTTTGGATCTCGGCATGGTCACTATCCCCCCAAAAAAACTTTGACTCTTAAGCTAAATGTATAATCATAACGTTATATTCAATGGCAATGCTTTAAAAGCTCAATTTTACATGTATGAAGACAAATATCTTATGTCAGCAGCAACACTTAGCAAGGAATTCTGCTTTTTTCCAATTCTTTCCGTTTTTCATCCGCCAGTGTCTAAGCCATGAACCTACTTAACAGATTTTCATAAGATTACATGCTAATTGAAAACAATGCACCTTCTTCGAGGTGTTAAAAAATGTTTCCTGGAGAATTTCTTTTTCTAATTTCATGCCACAATTAAGTACTAATAACATTAACATTTTCCGTTATTTTTAGTATTTTATTACATGTATATCCTTACGGTATTTTTTCTCAACATTTTCTTGGTTTTCAAAGTCACTGTAAAAAAGGTAGCAGTTTTTTTATCTTCCTAAACAATTTCGCACCGCACCATATTTAATCCCTTCATTTTCTTTTTATGTCACGAAATATTAAGCCAAACAACAATGAGAGGGAGATTTAAAAATAAAAGAAGAACCTCATTGTCTACATAGAAGGAAAGTTGTTTCCTTCTTCTAGAACTGGAAAATGATGGTTACACTCTTCTTAACAAATATAACAAAGATGAAAAATTAATTTCGAAGTCTTAAATAAACATTCAAAGATTAATATAATAATATTGATAAAACTGATAGACCACTCTTATACAAGCATGTAAAGAATGCTAATGCATGGGTATTAAGATTGTTCTATTAAAGCCGAAAATGCGTAAAGCAGTCCAAGCACGTTTAATTACGCAAAGTGCTAATAAAACAGACATACTCGAAATAAAGAAGCTTATTCGATAATTTCTTTAACACTCTCATTCTTTATCGTTTTGAGTTGAAATCACTCTTCGCTGAAAAGCAAGGTCACCAAGAAATTTACAATGTATAAAAGCAAGGTCATAGAAAAATTTATAATGCAAAAGGTACTTTAGATAAATTTATTCATTAAGATACGCATTAAAAGATGTTGATACACACAACAGGGTTAATTTTAGGATTATAATTTTAGGTTAATTTTAGGATAATTTTAGGAATTTCCTTTCTTCCCAATTTGAATGAGGTACTTTCATAAACATAAAAATATTTATTCATTATAGATGGAATGAAAGATTTACAAGTAAAAGAAAACAAGAAGAAAGAAGAATAAAATATTCTGAGATTCCTAAAATAGATTATGTAAATATTGTCATTTTATTAACATTTAGAAATTTAAAAAAAGAAGAAAAAACAGTAAAGCTGCTTAATGGATGAAATCGAAGAACGCGGACAATTTCACTAAAGTTCAGATTCCAGTGAATGGGCTGACTTATATGGGCATGTATATGGTGTTTACGATGAGTGACTTGAATACTCCTTTAAAATGTCATCAACGAAATCCTTTTTTCTGACGCAGATAACCTACATGTTTAACCCACATTACTAACATGCATATTAATTAATTTTAAAAGTAGTATAGTTACTCCATGCTTCCCTGTTTTGATTTAATTCTACTTTATAATAGTTCAAAAGTAGTGCGGATTTTGAATTTTGACTTATGATAATTTCCTTGACTACACTGACCTACTGAGCAACTTCCGACCTAAGTTAGCATTGAGGCAAATAACGAAATAAGTTACCCAGAGGTGAAACCATCTACTACCTGCCAGCCACAACCTCAGGTCAGGGCCAGAGTAGATCAGTCGGGCGTTTATTGTCAAAGTTAAAATTACGGAGGTTACAGTTATAAAATAAATACAAATTGATTAGGTACATAACATACGTTGAAGAGTACGTCTAATGTGATATACAGAAGTTTTACAAAAGCATAGTGACATGACAGTAATCAGCTGCTGTCTACAAAGGCAAACATTGGAGCACTACATAAAAAATTTTACATTTTAAAATAAAAATGGCAGGAGAGTCTCAATTTAAAAAAAAGAAAATCGTAACAATTATATTGATAATTGTTTCATATGAATGAAACATTGACTGGGCATGCTAAATGTGAAGATATATAAACAAAGAATCGAAAGTACCAAATACGAAATATTAACAAATTCTGCCTTTCGGTAAAGTAGACCGATTTACAACAAAACTTGTCCGCGAAACAGAGCATGTACTATGCACTACAAACAATAACCATCAAAACATTAAAACTGAGACTGATACATTAATCAAGGAATTAAAAGTACTTAGAAAATGCATGCTACTAGATACAACAAAATCCGTCTACCAGTTAGAGCATGTACCATGCATTACAAACTACATGCACCACAAACAGGTACATACATCACAAACAGGTACATACATATACATTAAAAACTGAAGCTAAACGAATTACATTTTACAAGCTGACGACCGATTGGAAAACAAACCAGGCACCTGTCACGAAAATTTATATAAGTATTTAAAAAGGGCAAATTACAAATGTGGATACATTGCTAAAGGGATACATTTGTTAGAAGTATAAGTGCTGAGATAGGGCATGTTAGAAATGCGAGGATACATTGTTGTGAAGATACATTTGTCACAGTGGAAGCAAATAACAAATTAAACTAAAATACAACAAACTGTACAAAACGCCAAAATTAGATAAACAACTAGTAAAGCACAGAATTCATACACAACAAATAAATACACAAATAAAAGCATAAAAACTACAAAAAAAATACATTTTACATTCTATAAAAGAAAAACATTACAATATAAGCATGAGTCTCAATTTTAGAAAGGAAATCAAAACAGTTAAACAACAATTATGATTTGTACATTCTCCTTCACAGCTGCATTTGATTTCATTAGGGTTTAAAATAGGCGTGATACATTTGAGTCATGTAGACCTGTACTGTTACAATTTCAAGTTTCGGTTTGTATGTTAAGCTAGTTACAGAAGTGAGAGTACATATTGCATTTGACAAGTTAATGATACATTAGTCAGAAGAATAACTGCTTAGATAGGGCATGTTACAAATGCGAGGATACGTTGTTGTGATGACACATTTGTCACAGTGGAAGCAAATGACAAATTATGCGAAAATGCAACAAGCTGTACAAAACACCAAGATTAGAAATACAACACAAAATTCCTACACTGCATAAAATTACACAAATGAAGAAGCATAAAAAAACTGCCAAAAAATACTTTTTACATATTGTATTAAACATTTTAAAAAAGGCATAAGTGTCTCAATTTTAAAAAGGAAATCATATGAGTTGAAAAACAATTAGGATTTGTGCATTCGCCTTCACGGTTGCGTTTGATTTCATTAAGGTTATAATTAGGCGTGATACATGACTCATGTAGACCTGTACTGTTACAATTACAAGTTAATATACTTATTGAGCTAGTTACAAACGCAAGAATACATAGATTAGGACATAGATGCAATATACAATCATTAGAATCATAATAGAGATATAAACAATGTTCTGCCATTCAATAAGGTTTAAAATGCCAGCACAAAAGATAGAATAAACAAACCGAATTACAACAAAATTATCCTCCATTCAAGAAATATACTATGCACTACAAACCGAAGCATTCAAAAATTAATGCTGAAACTGTATATATTACATTCGACAGGTAAAGAACCAATTATAACTCTTGCTAGTTACATATGCGTGGTTATAGTGATTGAGAAAATATATGTCATGAAACGATTGTACTTGGATAAAACATGTTATATTATCAAACTGCTGTTGATTCTAGTTGATTATGCAAACATAACGTAGTCCTAAGTAGGAATGGGTAGCTTACTAAAAGCTATGTTCGTGCGTGTGCAGAAGGTTCTACAAAGATACGGAGAGTTCAAATTAACCTTTATTTGATTATCGATATTACAGAAGATCCCGAACTTCGGGATGCAAACACAGACCACTCGTGGTTAAACGTAAAAGAATATAAGACTACTAACTAACTAAAATTTAAATAAGAACTAATTTTTAATATCTTACACAGATGGCTAGCACTAAGACTGGCCTTTGAAATTACTACGTCTGTAGAACGCAAACTGCGGAAAACTACAATACGTTTTTAACTTTCAAGACGGTTAAACTTCTGGCCTTAAAGGCGGACAGTAAATGACGGCAAGCTCGCGTGAAGACTCGTAGCAAAAGTGCTCTCTTTCCTTCCTTCTACTCTCTACTCTTAGGTCATAGGTCATAGGTCATCTTCATTCTTTATGAGTGTGCGTCTGTAAAATCGATAAGCAAATAAAGGGGAATTTTAACCCTTCTTGTCTTTGTTGTTTTTTCTACACACGCACGAACATACCTTTTAGTAAGCTTCCTGTTCCTACTCAGGACTTCAGTTATGTTTGCGAAATCAACTAGAAGAAACACAAGTCCTGATACATATAGAGATTTAAAGAAATAATAAAGATAAATAAATAAAACTTTATCTCTGACTGCACTTCCCTTGGAGCTTAATCCAACCTCTCCTAAGTATTGCTGTAATAGTGAATAAAGCAGCTGAAGACTTAGTTATTGACCTGCATTCCATCGCAACCAATCCTAAAGACCTACACAGCTTATATTACTATTACCGTGATAGGAATGCTTTGATGAATTAAACTCAAAGTGTATAGTTCCAACGAAACTATACACTTTGCGTTTCTGTGTTAATTACTGCGTTGAAATGTGTTAGGCTTCGGCGGAGAATATGCTGTCTAGTGATACTGCAAACGTTTTGATTGAAAAAACTTCCACATACGCGATAGCTTCTCATTGTGAGTTAAAAAAAGCATGTATAGCAGATAATAAAATAGGTACATAAAATAGCCCTAAATCTGCATGCACAGAGTTTTGCATTTCTTCACAGCAACGGTATTACAAAAGTAATCGCCATTATCAATAACATTAATTTCAGCTGACGACATGTACACTACCTCCACACACCACTACGCATATATTTAAGTAGATTACTGTAATGCTTGTTATAGATATTTACCAAGCATCAAGATATATCCAAAAAGATAAGAAATGTATTAGTCACGTAACACTTCTCATTCACCATTCATATAATCATCTTCATCAATAACATTAATTTCTGTTAACTACATGTATACAACCGGCAGACATCATTACGCATATTTTCAAGTAGATCACTATCATACTTGTTACAGATATTTACATAGCATCAAGATATATATAAAAAGAGAAGAAGAACGTGTATCTTTTCATTAGTAACATAACACTTCTCAAACGCCATTCTTATAATTTTATGTATTTTATGTGATTATTATGTCCCTTTTATTTATCATGCACATCGTATCATAGCTTTCCTGTACATTCGGATTTTTTAAGTATTCTTCTATGTTGATGTTTAATGCGTTTTCATACGTATCTGGATACTAAGTATCTATAACAAGCAGAATAATGAATGATCCACTTAAAAATATGCCTAATGATGTGGGCCAGTAGTGTATACGTTGAGAGGCAAAATTAACATTACTGATAATGAAGTTTATGTTAAATTTGTAATAGCGTTTCTGTGAAACACTGCAAATCTCTGCATGTAATTTTTTTATGTTAGTTTATATACGTATTTAATTGTTTTCTTTATATATTTATCTCAAGGTCATCGTCAATTGATAATGAACTAAAAGCAACTGCTGTGGAGATAATTTACCCAAGAATCCAAAGAATAATTGGCTTCACATATATACTGATCGATCCAAAGTGATAGACAAAGTAGGAGCTGTCATGTGTTCAAACTTTTCGGGCATTCTACTCTTCCCTTTGTCCATTTCGGACCAATTTCAATGGTGAAATGGTGGAAGTTGCAACTGAACAAAAATTGTTAGAACAATCTAACTAAATATATAATTTTTTTTCAACCTCACTTTAAGCCATTCAAGCGATTTCTACATATAACGTCGTGGAATCAAAAGTCTTTGAATCTTTCAGAAGTCTTTATCTTCTAGCCTCAAAAGGGATGACTCTTGTCTTACAGTGGATCCCGGCTTAAGGTAGAACTACTTTTAATGAATAGGTTGATAACCTAGCTAAAAAGAAACTGAAATTTTTCAGTCAAATAATAGTACCACTTACATCAATGAAAAGAATAGTAAAAATGCTCTGAAGAAAAATGTTAATATTTAATTACTTGAGAAAATTAAGAATAAGAAGTGGAGGGATTCGGGATTTGTTGTATCCCCTACCCTCCCAGATATATCGCAGCTGCGGCTTTTTCGTTTGAAGATCTGACACGATTGTCTCTGTAAACATATGCACCGCATCGGTATATATGGCAGTTCCTTGTGTACTTTTTGCAACCAGAATTTTGGGATGGACAGAGATCATTTGTTAAACTGTTCTTCTTTGAAAGACGAAAATCTATGCAGTCGATATTGGAGAGCTAGAGAGTTGATGCAGTTGACGTACAAGGGCTAATTTATTATTATTAATATTCTTCTTCTTATTATTATTATTAATGCAAAGAGAAATCATTTGTTATTTCTTTTTCCAGTTTGTATAGTTGTTGGGATTGTAATAAGATTAATTACTTACTATTTTGTCTTTTTTCCATGCTGCAATCTTATGCATAGTTGATGTATGGGAGTCAGTGATGTACAACCAAGTGCCTTTGCAATAAAAGAAAATAAAATTTGCAAAATTTTTGAAATAAAATTTTCCATGGGAAAGCCGTTTAATTCCGTCTGGCTCGATTTAGAATGATTATCATCTCATCGGCTTACTATGCAGAATCATTCGGTTTTTTTGAAGTAGGAGAAGTGAAAAATATGCGTGACTCGAACCCTATGCATCGAATTACCTTTTAGTTACATCGCGAAAGCATGACAGAAAGAAGGAGAAAATACCTTACAGCTGTACATTTGTTGATTTCTTTCTTCTTTTTGCATGTGTCATAGTTTTCTTTCTTTCTCTCTGCTTTTTCAGTATATATTTCCGTCCTTAATTATATTACTCTGAAACATCTAAGTAGGCCGCATAAATGGATGGAAAGTATAGTTGTTGATAGCCATCAATAAATCAGTATTATTTTCATTACTTATATTAACTATATAATGTAGGTTATAATAACTTCGCTCTGTGCTATATGATGAACAACCTAAATAATAATTTTGTGAAGCGTAATCTATATCGATCTATATATATGAAGAGGAAAGTTTGTTTGTCCTCTAATACCTCAGTCACTACTATAGCTATCGTCACCAAACTTTCTACAATTCTTTTCTGGGTCCTGGAAAAGGTCGACGTCCAGGTTTTTGCAAAGAAAAAAAAACTAAAATCAGAGGTATTAATTAATAGCACGGAAAAAAGATCATTTTCGACCTCATTTTTCCGAGTGGCAACAGTCTCGCAAGCTGGAGATGACAATCTGCTTCATTTCAAAAGTTGTTGCCGCTGCACGCTTGCAAATCCTAGAGTTTGTTAACAAAAATTTCGAAGTTTTACGATGAAATAAAAAAAGCATTGCCAACCATTAAATACATTATTTCCGATTCCAAAAATTCGTGGAAAGCCATTTCGACTATTCACATCTTCGTACGACTTTAATCAGCCGAATTATTCATTAAAAACTCTGAAAGCGCTAATTTTGCACTCATTTTTCCCAGTGGCAACAGTATCGCGCGTTGGCAATAAAAATGCTTTATTTCGAAATGTATTGCTACTCCTCGCTTTCAAATCGTAGAATTTGTTAATCAAAAATTTGTAAGTTTTACAAAATCTATACATATAAAGAAAAATGTCTGTTTGTGTGTTTGTTTGTTTGTTAGCGTTATTGATTTCTGATCAATTTTTGGCGGCATTTAATCGTGGACTAACTTGAGCTTTTACAACCATTTCATTAGAAAGACAAAATCATTAAAACCTGCGTGCCATTGTTGCTGTTATAATGAGAGAGAATTAGCGTATTTTTATATGGAAAATTTTTATGTGGGTTCCATATCGCATCCGAGTGATAAATGTATGACTATGAATCGTATTTTTTGCATCGTTAGTAGAGAAGGATTACAGCGGTATGGGTCTTTCTGTTGTTAGATGCATTGCGCTCACTCTAACTTAACTGGCATAAAATTCCGTTACTGTTATATATATATAAAGAAGAAGGTCTGTTTGTTCCATGATAACTCAGTCACTATATTACAGCTATCGTCACCAACTTTCTACAATTCGCAATTCATTTCTGGGTCCTGGAAGAGGTCGTTGTCTACTTTTTTTCCATACAAAAGTAGCTAAAATCAGAAATATTAATTTAAAAATTCTGAAAAACGACAATTTTTGCCCTCATTTTTCCAAGTGGCAAGAGTCTCGCACGCTGGAGAAGAAAATCTGCTTTATTTCGAAGCTTCATTTTATTTATTTATTTTTATTTCGAAAGTTGTTGCCACTGCTCGCTTTTAAGTCTTAGAGTTTGTTAATAAAAAATTTTTATGTTTTACGATGAAATAAAAATAGCATTGCCAAATATTAAATTTATTTTTCCCGATTCCAAAAATTCGTGGGAAGCCATTTCGGCTGTTCCCACCTTCGTACGACTTTAAAGTTCTTCGTTCGACTTCGTACCACAGCCGAAATATTAATTAAACACTCTGAAAGGGCTAATTTTCACAGTCATTTGTCCGAGTGGCAACAGTCTCGGCGCTGGAGATAAAAGAGCTTTATTTCAAAAAGTGTTGCTACTGCGCGCATTCAAATCCTAATCGAGTTTGTTAATAAAAAATTTGTAAGTTTTACAAAATCTATAGATATAAAGAAGAATGTCTGTTTCTGTGTTTGTTTGTTCGCATTATTGATTTATGATTAATTATGATCCATTTTTGCCACATTTAATCAACTAAAATTGAACATTTGAGCGTTTACGGCCATTTGATTAGAAAGACGAAAATCATTAAAAACTACGTGCCGTTGTTTCTGATATAATGAGCAAGTTTCTGATATTATTTTTCTATTGACATATTTCATGTGGGTTTTATATCGCATCAGACTGAAAAATGTATCACTTTGAATCTTACTTTTGCATCGTTATTAGAGAAGGATGACAGCGGTATCGTTCTTTCTGCTGTTAGATACAATACTCTCAATCTAACGTAACTGGCATCGGGTACTTCCGCTAGTATTAAATAAATGAAGGTCTTCAGTGTAAAAGTTAACTCAAATAAAAAAATAAAGAAAAACTGTCGATAACTGCAATTTCTCTAGAGTTCAGTCCAACTTTATCCAAATGTTGCTGCTACGTTGAACGCAGTATTAGTTGCAATGTTTGGTTGAAGAGCGGAAGAGCTTAAAAATACTTTTCCACACTTCTGATGGGAATGGAATGAAAGCTAATTTAATTACGAGGTTCCTATGCATGAAAGTTTTAGAAGTTTATGAGAAATCCTAATTGGAGGGAATTAATGAGAGCAATTATTTTGTATAAAAAATAGAGAAAGTAAACGAAAATTAACATTCTCATCCTAACAATGAGATACTATTGACGACGCTTTCATTTCCTTCTCTTTACACATTGGATATGATCCTTTGTCCTCGATTCTGAAGATTTTATGTGTTAGGTATGCAAAGCTGAATTTTCAGGTAATTTAAAAATGCCTTATGCGTGAAGATGTGGTATTAAGTCTTTTAAAAGTTTGATTTTTGGACAGATTTATTTGATTTGATTTATTTGAAGATGTCAAAGTATGTCAGGCTATCTGCTTAAAGGAAACTTCTTGGAACTTCTTTTTGGAAGGGCTACCTTCTTGAAGAATTTTCTAAAGGAAATTCCCTCGTATCCATGTTACATATATGGAAAGCTTTGAAAACGCTCGTGCAGCTAGCCCGTTCGCCTAGAATAGAACGCAGGTTGATCTACCGGTTCTAACAAATTTACTGCTTGTTCGCTGGTGGGCTAAAAGATTTAAGAACTTGAGTACAGTATTATTTGATGCATTTCAAGAGAAAGTGGCTGAACTTAGAATACAGGACAAATAAATTTAAGGAACTAAATTGTTCTTATAAAGAAAATCTTACAATCTTAAACGCTCAGACTTTCTGGTTTGGTTTGTTTTGCTTTATTTAAGTATGACAAAGAACTCGGATATATGCCTATGGGGAAGGATGTCTTCGTGGAGAGCTTTCGGATGGAAACTGGCTCGTATAAATGTTAAATATGGAGAAAATCATGAAAACGCTCATGCAGCCAATCCGTTCGCCAGGAATAAACTACCCGTATTCGGCGTTTTTACCGGTCTCAGATTCTCTGCAAAATACATAAGAATCTGTTTATGAATACGTAGCAGTCAGAAACCAGCTACTAAAATTCTGTAGATCAACAGTTTACAAATCATAAATAATAACAAGGTTTGGGGATACAGCGCTATTTGGCAACTTTTCTAATTTTCATAACTCAATTTTGGAAATTCGGAAAGTTGTTATGTTAGATTAGGTTATTTGAACACGGCAGAGTCACGAAAGCTATCTGTTTGAGACAACGGATAGTTTCGTGGAAAAAGTTTTAAGTAAACCTGGCTCATATTCACATTACACATGCAGAAAAGCACGAAAACAAGCCATACAGCCAGTCCGTTCAACTGGTTTCGAAACCAAACTAAGTCAAACTACCAATGTTTAGTGGTCATAACCTTTCTAATAGTGGTTTGATTTGGAAAGTAAGTAAGTTAATCAGTTCTTGCTGCAAAAATATAAAATAATGAATGAAAAGGTAAACAAGATAAAGATATACATTTTGTCTGTCAAAATGTAGTTAAATTAAATTGGAAATTGAAATAGAACTGATGATAATTTAATCTTTGAAAAATCTGGTCAAAATTTAAGAAGTCTTGGAAGTAATTCAAGCTACGTCACGAAACACATTTGCATACCAGTAATTTGCACAAAAAAGGCGGTAGAGAGCAGTAAGTGTGCATCTCAGTAGAGGAAGACGCCATTCGCTATTGTGCTGTCGTCGGGATACTTTACGTATGCCGAGAAAGCAGACACGGATTACATGTACGGCCGGGCAAACGGTAACGCCAGTGCTGCAATGCGAATGTATTGCGCGTAGTTTTTGGATGAACGAGCACCGGATCACAGAACGTTTCAGCGGTTACATCGTCAACTTTGTGAAACAGGTTCTTTCCCACATCACCAGACAGGATGCTTGTTGACGACAAACTGTACACAATTCAAGATTTCAAGAAGCATCTTAGACATCGCGGCTGATAGACCAGAGTGAAGTACAAGAGCTGTTAAACAAACTTAAGTGTGAGTTAACATACCATTTGGAAGGGTGCTAAACTAAAATCGCTTCAGCGATACAAGCTTTCAGTCTACAAGGCTATCCTCTGCGCCTGAGCTTCTACCAGTGGCTTTTGTAGCAATTTGCATTGCAATCGGACTTCACAGCTCATGTGCTATTTACAGATGAAGAGGCGTTTACCCGCAATAGTTTATTTTATGCGCTCAGTTCTCATGTGTGGGCAACTCAGAATCCAAATGTAATACGACCACACGATTCAGGGTGGCTTTATGGGCGGGTATCGTCCACGACTCGGATATTGGCCCATACCTACTGCAGTAGCGACTCAATGCCCAACGTTATCTTATTTTCTGTAACAGGTGTTACTAGAACTGCTGCAAGATGTTCCGATCTCCATTCGTAACCGAACGTGGTTTCAGAACGAATAATATTCAGCCTACTTCAGCATTCATGTTTGCAATTACCTGAATGCCACTTTTGGGCGCGATGGATTGGCCATGGTGGACCAAATCTTTAAAGCCACACCGATCCCCCGATTTATTGAGCCTTGATTGCTTTTTCTGGGGCCACAGACATCTGAAGGATCTTGTTTATGCGATTCCAGTTGACTCAGCAGAGGATCAATTTCCTCGAGCATCAGTTGTTGCTGCATTTTTTTATGTGCATGGAATACCTAGCCAGTGTATGCGAGTCGCTTGACAGACGCTGTCAAACATATATCTCTGTTGGTAGACGGAATTTTGAACAGTTCTTTTAAACATGTTCTTTCGGTTGAAGTGAGACACCATGTATTAATGACTAAATAAATATAATGTTGCCTGGGTTTCCTATATGAATATTATTCGTTATCTTTGTTCTGTACCTCCCCTCCAAGTTTTTACGATGAATTTGGAATCATCCAGTATATAGAATTATAAGTTTCAGAAATACAAGACCATCGGCGGCCGAACACTAAAACCGATAACCATAAGCAACTGGATGCCAATTTTCGCGGTTTATAGCCAGTGGATAACGAGAAAACGAGGCATTTAATTTTAAAAGGTTTTCCGTTTATTACATTTTTTTTCTTCCACTACCGGGGGGTTTAGATTTCTTTCTTATATTAACAAAGTACTGCAAAGTTCATACGAATAGTATATACTTCATCAAATTCATATTATCAAAGTCTTTGCTTTAAATATGAATTCTTTTCAGATTATAAGTAACATTTTTTTTATTTATGCGAAGAATGAAAATGTATTCAGTGTTTCTAAGAAATAAGCTGAAACTTTGAAGTGCATGTAAATAATTCTTGTAGTAAAAAATTGAGGAATTTTCATGAATGCAAAATCTTTTCGTTGTTTTCTAATATCAGTCTAGACAGAAGCAAACAAAAGAGGGAAATTGAATGAACTACATGCATCCTCTTTTTCGAATACATTCCTTAAAGTTTTCAAACGACTTTCTATTCATAAAACTCTTTCAATGTTTCTATTTCATGCTTATTTATTGTGTTCTGGGACGTATTTTTTTGCATATTTTAAATTATTCTTAATGTATAAGTAAGTTATATGCATGGTCTTTGATGATGAATCTTCGCAGAACTGTTTTTAAACATATTAACAAAATATGACATTTATGCTTCAATTCTCCTACGTGAACAAAAACGTAATGTAAGCAATATTTAATTTGTAATGGAAGTTCAAATATATAAGGCAGTATAAACCTATGCTGCTTAAGTAAATTAAAATGAAGCTATTTATGGTAAAAAAAAAATATGATTTACATGCGAAAAACCACGAAAACCAGGCATGCAGCCATTTCGTTTGCCTAGTTTCGAACCTAAACTAAGCCCAACTACTTCGTACATATTCAGTAGTATACCACCCAGACGAGAAAGAGGGTAGTAACTGTAACTATTTTACCGAAGAGTCCGAGTTGTCCTCTGAAGGGACATACAGTTTACAAACATGTAGGAGGCAACGGTGGCCCAACTATTAAGTGCCTCCATAATAAAGTGACCAAAGGTTCCGGCCTTAATAATGACCATATAGAGTCATTATTATCAGTCATAATAATAATGCAAGTATTTATAAAATTTATGTGTTTTATATTCGGGCATAAATCAGATGAATCACATGCATTAAGAAATAGAGACAAAAAGTGTTAAAAAATACGCATGTCGCTTTTAAATCGCTTAGTTGGAAGAGTAATATATAGTTTAATAAGAAATGGAAAATAATTTTTTCGTCACTTTTTGAAGAACTGACAATTTGTTTCACAGCGTGTATGATAAATATAAAATCTTATGCATCGTAGAATAAAAAAATTATGTTAGACAGCATGGATGATAAATAACATAGTAACATAACGTAATAACATACCGGACGCGGAAAAGTTAAGACTCAACTACAGACGTTCGAGAAACCAATAAGTTTTATAAGCTGAATTAGAGGATAAAATGGTCCACTTTAGTAAAATCATCGCTTATTGAAATTTCGTTTGATATAAAAACGTGTGACTAAGCTGATCTTTAAAAAAATAAATAAAGACGTTTGAATATTTTTCGATGTTTCCCTTTTACAATGCAATATTATGTTATTTTACAATTGACAATAACGTTATTATGTTTTCCGAGAACTTTGAAGCTTTACTTTACTGAAGGATCAGCATTAAACAAAACGTTCTTAGTAATTTTAGCAAGACTAAAATAACTGTCCTTGGAAACAATTAGCTACTTGTTTCTGATCAAACCATTTAAAAGTGAGAATACTTTTCTATCCTAAAAAGAAGAAACCTGGCGTTTCTTATGCCTCAATCCTCTATTTCATTAAAATACGAGTAATTGCAAAATGTGATGTTCACCGAAGTCTGATAAATTGCATTAAAAACCTTAGTAATAAAATACATATTAATCTCTAAAACTGAGTCATCTATCAAAATTAGTGATTTTAACATCTTATTTAAAAATTCCTGTTGTATATGTTATGAAGGTGGAATCTGCACACTTACTTACATACGTACGTCTGTACGTACGTACGTATATATCAAATACCACTAGCCATAGAACTTTGAAATTTTGTAAGTGGGACTGCTATAACATCTAGTTGTGTACCTCTCTTTTTAGTGCAATCTGCCTAACCAAACATATATCTGTACATATGTATGTGCATATATATACATATAATCAAATGTATGAATGAAAAAATACTTCTATCGAAAATGCCAATGATTAAAAGTCCTACTTTCCTGTTTATATATTATATATATATATGCCCACACTCTTAACTGGTTCGGTGCAATCTCTTTATTTATTTATTTATTTTTATTTTTATATGTTGGCAAATTGTGCATTATTTACTTTAAATGTGACTGAATTAAGTTTTTCTTATGTTCCAGTTAAGGTTTTTATGCTTTTTATTAATCTGCATACAATAATCGTAGAATTAATTATCAATCGTTTAAAAGTTTAAGAGTCGCTAGGCCTAACGGGGCTGCTATTGTTCACATTTGAAACTCTTAGCAAAATAGTGAATTAAGTCAGTTGGGGCACCACTTTTAGTACGTCTTTGCTCAGTAGGGCCAAATGTAAACTTCTAACCTTCTTCAACTATTTTGTGCACCGAAAATTTTGTTCTTCTTGCGCGTTGGCCGAATTGCTTGTTTTTGGGTAAAAACCCTAATTTCAATTGTAAAAATTCTTTTTAACTGTATTTAGTATTTTTCGATATTTTACAAATTTTAATGAACATGTTTTGAGTTTTTAAGTATTTTTGCCTTTCCGAGAAGTGGGAATTGAATTTATCTCATGCGAATTATATTTCTAATGAAATTCAAAAAATAAGTTTAAATGAAGTGCAGCAAGAAATGTTTATAACAAATAACGTGTATAACAGCAATAAATGTGTGTCACCGTACAGGAAAATCATGCTATGTCCACATCAGATTTTTTTAAATACCTATCATTATATGTCTGATGGTTTTAAATGTAATTCTCCCCTGCGACGATCATGGGGTTCCGCAACAAATTAAAAATTATACGATTGCAAATAAAACCATAGCGTTTGCATTTACTGAAGCATTTATAGTCAGATGATTATGTCAAGCAAATCCAGTTTCGTAACCACGTGTAAAAAGGGTTGGCAGATTACAGTTTTGTAACCCATGTAATATTTAGCCAAAGTGATGCTTCATTTTAATCGAACAGTCAACTGTCAAAATGTTCAGATATGGAACATAGAAAATTATCATGCTCTCATTGAATACAAGCAGAGTTCGCAGAACTAAACATTTACTATACCATTTCACCAATAAGGGTGTCACATTCTTTCTATTTCCGAGTATATTGTGATCAGAACGCATCGTCTTGACATGGTGTGACTGTAGTTATTTTCTCAAAATTAAAGAGGATTGAGGATATGACAGGAAGACTGGACTCTACCTCTTAGGCATAGTAAGGTTCGTCATTACCTAAATAGTGAGCTTCCTTGTCACTGGACATTTAAGTATGGAGTAAAAGACTTAGCATTCTCCAGATACCTATCGCCTGGCCTCACAGTATGAAACCACTGTTTTTTTCTTCTTTTTTTTACTTTCTTATACAGTGTAAAGTAAGTATTATAATCGCGAAAAATTTGAGGTGTCATATTCAATATTTTGTTTTGCGTAGCATCTGTATGCACGAACAACAGAATAAATGACATATTTTTCAAATAACTAACTGCTATAATATCTAGTAGTGCACCTCGAGTTTTTATTGCAATCGACAGTACCTAATATATATATATACAGGCCTTTATTTTCGCCGCCATTAGTCGTAGTCATATACTTCTAGCTAATCAGTGTTTTAAATGACGAAAATATTCATGTTTTTGGGTATGCCAAATTTTAAAAAAAATAATTTCGGACAAATAAACGAAATATAACTTTGAATGCGGTCTCTCGATTCCTATATTTATATTTCTGAAAGTTTAAGTTTTATATTCGTTAGAAAATAAAAATACAAGAAATTTGACTCCTGTACAACAAAACGTGTTCGGGATATTTAAATTCAAAATTTGCATTTTTTATGTCATTTTCAACTTCCTATGAGGCATCGATTAATAAATTAGAATAATTCCAGGAAATATGTTTAAATGAAACGAATGTGTATAATTCAATAGGCCGTAAAAGGAGGTCATGTGGTGTCCACATCAGTTTTTTTTTCTTGGTTTATTTTTAAGGATACATTAAAGAGAACTCCTCTGCTAGTAATCATACAGAAGTTAGGAACAGCCTTATATCAGCTTCGTGATATTCACATTAGAATGTTAAAATGTGTGAGATTAGAATTGGAGACTGTAGTAGAGCTTGTACATACGCATCTTGTATAAGAAAAGAAACACACATCGAAACATCTATAACGTAACGACTAAAGTGTGAAAAGTTTTCTATTTTATTTCATGTACTACTGATATTTAATTGCGTACCTGAAACAATGTTTTGATCCGCGATGAAATATTTCTAACACTCCTGTGCAACAAATTAAGGAATTTCTTGTTTACGTACTTTATAATCTTGAATTGCATAAAAGAAAAGACGTGTATATACATACCACTTGTGGGATATAAACTTCTTCACTATCACGCAATATAACTAGATCTATTGAAATGTTAATCTTGCGATTTCTCGCAAAGACTTAAAGAGGAATACAACCAGGGGAAGGGTGTAAAAGACCCTTTTATTGAACACGATAGTTGACAGACGGCACGGAATTCCGTGCTTATAATCACCGACTTACTCACTTACAATCACCGACCACTTGCGGTGTAAAAGGTAGAAGATAGCGTAACACTAAATTTAAGTGGTAAGGGTAGTACAAGACTACACATTTCAGTTTTATATAAAAAATAGGTCGACTCAGAAACTACACCGGCAGGATAATAATACGGCGGCAAGAATGCGAAGATGATATTCAGATTTAACAGCTGGTACAAATAACAGCATCCGATCACAGTAGCGAAACCACGCTCTGTCTAAACGTTTTGCTTCATCAGTTTAAATACACTCGTTTAATCTAGCAATTTACATACTGGCGTGGGGAATAATAGAAGACAAGAAAGGCTAACTATTAGTAAAAATAAATGAAAGCCTACAAACTAAAGGGGAAAATTAATTTTTATTGCTCCTCTGTGATTAGTAGACCTCAGAGAATTTTATTCTGTTATAAATGAGGAAAAAAATTACCATTCTTAATAGAATGGCAATAATTAAAATTTAAAGCAAGCTTTTTTCAAAAACAAAATTCATTGAAATTCATGTTATCTCCATTTCTGGCATTTTCAGAGAAATCGTCTAACAAAAGCGATATTTAACTGAAATAAATTCTATTTCAATTATTCAGTTCTGTTATGCATACATATATGACTACCATTTTTTTATTTTATAAAATTTTATTTTATTAATAAAAATGAGTAAATAAATCAAAGTTCTTCAGCATAAAACTTGAAAATAATTATTTTTAGGACTTACAATTCAGTCTTCATTGTATGATCAAGCTAAACTGCGCTTGACTATACAATAAGAGGGAACGAAAAAAACTTTGTTTCGAAGTTCATATTGTCTGAGTAAGTGTGGTTCCAAATGGACTAAAACAAACTGTGCTCAAATTTCAGCCCAAAATATTGACATTTTGACGTTCCATACCTGAAGTGAATATCTGTACTGACTTTTTTAATGGTTTTACGCTTTTTTCATGAATTGCTTTGTCAAAAACACCATTATTAGAACGGAAAATTGCTTCCCACAACAAATTATCAAATTTAATGGCAAAATATGCTACTAGATTGCAAAACGGGTTCTAATCTGACAATTGGTTCTAGCTTGAGGTAAGCAATCACGTGGCTTCCAGGATTCTTTCAACGACTTTTTACTGTTAATTAGTTGGTTGTTCAGTGTGCTATGTCAATCCTTCTTTACCAGTCTGTATTTATGCTGAACTTAGATGGTGTCAACGAGAAATGCATCTTTTTGATATATTTGTTGGTCATAAACTGCATCATTTTGTATGCTTGTTGCACATCAATAAACTGCCTCTTCTTCATCTTTACCAGAAGATTGATGGATATACATATGGCCCACAACAGTTTTCGGGAACACCAGATAAATTCGTGAAACTCGTGAAACACTTCCCGTGACAGATTATATCCCTATTCCAGCTGATCTATCCGAAATTAGTAAAAAAGACCTCAGCAGTGACCAAAAAATACTTCCTTGATATTTCTAAGGCAGTATCATCATGGTAGTGCCCTTCAGACCTAGCAAACATGACTCCTGGGAAGATAGCTCTTTCTAGATGGTTTACTACAGATAACAGAATTCTTCATCTTTAGGTATCATCGCCTAACAAACAGAAAACTTGAAGCTATTAGCTGAATATATTATAAAAGTTTATGTGCTATTCTGGTTTGAAACAAAGAAAATCTCGAGAGCAACATATCGAACAGGTCTTGTTCACATATTCGTGAACATGGCTTGAGAAGAATACTGAAAGCACGAAAAACTGATTGGAACAGGAAAACAGGACAATGTCTGCTTCCCAAATTGAATATCAAAGCAAAGGAGTATTTTGAGATGATTTCCTGGAACAATCCTTTGAAACCACCGGCTATCTTGAACCTCAGCAACGAAGTCACGAGATTGATTACAGACGGTTCTAAGCCTGAAGTAGGAAAGCTCCCTCAAGTAGTAGAAAGGCATGTGAGACTGGTAACAGAGTCAATTTTCGAGTATCATATTTCAACAGAAATATCCATTTTGACCGTACTTGAAACCGTCTGAAAGATTTTCTCAAACGCTTGACAGCCCACCAAATGTTAAAACTTTACTTTTTATAGGGTGTCAATAAAGGTTTGCATTAATTTAATGTCATTCGTTTTAGAAAGAAATATTTCTTCCTCCTTTCGATTCCTTGCGTGTAATAATGCAAGTGTCTTAAAATATTATGTGTAAGATCTCATATCAGAATTATGAACCATCTCGTTGCTTATCAAATTATTGTGGACATTACTGCATTTTGAAACATTAGGCGAATATTTTTCTTAAACAGTTTTATACATAAAAAAGTGAGTTTTTAACTTATTTTAAACATAAAAAGCAGATGTGCACACCACATGACTTTATTTCATGCCCTATTAAATTATTCACACATTTTGCTGCACTTCATTTAAGCTTATTTTCTGAAATTATTTTTACTTAATTAACCGATCACCTCCAAACAAGTTGAAAAAGACATCAAAAGTTGCAAATTTTGAAATTAAATATCCCAATCAATTTTTGTAGTGCGGGAGTCAAATTTCTTGTAAATTTACTTTTTAATAACGAGTATAAAACTTTCCCCAGTGTGAGTATAAAACTTTCCACAGTGTAAGTATAGCGACGCTGAAACTGTGTTAAAAGCTTGTTTACATTATTTGTCCAAAATTAATTGACATTGCCAAAACAAGAATGTTTTCGTCATTAAAACTCTTCTGTAATTGGAAGTATGACTACGACCAACGATTGCGAAAATAAGGGCCGGATAGCTACTAAGCCGGGTAAGGAGGTGAAGTATTTTGCTTTTTGAAACGCGACTTTGTCGGGGAACGACTTTTTTTTTTTTTTTTAAAGAATTTTAGCATCTTTACTTTAAGTGTTTGTTTAGGAATTTATTTTCCTTGTACTATATTTTAACCATTTGCTTATTCAGTTTTTACACAATTTTTACGTGCACTTTCCATAAGTTACAAGTCAATCAAATCCTGATTTGTTTAAACTTGCAAGCAAATGTGACAAAACAAAATCGCTTCTTTTGATTATTGTTAATTTAACGGAGGTTGATTTATTCCCCTTGAAAAGTCAGTTAATCTCCTTCCAATGATAATATATAAGATTTTGTTTTTTCTCCTTTCAAATATTTTTTGTGTTTTGCAATAATTTTAGTCTCTTGATATTTATGTTTAAAAAAGTAGTTTTATTTTTTTTATTTAACTTTCAGCATACACTTGCACAAGCGTTTCTAAAAAACATTTTCGTTTCATTGGAAATAGTTTATTCTTCTTATTATTATTTAATAAATTTTATTTCTTACTGTGCAACTTCAGCACACGTTTTAGGCTTTTTTGTTCCAATAAATTTCTTTTAATTACATTTAATATATATATATATATATATAT
>KK118058.1:725756-745471 GCA_000611955.2 Stegodyphus mimosarum | reverse complement strand
TTGCCACCGGCCGCAGTAGATTATCCAAGTATTGTTGGGCCGTCATAGTGCCCTGAATACGACTAGAGGTGACCTGGAATCGCAGGCAATAGCGCCTCAAACCATTATGCCACGTTGTCGCGCGGTGGGGCGTTCCACAGTTACTGCTGAATTAAATCTGTCTCCACGTCGATGCCACACACGTATGCGGCGATTGTCACTGGACAAATAGTAGCGTGATTCATCTGAGAACACGACGTTTCGCCATTCTGTCATCCACATCGCTCCAGTCCGGCACCATTCTAAACGTTGGCGTCTGTGCTGTGGGATCAATGACAGTCTTCTTTACGGACGCCGTGAGTGCAGGCCACGTTCAACCAATCAACAGGAAATGGTTCTGGTCGACAGGGAACATTCAGGGTATCTTGCACATGCTGCAGAATCTGGGTACAAGTGATTTGCGGGACCGCCACAGCTTGTCGTTATGCGTCGATCCACGCGTGCTGACGTCACTCTGGTTGCTCCTGCACCCCTCCTTCTTCCCACATTTCCTTGTTCCAACCATGTTTGCCATAGCCGATGCACCGTGCTCGCATCCATATGGGTATCAGCTGCGATTTGACGTAAGGACCAACCCGCGCTTCTCAGTCCGATCACCATACCCCTCGTAAAATCGTCTATCTGCTGGAAGTGTCTTCGTTGACGGCTGCCTGGCATTCTCTCCCATACATTTCCAGTCTGAGGTAATGTATGGGAGAGTATTCATACATTTTCCAGTCTGAGGCAATATGGAACCCACATAACAAATTTCGATAGAAAATTAAGCTAATTCTCTCTAATTATATCAGCAACAATTTTTAACGATTTTCGTTTTTCAAATCAAATGGTAATAAAAGCTCAAGTTCTATCCAAAATTTCACCTATATTCAATTTTAGTCGATTAAATGTGGCAAAAGAATTATCATAATTGATCAGAAATCAATAACGTGAACAAAGAAACAAACACACAAACAGACGTTTTCCTTTACACGTACAGTTTTTGTAAAACTTACAAATTTTCGATTAACAAACTGATTTGAAAGCGATAAGTAACAACACTTTTCGAAATCAAGCATTTTTATCTCCAATGGGCGAGACTACTGGCACTCGGAAAAATGAGTGTGAAAATTAGCACTTTCAGAGTTTTTAATTAATATTTTGGCTGATTAAAGTCGTACGGAGATGGAAATAGTCGAAATGGCTTTCCTCCAATTTTTAGAATCGGAAATAATGTATTTAATGTTTGGCAACGCTATTTTTATTTCATAGTAAATTTTATATTAACAGACTTTAGGATTTGAAAGTGAGCAGTGACAAAAACTTTCGAAATAAAGCAGATTTTCATATTCAGCTTGGAAGACTGTTATTACTCGGAAAAATGAGAGCGAAAGTTATCGTTTTTTCGAGTTTTTAATTAATATCTCTGATTTTAGCTCATTGTTTTGGAAAAAAGTGGACGTCGAACTTTTCCAGAACCCAGAAAAGAATTGTAGAACGTTTGGGGACGATAGCTATAGTATTGACTGAGTTATTAGCGTGGAAACAAACAGCCTTTCTTCTTTATATATATAGATATATATGTATGTAAAAATTTAAGTCGGTTTTAAACTAAACTCGGCAGCACGAATAGCCCTTAGAAAGGAATAGCCGCCAGTGCCCTGATATCTGCTTTCTAGACCTTCGGCTTCGGGGAGCTTGTTATTTTTGCCTGGACAAGTGGTCAGCCTGTCGCTGGACTCGGGTGTTTAGTTCCCAAGCGAATTTGGTACTCATTTTAAAGACCCCCTCAAGGGATGAAAAGTTGAGTCAACCTTGCCGAGTTCGAAGATCGAACCCCGGACCTGTGATGCTGCTAGTGCCCTGGACCTGTGGACGATGCGTTAGCCAAGTTCGGTTCTACCCGTTGCAATAAAATGGGCAGGTGCGCAACTAGATGTTATAATAGTACCCTATACAAAATTGTAACGTTCTACTGCTGATCAGTTTTCAGTTATGCGAGATACATACATGCTTCCGTACGTACGTACACACGTTATAAAAAGTTCCCTTTTGACTCTATATTAAGACTATCTTACAATGTATTTCGGGAAACACAGTCGTTTATACTATACGTACAGGAGACCATCAATAGAGCAGCTGCACCATCTTTTCGACTCTCAGCTTTTGTGCTCTATTGATGGAAACTATCCACCATCCGCTATCAGCGGCATTTATTTGAAATAAAATTTTACAGAGTTACAATGAATATACAAATATACATATGACATACAGAGGCTGTTTCCAATAAAGCTCATAACAAAAATATTAAGAGAATTGTTACATGTGTTGAAAAATTTATGTTTACAGACTTTTATATATTAATTTTGAAGAATAACCAAATTATATACTATAAAATATCATTATACATTTTAAAGAATTTAGACATATATAATTTAGAAATATATAAGCCAAATAAAAAAAAAGAATGAGAAAAACACTAAATATAGAAAAAAATTAGTCTAGAAATAATTTAGTAGTCTGTAACTGTAGAGATAGGTAAAAGGTAAACAATCCTTGAGCATAAAAGTATGTCTTGAATATATGAAAAGAACAGTCCTTGAGTTGTAGTCTTTAATTTAAAAATATTTGAGTAGCAATTAATTGAAGTCAAGATAATTGACATATAAACATGTACAATGATGAAGACAGTAAAATTAAAGAGGACGTAATTAGAATAATTAAATTTTTTACATTAATAAATTCAGAAAAATCATGATGATTTCCTATTACACGAAGTTTTGAGGAAGGATGAATCCTTAGTTTACAGAAGTTCCCAAGTGGGAGGGAGATACTATACTTACAGACGTAACACAAAAAAATCGTCCGAATTGATTAGCAAAAGGTCAAAAAGTATATTTCTGTTGAAATATGATAGCCGACATTTTTCGCGATTACAATTGTTCCTTTACTTCATACGAGGAACTAAAAAGCGAACCTTCCTTTTGCATAACTTTCTTTGTTCACTAACTAATGGTTAGAATAAACTAAATAAATAGGTACTAAAGTTAAATAATTATTTTCAGATTATACTCTCAATAAGGTGTTTTTAAAATTGGTTCTTAAGATAAACATTTATTCTTGCGTTAATGAATTAATTAAACGGATAAAAATTTGTGAATGAATTTGCATAGAAACGCCTGAATTAATTATCTGTGCACAACCATAATAAATCAGTTGAAAGAATATCTGGATTTTTATACGTTAACTGAAGAATTTCTTATATTTTGTTCATTTTAAATGAAATTTCTTGGAAAATTGGAAGCATAAATTGTTCTTAATCAAATAAATTATGCCAAATTATGTCTTTCTTTAAATTGAATTAATCCGCATTTTAAGTAATGAGCTAAGAAAATTATACCGACGGAAGATTAGGAACGTGTTTGTTTTCTTTTTTCGTGTTAAATAAATAACTCGATTTAATTATTTAACTAAATGCCCTGAATATGTAGAATTTCTCTGAAAATTCAGAGCTTATTTGTGAAAGTTAAAAATGAAATATTACTGAGAATCTTTGTTCTGTAATTTTTACATTATTTTATTCAATGTAATTAATAATTATAATATTTGCCTTACTTATATAATACGGCATAAGAAAAAATAGTTTGGAAAGTCCAAAAGATGAGATTTTTTCCATATTAAAATTTATCAAATACCAAGGTATGGTATTTCAGAACTGCCCTAAAAATGTAATATTTTTCAGAACTCGTTTAATTTCATTTCAATTGTTGGCTGTCATAATGTGATGGCATGCCAGTCATGTTTTATTCGAAGAGAGGAAGTTTTATATTTGTGTCTGGAGATATGAATATATTCTTAATCTCCCTGTAGTGCCATCTGGCGGCAGCAATATTGCAAAAAAAATTTGCAGTTGTTTATTTTTAAAGAGTTTAGAAGAAACAAATATATATATATATATTAAATATATTTTTTTGAATTTTTTAATAGAGTATAATTTGCAAGAATCTGATTTTCTGGATAAGAATAGCTCAGAACAGTAATTGCAAAGAGACGCAGTAGCAAATACGACACAAATTAATAAAATGAAAGTTAGAAGTTAAGTTATCCAACGAACCCATTTTTAAATTTTAATGGGTCACTTGTAATTATTATTGTAGTTACATAAACATTTAAAAATGATAAAGTGACTTTAACAGATTTACCCAATAAATTTCCTGCAATAGTTTTTCAAAGATCTTTCTTCAAAAAATGTTTATCTTGAAATCCTTGTTTTATTCAGAATTGAATAATCAAACCGCAAAATTGTTGTCTGCCGTGTGAAACATTTACTGTATCATACAGTAATTGTGCTTTTGGAGTTTCGTTTAATTTATTATGAATGTGCTAACAATTCCTGTTAAAATGCTCTGTATTTAAAATATAAATTAATTCAATTCAAATCAGTCTTTTCAATTTAGTTATGTGCTTAAACATCTTTACTTAATATTGCAGGAATATATGCACCGCACACAGATATAAATATATAAAGAAAAGCCTAGGGTAGAATATAAATACAGAAGTATATGGAAAGTACACTTGACATGTATATATGGGGGGTGTACGTGACTTTTTAGTTTATACAGCCCTGAATCCGAGGGATCGTTAGGCATTGTGGTAAATTTTTAAGGCTTTAAGGCTTCATGTGAAAAGCAGTTATTGATTACTTTCTTAACATTTCAGATCACAGCTACATTAAGAGAAGCACTGTTTAACATTACTTTTAAGAAAGTGGTTAAGCAGTGCGCAATTTGATGTTTCTTTATTATTAGTAGTATTTGCGTTTTCCTCCATCAAAATCTGCATTCTTTCTCTGTTTCTTAGTTGCAATTCGTTCTAGTAATTTACTTAAACAATATTTTTATTTCTTTAATCTTTATAGGTGTCATCCTCAGATAAATATATTCAGTATGAAGTTTAAAAAAATTTAAACAAACAAAAATGTTTTTAAAAATTTCTTTACATCGTAGGTATCAATAATAATAAAATGAGAATAATATCTACAGTAGTATAACAACAGTGTAGAGTCGTTAGGTTTTCTGGTACTGGAGATGTGAAAATTGAGCAATGCCCTCACCGGAACTCGATCCTGGACCTCTCGAATACGCGCCAAGTGTGCTATCGTTACACCACAAATGTATGCTGGAAAGAGAGGAAAAATACCTTATATACTTCCCTTCTAAAGCGTGGCAGGGGATTAGGGGACCCAATCGCCAAATCCTAGCGGTGACGAATTATATCCCATCCCCTTTTAGTTCGGGCGCACTGTAGAGTCATGGGTTTAGAAGACGTAAAAAATATCCAATGACCTAGCCGGAACTCGAATCTGGACCTCTATAATATGAGCCCAGTGTGCTTCCGTTACACCACGAAGGCAAGCTGGAAGGAGGGAGAAAATACCTTATACAGTTTTACCAAGAATGCAGATTTCTGCAACGATGTTTCAAACTTTTGTGGCACATCATTTAGATAAACAGTTAACTGAGAATGATACTTCATCAATAATAAATATCATCAACGATAATTGTACAATCAATAATATTGCACTGATATATGCTAATATCGCACTAACACTGATCTTCGTCATTCATAACTGCACTGATACTTCATTAATGGTAATTGTCACATTCCTAAATATGTATATCTAAATTTGTAAAGCATCTTAAGATTTTTGAAGCAAGAAATGAAAAAAAAATAACCGTTCCCTCGCCGTAGCAGCTAATGACTTACATCATAAAAATACTCATGGGGAAATACAATAATTCCTTACCTTCTCCCCTACTGATTCAGCTCAACAGAGACTAGGATTTTTGAAGCGATAAAATAGAAAACCCCGTGTCCTCGCCATGATTCCAACCTCATATTTTCCATTTGCTAGTTGGAGATTTCACCGCAAAAGCACGTTGGGGAGAACGGGATGCTTTTACTGATATGTTCTAGGTATCTATATAGCTTTTTTCTTGAAGAAACACTTTGCAATATTTAAATGAGGAAACTACTGATTTATGATGAAGTATCAAACGTAAAATATAATTCATGCTTTATATGTTCTCGGTGAATATAACTGAGCCCTTCACAATAGTATTTCAACATCATGAGAGACAAGATAATTTATGATATAAAAGGAGAAGGTTTAGCTTTTACAAGGCTGTAGAAAGGTGTAGTGTAGTAATTTAGGATATGCTAATTTATGATAAAAAGAAGAAGATTTAGCCGTTAAGAAGCAGTAGTGGAATTTAGGATATGCTAATTTATGATATAAAAGGGGAAGGTTTAGCTTTTAAGAAGCTGTAGTAAAGGTGTAATTTAGGATAGGCTATCTACTGATCAATAAATGACACGTAATAGCTGTTCTGCTTACCAGCTACTTCGTATCGAACTTAGTAATGAAGTTGTGTGGCATATATACAGGTTAAACGCAGGACAAAATTTCCATTTTGTAAATGGTCTTCGTGATGTAACGGTACCACACTCGGCGCGTGTTCGAGAGGTCCTGGTTCGAGTCCCGGCGAGAGCGCTGCTCATTTGCCTGTTTTATAGTAACCTAATGACTCTACATGTTAAATATCTTTTAGATTCCTCTCGAAAGCAGGCAAAAGATAAACAAGTGACGCCTAAATATGTCAATATTTTATTTTATATGTAAATTCAGCGCTAGCAATAGCATTAGCATTTTACGTTTGTTAGACATACGAACTTAGTGAATTCTTGATGATGTACTGTATAACTTCTCATAGTTGAGACCCAGCTGACCGGTAATATCAAAATAACGGCACATTTGAAAGTCTAAATTTAAATCCAAAATTTAAGCCTTTGAGAGGTACAAGTAAACGTATGAGGGACACAAGCGATGTGCAATGACTCAACTAATAACGCCATCTCGTACTAAGTAACCCTAAAAAAATTTGCAAGCTTTATAAGCGTTTCCAAAAAAAGGATGAGGAAACGAGCAACTGAAGCCTTCGAAAAGATCTAGAACTTATCTATTATTGTACATCGTGCAATTCCACCGTGCACCTTGCATCCAGTATTTATTAAAAATAATGATTTAGGATATAAAGAGATTACAGTATAGTTTCAATGTAATTTGAAATTCACAAATTGAATTCAGAGCATCTGTTCTGATGTAACGAAAATAACAAATAACATTACGAGATAAATATGATAAGTACTGGGAATGCAGTATTATAATGGGCTGTACTAATAATAAAGAAGTGTCCACGGGGTTACATCGTTTGAGAATAACATCAAAAACACTGCGAGTAAGAATCTGAGATCGAATGCAAAAAATTGGGAATACCAAAAATACTTTTGACAAGAAACTAAAACAATAAAAAAACCTTAAAATATTATGCTGGAGTCTGTTATTACAACTTATAAAGTTGACAAATGTAATCTTTTGAACATTCATAGGGTGTAAAAAAGTTCAATGAATTTATGCAGTCGTCATAAAACCTTTTAACGCAGTATATTGATATTTACCTTTAATTAAAAACCTTTGGAAAGGCAGGAGATGAGTTTGTGATGATTTTATGTGATTATCCTCCGTTAAGGGGCATAAGAAAGTGTAATGATGAGAACTTCCCTGCTCCGCTGATATACTGATGTCAGAGATTGTCATATTTCTTGCGAAGAAATATAAGGGTTCGTGTCCTATTATATAGTAATTTAATGAAGGATTCGAGTACAGAGATGCGAAATTTACTTTGGGGATCAAATTATATGGGAGGATGTGGGTATATATGCATACTTTTGTTTTTGACGATTGAAGTAAAATAAGGATATGCACAGCTAGATAATGTAACAGTACCATATACAAAATTTCAACGTTCTATGGCTAAACTTTTTTGAGCTATGTGTACGTACAAACGTCCCGTACAATACAGTTTGAATCCGTTTCACAATCCCTTTTGGAATAAAAAGTAACGTACATGCAGACGTCACGCAAAGAAATAGTCAAAATGGATATTTCCGTTTAAATTTGATAACCGAAATATTTCGCGATTACAATACTTCCTTTACTTTGTACAAAGAATTTAAACCAGTGCTGTCTGACATGAAAGAATTAGTTTGCTTCTTCATACTTTGACTGTGAGTCACAAAGTTCATCTCTATGTGAGATTTTATTCGTTATTAATAAACATATGTATTCTAGTATTCTTTATACCTAAATACTCGGCGTCATATCCAGTTATTCTTCATATCAGGCGTTTTTCCAACAGAAAAGTTATTTTAGAGATGTTCTTTATCTCTTAAGATTCTTGCAGGAATTTCGCATTGTTTTGGAGTCGATACAGTTTAAAAACTGCTTTTTAGATCTTAAATTAAATTCAAAATCACATCACCCAATTTAATTTATGCCTTTATTTCGAAATAATATGTTTCCTCAGTTCTGCTTAATATAATTCTGGTTACAAAATTAAACAGTTCTATTTAATTCTATTCTGGGCTACCATCTCTGCTTAGAGAATTTGGTATATCATTACACATGTTAAAACTGTTAAGTTATTCGTTGATCATCTTTCTTCTTTGCACAAAAATGCGAATGATTTTGTAAAGTTCTACTGTCCTTCTGTTGCGTAGAATCTTGAGAAATAGTGATTGCACTGAGGAAGGGTTAAAACTGCCCTTTATTAAACTCTTTAACTCATTTACAATGCCTCACCTTGACGCTAACATACTACGCTTCAACATGGGTGGTAACTGAAACAGTAGAATCAAACTTAAGAATTTAAGATGTTCACAAATAGTAGAATTACAATACAGGGCTCATATAATCCTACAGCCTACAGCGTGTAGATGAGTCTAGTGGCGGCAAGATAATAGCGCTTAAGACACGTCAAACCATCAGTAACTGCTAAACAGAAGTTTGCGTATAAGTACGCATGGCAATTTTCCGGTCTCTCTCTCTCTCTCTACTGGAAGGTCGATATTTAACTTATTCTTCCACTGGTAGAATTTGCATTTCTTGCACGAGCTACCAAATTAAAATATTCTGGCACTGACAATTAAGGGAATGAAGGCTTGTAGGAAAGTGACTTAAAATTAAAATTAACTGGTTATTTAAAATAAATATAATTCCCTACAATTTATTTTCATTATTATTTTAATGTAGTAACTGAAAATGCTCAACAGTGACAGCGATATCATGGTTGCATACATAATTTTAGGTATTCCATTGAAGAAGGGATATAATTAATATTAATTCTAGTATGTCTGTGACAGAACTCTGAGATGCAATCCATCGCGAAATATTTACAACTAAAAATGCATAAAATACGATAACGAATATTTAAACTAACTTGCTAGTAGATACGTATGTTATTACTTATCGATGTATAAAATACCATTAGCATAAATACGCCGAAAAATCGTAGTATTTTGATGAAATGCAGACAGATGTTCTTTGATTAATTTAATTCAAATTAATATTGTTTCAACGCAAAGCTTCTCATTTATTTATATGATTTTTAATGTTTTTAATAAGCTTACAAGATATTTATGAAAACAAATGTTGTGAAGCGAGTTACATAGAAATGCACTGGGAATAAATCAAATTTAAATTAAAATAATTATAATAATAATTTTAATTATAAAGTATAAATAAAATATTGAAAATATTGTAAAGCGTATTTTGAAAATCAGTTCTCATTAAAACTAGTTGCATTGTGCATATCAGTATATAAATATAAATTTAATTGGAAAATACACATTAAGAATTTATTCACATTAACTTCGCGCCTGAATGATACAATATGTATATTTTTACGAATTTCTTCCTGATTTATTTATTATTAACACTTGAGTGTATACTAAATTCATATTCATGAATAAAATCTAATTTTCATTTGCCACATTTTCTGCTCAGTTTCAGAAACAGATAAATACTTTTGTTTTATCCGCCTTTTCATTTAATTTTGAAATAAATTTTACAACATCGAAACAGAATGAATTTCTTTCGAAGTTTATAAAAAAACTTCTCTTTTGCTTTCTTTTAATTAAAAGGATTTCATATAATTTTTCCGTGCCACTAATTTTCAAGAACTGTTTGTAAGAAACCAAACATAGCAAATGTCGAGCTAATTTCCCATTTCTGCATGTGGGTGTTCTCATGCATGGAACTTTACAAGCTAGCTTAAATTGCTGGCAATTTGTTTGTTCACCTACAAGCAAATTAACTGATAGATTTAGAACTTCTTGATAGCAATGCGTGATGAAATCTAGAAAAGAAATTGCCTCCCCAATTCGTAATGACACTTCATAGCATATCGAAATCCCTTAAGATGGTCAATGATGCCCGTTGAATACGGAGGCCATCAGTCTTAATAAATCAATCCTAAGACACAAGTAGTGACAGCTTACATAACTCTCTGGAGGGAATTTTCAGACACATTTCTTGGAGTAAATCGCTTAGATGGGAAATGATACATTTGTTATGCGTTCTGAAAGGAGAATCGAAAACTACAGCATGGAAGGAAAGCACTCTAACGCCCAATCAGAAGAAGGAGTACCAAAGGCATTTTTTACGAAGGTTGTTTCCCAAACCCAAAGAATACGTGTTTTTGTTTTCTCGGAAGAAAAAAGAGAAAAAAAAAAGACGAGTGAGAGAGAGATTCTAGATGAAAGTTACGATTTCGTGAGGAACTATTACTACTTATTGAAACAAAATGTCTTGTGAATAAATACCACATATCAGAAAAAATACGTGGGAGGTGCCTTCACCTAGGGCAAATAAAACATCTTCGTTAAAGAATAACAAAAAGTGAACAAATGCCTGCGACTCCAATGTAAAATTTTCTTTAGTTCCATAACCTGTTAAATAATTCAAGATTTCGGCTATTTATTTAGTTAAAAAGACTGTTACAGAGTTGAAGATCTCATTTATGTATTTTAATTTTTAAGCCTGTAGAATCATTAGGATTTTTGAAGCAGGATACATGAAAAATGAGCAATGCCCTCCTCGGGACTCGAATCTAGACATCTCGAATACGCGTCGGGTGTGCTAACCCTTACGCCGCAAAGGCATGCAGAAAAGAGGGAGAAAATACCTTATATACTCCCCCTTTTAAAGGGTGACTGGGGATTAGAGGACTCAACCGCCAAATCCTGGTGGTGAAGAAATATCATCCACCACCTTTTAGTTTGGACGACATTATAGAGTCTTTAGAGAGGCTTTTTTTAAGCAGAAGACACATGAAAAATGTGCAAAGCCTTCGCCTGGACTCACACTTGTACGCGCCGAGTGTGTTAAGCCTTACACCACGAAAGCATGCAGAAAGAAGGGAGATAATACCTTATGAGCCATGAAATTTTTTATTACTTTGAAAACAAAATAACAATAACAACAAAAAATATCTTTCAAGAGATTACTTTTCACTGACCTTCATTAACACCTTGCTTTTAAAATCTAGGATTCGTTACATGTATACTACTTTTTGCTTTGGAAGGAAAAAGCAGATTTCTCTTTCACAGCCAATGAAAAATTTGAGTCTGCATGGCACTTTTCAAGCTGAACGCAGAAAACTCCTTAGTAAAACACGAATATAAAATATATGTTGACTTATAAACACAAAATTTAAGTAAAATATATTTCTATAAACTGACATTTATGTCAGTAAACTCTGTGCATTGAGTCTCACTGTGTGCTATAAATTTTCTTATATGCTAGTATAATGTAAATAACTTTGTTATTGTAAAATTATGTTACACGTTATAGTCTATCATATTCATGCTTACACTGAAAAATTTATGACTGTGTGTAACAGAATTATCTGCTTAAATGACCATGATTTTTTTTCTCTATAAGGCGTTTAATGTAAGTGAAACATACAAATAAAAAATGAACGATCAATGAACTGAATATCGATGACTGAATAAAATTGCTCTATGACAATTCATTTTTATCTAATTCAGATAGCGACAAAGAAATTAAAACAGACTGTCAGTCTGTCAATCGAGAGCTGGAAAAAAGTATATAATGCAACCATAGAGCTTAATTTGTGTTTTTTAAACAATTAAATGTGCATTAGGTTATGAACATTTTAAAAATATGAATTTTCATGAATATTTTAGCTATAGAATAACGGTACCCTGCAAACATGACGTATGTCTTAGGGCAGGGCAAATGTGCGGAATTAAATGCCATTCCAGTGAGAAATTTTATTAGAAAAAAGAAAAAAAGTAAGAAATACGTAAATATATAAATATGTAAGACAAATAAAAAATAGCTTAAAATATTACATGAATAGCTAATGAACAAACTAATGAATTAACTCAACAAAGAAATGTTATGTGGTGTTTTGAGGGTTAAAAACATAAATGTGTAACTTTTAATATGATTTCTACATAGAAACATTTACATTAATAAAGCATTTGTTACGTTTCTCTTAGTAAAACATTTCATACCTTTAGCAGCAAAATTTAAAAAACCATGTATAGTTAAAAGGTGAATGGAACCAGCTACAAATTTAATATTATTTAATAATTTCTGCTATTTTACACAGCACGAACCATTAATCGCCAAAACGAACGAAATTTCCGTTGAACCACTTCGTCAAAACTTTTAAGTTATCGTTGAAAATCCATCAAACTCAGTTACTTTGCTCTCAGCTATCTTCTACAAATTTTTACTTTAAGGTATAAAACACTTTCATTTACAACATAATAAATATTTTAATCAATGCATTTTTTTTCTAAGATAGTCACGTAAAAAGTTAGATTTTTTAGACAACTTTCCCACTTACTTATTGGGTTGGAACGATTTCATACAATCTTGTACCTTATTTGGAAATGACAGTTGTTATTGGAAATACATGTTTTGTGACACAGAATTAAGTTACATAGTACAGAGTGAAAATGAAGAACTGTATTGAAGATGCTATTTATCTTTAATGATATATTAGTACACTGACATCTGCTTATGTTTAGTAACTGTTGCTCCCTTTTAGTAACTTAAATGAATTAAAAAGGAGCTTCAGTCAAAAACACTGAATACATAATATAGAAAAATAAGATTTTATGAATTATTTTATTTTTATTAATTTAAGTTTATTACTATGAAAATTTAAAGAAGAAAATTAAGTAGTAGATTATGAGCTTAACTATTTCTAGATAAAATGTAAATTTTAAAGGAAAAGCACGCATTTTATAATGAAATACTCCTAGCTGTGTCTATGTGACCTTACTAATTACGTTTGTCCCATCAACCTTGAATTTGATACTAATATGTTACTGCAAGACTAAAAATCTTCACTACATCATAATGATATTAAAATTTAAAAAGCCAATTGAAAAACTTAAATGCTTTAGAAACATGTAGGTCAGCAAGTATTTAGTGGGTAATAGAGTAACTTTTTACTATCATATAAGTAATTATTTAGCTTATAAAAATATCTAATAAAAGTTTAGACAATAACTATCAGATATATATCATTGCAATGAGAGATTGCTTAATGATTGCTGCAATAATAGATCATTGCAATAAAATCCCCATATCCTTAATATATATGCTCGAATGTGAAAAGCTGAAGTGTGAAAAATGTGCATGAATATTGAAATTATTACGTTAGAAAGATATAATTTAAACCGTTCTTTGCTAAAAATATAATTTTCATAAAACTTAGATAATCTAGCAAAGCTATTCATGAAGGTATTCTTTACATTCGTATTTCTTTATATTTTTGTAGCAGAAACCTCGGTTGATGTGAAGTGGCACTAGGAATCCCTTATTAATGCAATCTAACTAAGAAAATAATCATTACTATGTTTGTCTCCTAAACTATATCTAATTGCAAAGGTCCGTTCACTAGGAAAACAGAGTACGTAGACTTTACTTGATTATACCATATATTCATCTTCAAAATCATATGAGTGTAGAAACCATGAAGCATGAGACCAAATAGCGTACATGAAATATGCCACGTTGTCTACTTCGATAAGATTATGCAAATCCCTGCCTAATCTTTCAGTGTCTTCCAGTTTACAACTGGGAATTACTGGACATCAGTTACCATTGTTCATATCTGTTATGCTGCATTAAATAGACGTTTGTATTAGCTAATGAATTTTGCCATTGATCCACGGCATTAAATCTCGTCGTTGATTCATAGCAGGAATTTCAGTTTCTGGACTGACAATGAAAGATATCTTGGCTCATGACAAGAATAATTTACATATTTATATTTAATGCTACATCCATCTCTTTCATTCAAAATTTCACGGTATCCGCATAACCTTGAGATGCCTATGCAGAAGTCATAAAACTCCAAATGTTTCAGGAATTACGCAAACTATGTAGCTGCGCTCTTCTTCATACCTAACAATATGACAGCTGTCAAATTCCAGTCTCGTTGCAGCTTTTACTCAGGATTGCATTTATGTTTTAATGCATCTAATGTGCTGTTTACAACCAGATTTACTTTCAACGTAGTGTGCTGTAACCAGGATATATATTTAACACTTTATTCTGTCCTTCTATTTTGGTGGCATTATTTAATATTAACATTTTGTGAGGTCTTAAATTATTAACTTCTTGTTTCTCAAATTAAAATGAAAATTATAAAATTATGTAGTTATCTGAATTTTTGAAAATAGTAATACCTATAATTTTTAGTACTTTTTAAAGTACATGAGTGTATACCCAATGCACTTGTTCTGTTATATTACTGTTGCAGCGCTCAAATAATCTAAATGAAGAAATCGAATGAAAATTCTTTGTTATTATTAACCACTACACTTTCATATAAACATACATGATAAATATTTATTTTGCATTTTTAATAGAATTGAGAGGGCAGTGTTTTACCCGTGTGGCGATTATTAGTTTTAAGGATTAATGGGTATTATCTCTGTAATAAATACTCAGTCTGTAAAAAAAGCTTCCATTTTCTGAAAGAGGCTTACAGTTTTTTATGCTGCGAATCTCACTACTTATTTATTAATATAATTAAATACTTAACAATAATTTGTAACTTGCGATCTCTAATATCTTAAAGTAGAAATATTATTCCCCTCGAAGACGTAATAGCATTAAAATTAATTCGGTACTGAAGGTATATAAATATAGGTAAAGAAAATCCAGAAAAATAAATGAAGACATATTTATCGGAAACTTGATTTTTAATAATAGACAATGATATAATAATAGACCATGGAAGGAATAATTACCATGCAATTTTAATAATAAGAAATAATTATCATGGAACATAGGTTCGCATTCTACTCTGAGAGGCTCAATATCCACCACGATGGATCGAACATGGTGCACCTATGGTCTGGCCTCTTCGTTCATTGGATATCAATCCAATAGACTTTTTCTTCTTGGGTCACATTAAATCTTTAGTGTAAGAAACGCCTGTGGACTCGGCTAAAGATGTCACTGCGAGAATTGTTGCTGCAGACAAAATTAACAAACACCAAGAATCTTCGAAAGGGGGCACCAGTCATTCATTCGCCGGTGTGAACTGTAGAATGAGCTGCGTGCCGCCACTTTGAGCACTTGCTGTGAGATTTTTCTCTAACCAATATATCAGATTGTGTAAGTTTTGGTATCATCCATTCATTCACCAACATTGTTGATAATTATACAAATCTTTCATGCAGATTTACTAAACGCATAAAAACCTTAACCGAGGGATAAAAATAACATTATTCAATTATTTTTAAAGCAAAAAATGCACAATTTACCAACATATAAGAAAAAAAACTGAGCTCACTGACCCGAGTAAGAGAGTGGATATATACATGCATAAATTTATATACTTTTGGTACGGCCGATTGCAACCAAAATAGAAGGTGGACATCTACATGTTATAGCAGTTCTATATACTCGTACAAACTTTCAACGTTCTGAGGCTAATTGTTTTTGAGTTATGCCAGATACATACACACATACGTACTTACGTACGCACAAACGCCACGAAAAAAATCTCTTCAAAATCCATTTTAAATCAGTTTTATAATTTTTTGGGGAAAAGGTGTCCTTTATTATGTACTTGCGTACGAATGTCGCTCAAAAATATCGTTAAATTGAATTCGATAGCTGTCAAAATAGACATTTTTATTGAAATACGATACCCGGTATTTTTCGCTATTTCAATACATCCTTATTACTTCGTACAAAGAAGTAAGAATTAGAAGTAAATTTGTTATTGTAATCGTGATTTGTAGAGATATTCGATAATGTCATTTCAATCAAATGGTGCGTAAATTATTTCTGTAATCGTAACTGATTTAGCACCTAATCCAAAATCGTTCAATTATTCGAAGTTCAATTATTTAAAATTCTATTTGTACTAGTGCTGTTCAAATCTTGAGATTTTACATAAAACCTCAATTTCAATACTATTAGCGTTCCTTAACATATTATCCCTTGCGTCATACAGCTTCTCCTCCCTTTAAACCATTTGTTAATGTTACTCACTCTTCTTTCTTTGGAGCACTATCCATGAAGTCCATGTAGGCAGCACAGGCTTTTAGGAAACTCAAAATTTGTCGGCAGATATCTTTCTTAGCTTTGAAAAGTCACATTTGCCGAAGGAAAGCTCACATGGACCCGAATCTGGATTGCAAGAATGACCGGTAATGAAAGTCTTGAATTCCTTAACTAAAACGTTTGTTCTTTATACTAGTGAGTCTTTACTTCATTTTACGGAAGACAAAGAGCATACTAGTTTTTTGGGTCCTCTGCCTTTCCTTGACCTTGATGGGAGAACCTTTAACAGAAGATGTCCATACGGTAGATAGGGATTTAGTTTAAGGATCATATTTCTAGAAGTAAAATTTATCATATGTTGTGATATTAAAAATTGATTTTCGGAGATCTTAATCTTGAAGAATATACCCCGCCCCTTTACTCAAACCTTTTTCTGTTGGATTATTAGGAGATGAGGAATTCTTTAACAGCAAATACAGATGACATCATTTTTTCTGATGAAAAATGTTTCTAACGGTTATCTCTCCAGTATTTAGGATATCTTGAATTTAGTTATACATTAGATACGTCTTCTTTACATTTGCTCCAAATGAGTATGAGTTTTTTCCCTTCTGCTTATCTTGTGGATAGGAGATCAGAGAGAAGATCTTCTCCTTGCGGAGAATATCGTTTCCTTCTGAACTCATCCTGAAGCCTTTCGGAAGACTTCTAACGTACATTTAGCACTCTAACAGGTCGATTCCTGTTAACATTGGCGCGGAAATAGAAGCTGTAACCACCAGGATATTGAATTAACAGTTAGAGTACGCGCTCAAATATTCGTCCCAAGTCAATACGAAAAGATATCATGGCCGTTTAATCAACATCCATCATTTCCAGCCAACAGAATTAAATTCATAGATTTGAAAACAAGAAGAAACCGGATATTTGTCTGCGCTCAGTTACGCGTCTAAAATAGATAATAAAGTTAGTTGCGCTGTATGTTTGTAGTAACGAAGAATCATTCGATCAGCTGGATAGGACATATGAATTCCGAAATAGCGTGTTAAGCAGAACTGGCAGCCATTAGAGTGGTGCTGCAAGTAGGAGCAGAATACCATCTGAGCATTAAATCAGATAGCTTGGCCGCTTTCTTAGCAATTAAAAATCCCATGGATACATCAAGCATAACAGAGGACATCAACATGTTCTCAAACTCAGCTCAAAATATGAAAATTGAAATCTCATGGATTAAAGGAAATCAAGGGAACGAAAGAAAACAATTAACTGGCAAAAACAACAGCAATTAATCAAGGAGTTGAACTTATAAAAATATCGTGGTCTTAGTCATATATAAAATTCCAACTAAAGCAAAATGCCTTATTAAGCTGGAAAAATAAATGGGACAATGCGCTAGAAGGAAGAAAAGCTAGAAGGATGAAGAGCTAGAAGAAAGAAAAGCTTCCTTCGAAAAAGTGCATGAAAAATATATCTGCACTAACCGTTACCTTTCTCAATCTGGTCATGACCCTTTTCCAATACATTTTCATGCGAGAAATATAAATAAAATTAACATCTAAATTTCAATTAAAGAACTTAGATAACAACGAGCTCGCTTTTAAAAGATACCTGATCATAATTTCATACCTCATGGCAAATTCAATAGCATCAGGAAAAATTCGCAATAAATTTGAAAGAAATATGTAATGTCTCAGACTAATACTTCTTACACATTCAGAGTTATAGAAGCTATAGAAGTATGCTCTCCTGATTCTGATAACTCATTTTTTACCCTACCATTAATCAAAATGCATGACAGAGACTAACAAGTTAATTAGTTGTAAGAAAAAATTAATACTCTATGCATATTTCAGTATACTCAGCATATTCAGTAAATTTCATATTCAGTATTTCATACTCAGCATATTGAATAATTCAGCAAATTCAGTAAATAGCATTGGTTAACGGAGCATGATAATTGATAGAATATCTAACAGCCCTGTGCATATACAATTATTTCGATCTTTCACTGTTATCCTATTATAATGTATTTGTTTCGTTAAAGTTGTCCCAAATTTCGAGGTCTCATTGCCTCGGATGCGCATGATGGGCTGCTGAAGATAGCGGAGCTGGTTCTGTGGCGTGGAACAACGCAGCTTTAAAAATCTGAAAAGAAGGCTAGTAAGTGGAAGCAATATCTGGTGATTTATTACGATCTGATGTTTTCCTTACTTTACCTCCTCTGCCTCTACATCTGAATTCATCGAATTATCTGTGCACTCTTGCTTGAGACCAAAGATTTTCTGTTGAAGCATCGTGTAAGCCGTTTAAGATAACTCGCGTTCACTTAATTCAACTTTTCACTCATAGACATTCGTGGCCAGAAAACGTTCTGAATTCAATGTTTCAATGTTTCAAAATAAAGTATAAACTATACAATGAAGAAATCTTCTTGCCAGATTGCAACTGATAATAAGTGCATCATTGAAGATGGCACAATTAGAACGTTTCTCTTGCATGAACATTTTCTTTAGCAAGTGCTTAACACAGCGATATTGAAAAACTCAAAATCACCAAGGAAATTTCCTAAAAATAGTATTTAAAATTCATGGATTTTTGGTAAAATAAGAAAACGTTCAAGTCGTAGAACATCTACAAAATGTAGGACGGCTGAAAAATCAGCTTAACATTTGATTAAATTAAAATTTTAATAATAAATGAGTTTGCAAAATGTATGTAAATTATATTTCCTTTCAACAATGTGAAATTAATGATGTAAATAATTAAAGATAAGATAGAAATGCTAGGCCTTTTCATATTATTATAAAGATACTTTTATGTATCTCAAATTCGATAAAAACTTCAGTCAGAGCATTAAGTAATTCAAAAGCAATTAAATGATCAAATTCGTAGAAGCATTTAATTTAATTATTAATATGAACAATTCTACGTACCTAAGATTAGCAAAAAGATCAAAAGCTTCGATAAAGAAATGAGAATTAAAACCAATCCTGCATTTTGTGGCAGAAAACTAATATTTTGTTTATGAAAAGGGATAACTTATGAAGGAAACTGTAGCAATTTAAACGAAAAGCAGTAGATAGGTAACAAACCATATTAACTGGCTAATAAACTTATATAAATAAAATTTTAAAAATAATAGCAAATAGCAAAATCTTTTAAAAGCGCTTGAAGAATTTTATATTTAAAGCTTCGATGCAAACTCGACCAAATTAATATTTTAAATTTTATG
>KK118058.1:687314-725733 GCA_000611955.2 Stegodyphus mimosarum | reverse complement strand
ATTATAAAATACTGAAATTTTGATTAGGAAACTAAAACTATAATATTTTGCACTGTAAAAGGAAAGAAAAACACGAAATATTCCTTTTTAATTTTTCTCTCTGGAACGAAAAATTTCATTTCCGTTCTGATGCCCCGCAAGAGAATACTTCTCAATCTCATTTTTATTTTCATCTACTTTAAACTTCAAAGAAATATTTTTCTTTTCCATAGCCTGAAAGAATATAGGAAAGTATTTGCGAAACATAAGAGATCGAAGTGAAAGAAAAAAAAACATAATTTAGGCTTACTCGTTTTATACTATATTTTTTAATAAATGAGTAACAATAATAAAGAAAGAAAATCTGCGTCTCTGAACTCTGAAAGATTATACTTTTAATGGGTGTAGAATCGAAGTACGGGGAACAAACCAATCTACTTTCAATAAACAAAAACTGAATTAAGTGAGAGCGTTTCGTCCTTCTTCCAAGTAAGGTTCAAATTATATTTGTGCTAGAGCCAAATCATAAGTCACGAACAATACTCAATCAATAGAAAGACATTAGTCAGTTTAAGCCAAAGGAGTCCTCATAACCAAATTAAGTTAGTAAAATATTCTTTTAAATCAAAGTTGCTTATGAAGAACACACCTGAACGCGATGCTTACTTTAGAAGAGATATTCCCCGACACTCACATTTTCAAACTGAAATTTAAAAGTAAAACAAAAGTTATACATTTATTAACATTAAAAGTAATTCAAAATCAAAAGAAGATCGAAATTGGCATAATCCTTTAAATTAAAGTTTTATAAAAATAATTAATTATAAATTTAAATTTCAAATTCAGTAAGGAGATTAAAATTAACTTACTTGCCTGCAAAAATTAAAAACGAAATGGCTGGAAATGCAATTGTATTCAGTGATGGAATGTAAGAGGGTTGTCTTAAAATGTGTTCTCTACTTAAGATAGTTTATACTAATTAAAATACTGACTAATTTTTTTTCTTTTAATAATTCACGGTTTTAATTGAATTTCTGTTCCTTAGAGATGGTATACAAAACGTTTTCTAATTACAAATCATATATATATATATATATATATTCAAAAGTCAGTATAAATATTCAAAAAGGATCATGAGAACAAAGTTTTAAAAACAAAGACCAAATGCCTAAAAGCTGCAGGTTCGTCAAATGTGAAAAGATATTTTTAAGCAAGAGGTTTATTTAAAAAGTAATGAGGAAGTTTAATTTGCTCGTTTACATTAATTTTCCTCTGAAAGTCTTAATCATTTAGAATCTCGAATAAAGTTGCACCGTACGGTATTATAAGTAAACATTTGACAAAATGGAAAACATTGAAAGTAACATAAAAATGTAAAATATTTTAAGTGATATATGAAATTTATTTTATATATCAAAAGTGATATATAAAAGGTGATATTTTAAAATTTAAAAAGTGATATGTAAAATATTTTAAAAAGTGTAAAATATTTTAAAGCCTTGAACTTGGGAAATCAATATTACTTTTTAAAATATTTTACATTTTTATGTTACTTTCAATGTTTTCCATTTTGTCAAATGTTTACTTATAATACCTTACGGTGCAACTTTATCAGAGATTCTAAATGATCAGGACCTTCACAGGAAAATTAACTGTAAAGGAACAAATTAAACTTCCCCATTACTTTTTAAATAAACCTTTTGCTTAAAAATATCTTTTCATACACACATATATTTATATATATATATACAAAACAGAAAAGACGTAGCAATGCTTATGGTGTAGAATGTAGATCCATATTGAAGAGGAAATTTGGCAGCCGAGTAAGATTAAAAATTCAACTTTGTTCCAAATAACATTTGCAGTCACAATTTACTTGGCACAGTTGTGCCTATTCAAGAATGTTTACATTTTTGATACTGTAACGACAGGAAGAGAGCGGCTTATATATATATATATATATATATATGTATATATCAAACAAACCATATCCAAAAAGCAAAAAACCGAAAGCACATTGGTGAACTGCATGAAAGACACAAAAATTGCCAAATCCCCAAAATGAAAAAGGAAAAAAGAAATTTGCATCTTTCGTTGCGTCGTCATCAGCCTGCTTCTGAACCAACAAAGACACAAATTAAAGTTTATTAATTTAATTTCTACAATTCAGTTGGCATTCTAGTCGAATCTATTTTTGCAGAATATTTATATTTTTAATAGTATTAGGAGAGGAATAAAGCAGCGTCTTAGCGGAAACAGAGGTAGAATCAAAATAAGTAGTTATCTAATATGGCAGCTTATTAAGAGAAAGATTTCTGTTGGAATTAGCTACGTCATTATCGTTACGTAAATGTCCTGCTATGGATTAATCTAAAAATGACGCAATTCAGAAAAAGTTATCATTAATTTTAAAACAGAGAGGTGAAGTACCCAAAATAAAATCTGATTAGGGGTCGTAGGGCTATTGCAGATTTAAAGCAATTTTGATACGTACATTTTTTATCTTATGCGTTTCCCCTTCCTGTTTAAAGAGAAAAAAGCTTAGCGAAGGAAAGCCTATGCTATAAAACGCTTTCATATTTGCCACATAATCTATTTGCCTTTCAGAACTTTCCACCCAGTATCATAAATATAAAAATTCGATACACAAATTACTTACTTTGAATAATCACAAGAAATTTAAAAATTTGATAACGCACTAATTTCCATATTTAAAAAATATTTTTAACATTATAAATGTAGTAGTAATATCGCTGCAATTATGATTTAACTATTATTATCACATTTCCAGCTTTGTACAGACTAGACGACTCCGCAACTTTCTCCAAATACAAACATATGCACCCATTCGGCATATATACTTACATGGAACTAACTGATATATTAATATTTATGACTGGTTAAGGGATGCTAGGCAGACAACCACATTCCATTATATGAAATATAAAAATAATTCTATATTTAAAAAATTATATTGTTTAATAAGATGGGTGTCTTTGAAGATTATATTGAATGAGAAGAATAAAAGGATCAATAGTTCAGAGGTATGAACAGGTCTCTGTTTTTAAGCCACTACTTCCTCAACATACTACACCGTTACACACAATTATTTGTCAATTATACATTATACAATTATTAATCTATAATAACATTTATTTATAAAAATTTCGAATTAATTTTTAATGTTTAATTACATTAATCATATACACTGAAGTGACAAAAGTCATGGGATAGCAATATGCAAATATACAGATGGCAGTAGTATCGCATAGAAAATGTATAAATGCGAAGTGCTTTGGCAGGGCTTTCATTTGTGTTCAAGTTATTCATGTGAAGAGGCTTTGACGTGATTATGGCCGCACGACGAGAATTAACAGACTTTGAACGCGGAATGGTAGTTGGAGCTAGATGCATGGGTCATTCCATTTCGGATAGCGTTAGGGAATTCAACATTCCGAGATCCACAGTGTCAAGAGTGTGCCGAGAGTATCTAATTTCAGGCATAACATCCCACCATGGACAGCGCAGTGGCCGACCACCTGCACTTAACGACCGAGACTAGCGACGTCTGCGTAGAGTTGTCAATGTTCACAGACAAGCAACACTGCGTCAAATAACCGCAGAACTCAATGTGGGACGTACGAGGGACGTGTCCGATAGGACAGTGCGGCGAAATTTGTCTTCCTTGGGCTATGCCAGCAGAAGACCGACTCGAGTGCCTTTACTGACAGCACGAGATCGCCTGCAGCGACTCTCGTGCGCTCGTGAGCATATCGATTGGTTACTAAACAAATGGAAAACCGTGGCTTGGTCAGATGGGTCACGATTTCAGTTGGTAAGAGATGATGGTAGGGTTCGAGTGTGGCGCAGACCCCAGGAAGCCATGGACCCAAGTTGTCAACAAGGCACTGTTCAAGCTGGTGGTGGTTCCATAATGGTCTGGGCTGTTTTTACATGGCATGGACTCGATCCTCTGGGGCAACTGAACCGATCATTGACTGGAAATGGATACCTTCAGCTACTTGGAGGTCACTTACAGCCATTCATGGACTTCACGTACTCAAACAACGATGGAATTTTTATGGATGGCAATGCGCCATGTCACCGGGCCACAATTGTTCGCGATTGGTTAGAAGAACATTCTGGACAATTCCAGCGAATGATCTGGCCACCTAGATCGCCCAACATGAATCCCATCGAACATTTATGGGACATCATCGAGAGGTCATTTCGTGCCCAAAACCTTGCACCGTCAACACTTTCACAATTATGGACGTCTATAGAGGCAGCATGCCCCAATATTTTTGCAGGGGACTTCCAACGACTTGTTGAGTCCATGCCACGTCGAGTTGCTGCACTTCGCCGGGCAAAAGGAGGACCGACAAAATATTAGGAGGTTTCCCATGACTTTTGTCACTTCAGTGTAAACTATCACAGCTATTCCAATTTCTCAAATTGTTCGTAATTCTGTATTCATTATAATTAGATTTCATATCAAAACATTTCATATTTTCTGCATTATAGTCAAAACACAATTTTATTTCACCTTTTCTGTTCCACTTCTTCAAAATTACTTTACCTACTTTTTACATTTAGCTCGCTCTCCTAATAATTATTAAATTCTCAAAGTAATTCAAAATTTTTCGTAAACAATAATTTAAAAATATAATTAATGATACAGTAATTTTAAAAAACCTGCCCCAAGTAAAATATTTTTAAAACCTTAAAACACTTTACTTAATTTTATTAAATATCAATGTTAAAAATTAAATCTTTTGATACCATAAAATTTTAATCATTTTTATAAAATAGTGCTAAATTTTTAAATTCTAATATAATAAAAAAAAACAGCATTATGTTTTCAAATTTCAAAATAATAGTAATTATTTGCAATTTATAATCATACATTTCTAATTGCACTAATTAAAACCTTACTTTATTCATAAAACACTTTATTTAAAATTTTAAAGCACGTAGTACTATTTGAGCTTTGTTTCACTGAAGTGACTGTAATTTAACGCATTATGACAGAACGAAAATAACTATGAGATTCTATTAAAGATGAACGTCTGTCGCACATCCATTATGGAATTTAAAGTCGAAGTGAAAAAACATCTAGCTGACAGAAATCACATTCTAACTGCCCTTAGAATCGCTGATACACTAAATCGTTCAGGCAGTCTTTAAATCACTTCATAAACATGATGCTTGATTATTTTCAGAGCACTGCAGGAGAAGGATGATAGAAATTAATTTTTTTCACTTGTTAGTACTCTTAAAAATTTCATATATGAAATTTTCCATTGGGGTAGCCGCACTTGAGATAATCGACTGTCGACTACATATAATAATGTAGAAATATTGATTCAAATATGATGCTTATTTTGATGCATTTATGAACGTAGATGTTGATCCATTAATGAACAATAGATTTGACAGCCAAACCAGATTAAATATTCATTTTTATTTCAATTGACATTTGTGGCACAATTCACTTAACACTCTGAGTGACTACTTCCAGAATATTCACATCTTTGATATTGCTGCGTTAGAAAGAAAGCAACGCGATACAGTATCTTAGTGGTCTAATATGGCAGCTTATAACGAGAAAGGTTTCGGTTTGAATTAGCTATGTCGTTATCGTTACGTAAAAGTCATACGATATGAATTAGTCTCGAAAAGATGTAGTTCAGGAAAAATTATTACTATTTTTAGAATAGAGAGTGGAAACACCCAAATTAAAGAAGGGTTGTTAATAATTTAAATTATAATTTTGATTTTTATATTTTTTGTCTGAGTTAAAATTTTCACACTCATCTCAAATTAATTTCACATGTTTTTTTGGGTATTAGCACATCTTCTGACAATAGACGATACACAGAAGTGAGCGGCGACATCTTTCTTTAAAGCGAGGAAGAAGAAATAGTTAAAATGAATTCAAAACAATCGTCAGACAGATCAAAAAGGTTTTAGTTCTACATGAAATTTTATTTAGTGATATGGAAAGAAGTGTCTTCATTGCAATATTACGTAAGATCTTATGATGCAAATTAATTTTGAAATGACGCAGTTTAGATTGAAAGTTACTATTTTTAGGCCAAAAAGAGGAAGAACTCAAATTAAAATGAAGAATAAAAGGGACTATTGCCACTTAAAATTAGAAGTTTGCTTTACGTAATTTTATCTTGCACACATACATATGTGAGATAAAAATATGTATATTATAATTTAAATTAGAGAAAGCCTTTTAATGCTTTATTTAAATTTGCTTATTTTCCTCTCTGTTTTAAAAATAGTAATCTTTTCTGCTCTGCGTAATTTCGAGTCTAATCCATTCCATATCTTACACAACGCTGGTGACGTAAATGGAACTAAAACACGAACAGTCAATAATAATTTTATAGCATTATTAATTTTTCAATCAAATGCATTGAAAAACGAAAATAACTAAATCCGAATTAAGGTTGAATCCTGAACACAAGTCACTTGCTTTCTGCACATCGGCCTCTAGATTAGACGGGTGCTAACCGCTTCTCTTTTTTATCGCAAAGCTCTTTTGTTAAGTGGCTGTTCAGGATTAAAACAAAAACTTCCTAAGCTTATAAATTGTACCGGAACTAATTATGCATTCTGTTTCACGACTTCGCCTTCCTGCTGGCAACGTGTCACTTAGCCTCTGCTAGATATTCTCCTTTATGTAAAATGTAATTGCGTATCTAAAATTGTAGGGCGCGTTTAGCACCCCTAATGTTCTACAATTAAGAAGATATGTGCTAAGAGATTCATCATCCAAAAATAATTTATGTTTAACCACCAAGCTGGTCGTGCTTCTTCCAAAATTCCATCCATTCATTCTTTATGCAACCGTTCATTCCTATGCAACCGTTTTTTCGGTCATCATTAAAAAGTATATTTTTGCCTTCCTACTCTCATTTAATATCAAGTTTTCTACAACGAAATAAACCATCACATATATCAAATTTTGCAAAACTTCTTATGAAATATTGTAGCTTTCTGCGAATACATATGTGTTAGAAATTGTAAGAAAAATGCGCTAATAGAAATGGATGCAAAATTAATTTCGCATTATGCCGAAGAAAAAAAAACAGACTTTATTTTATTCTATTTATATACATTTTTAAAATCTTTTAATATAATCATGCTGTTGTCAACCATTTAGGTTTTTTGTTAGCCATTTTATACAATTCAGTAACTTTCTTTAAATTAATTTGGAATTAAAACCTGGTTACTGTTTGAATTCTGTACATCTTCTTGGAAAAAAAAAATCAGAATTTAGACAATCATACATAATTCCAAGGTTTTCAACCCTTTAGATTGCGGGTTTCTTTTTTCATATCTTATCTATTTAGTCCAAACGGGCAATTTGCTCCGAAAGACTATTAATTTCGTTTTGGAATTTTGCTTTGGTTCACTATAAATATCAGTTCACTTTTTAAATTGTTGCCACCAAATATTAGAACCCTGTATTATATTTAAAGAAATTAAAAAATGAAGAATCTGCATAAATGTATACATTTTTCTCGCATTGGGATAAAACGACGGTACCTAGAGCCATCAAATTTTGAATAACGTACGTTTCCACCCGAATATGGGCATCTCGAAGCCCAAATTGGGAATTTGGAATTTATTTTATTGCCTATTTCATATTTTCTACAACTTTAACGAATTTTTGATTAACAAACTCAACGATTTCAAAGCGACCAATGGCAACACTGTAAAGAAAAAATGAAAGGAAAAAAAAATCTGAAAGTTTTTAGTTTTCAGATTTTAAATTACGTTCAAAGTGGCGTTTTTAACTTTTTGTGTGCTACCTTTATTTATTAAATATCATGTTCTTCGCACTTAAACCATAAAATTCACTTCAACAGCAATATCGCAAAATAATTTTAAAATATGTATATCTTTAGAATTTCTGATACACAGTTCCGCGCGCCTTAGATAAAAAGTTTTTTTTTTCCGTAGAGTTTTACCATTGCTCGCTTTTAAATCGTTTAAGTTTGTTTATGAAAAATTCGGTAAAGTTTTACAAAATATGAAATAGATAATAAAACAAATTCCAAATTCCAAATTTGGGCTTCCAGATGCGCGTATTCGGGTGGATACGTACGTTATTCAAAATTGGATGGCTCTAGGTACCGTTGTTTTATCACATTTGGAGAAATATACATACATTTATGCAGATTCTTCATTATTTAATTTCTTTAAATATAATACAGTGCTGCAATATTTGGTGGCAAAAGTGATTCAGACTTTTAATGTTTTCGACGCAAAATCGCAAAATGAAAACAATAGTCGTTCAGGGACAAAGCCCCTTCGGACTGAAAAACACTTTTATCTCCAAAGTGAGAGACTATGTGACGGAAATTCTAAAGATATGCTCGTTTAAATATTTTGTGATATTGCTGTTGAATTGAAACTTATAAGTTTAAGTGCGTTATTTAATAAATAAAGGTAACACACAAAACTTTAAAAAACGCCCCTTTGGGCGTAATATAAAAACTGAAGGCTTTTAGACTTTTTTTTAGTTATGCTTTAATTTATTTTATTCTCAATATTTATTTATTTATTTATTTATTTTTCATCTCATTTTTATGTTTAAGGGCAGACTTTGACAAACTTTAAAGTATTGCATCTGAAAAGAAATTAAACTCCCTCCCATCTGCAGCTTCAACCTTTTTACGAAACGGAAAACTGCAGTTTTGAAAATATTTTTGAATATATTTATATGAAAATATTCTGTCTGAAGAAATAAATAAAATGCGCACATTATTCCTTTATGAGTTCCATGCAATTTTAAAAATATATCTACAAAAAAAGTGCATTTAGATAAACATCATAATACTTAGTTTCAATTTTATGTATATACAGCAGTATTACAGAAAACACTCTCTCTTTGACAGGAAACTAGAATAATATGGCTTGAATTCTTTTGACAGGTGGTAGCATCAAGAGACCTCGGCAATTCGACGTTTTGAAATATCAGATGTTTCTGAAATCGCAGATACGAAAAACCGGAAGCGGTTTTGAACGAAAGGAGAAGAAAGGAAAATTCCAATAATAAATTTCTGGAGTTGTGTTTTCAAAAATTTTTAGGTGTTGTTTTTGTAATTTTTTTTGTAATATCAAACATTAATTAAGTTATTAGATAAGCGAAATTTAAAAAGGCAATGTTATAGTTTAGACAATGACTGTTTTTAATCTTACCCTAAAAAAAAACTTTTATTTGCCAGGGTATAAAACAACATTCGAAAAATGTCAGTCGAACAGACAAATAACCGCAAATTCAGTCTTGTGTTGATTAACACGGATGAATTTTAGCGATTTTTTATGCACAGTTCTAAACAATTCTATACGCTAACTTTCATCTTAAGTAAGAAAGAATTTGTAAAGGTGGGAGGAGCATACAGCAAAATTTGTAGGAAAATCAAAGGAGAGCAAAGAGGATACATAAGTAACTTCATCTGTCGACAGAAAGAGTGACAAAACGAAAAAAAGCTATGCTATTAGAATTTTGGAAATTTCAGGAGCATTTTACAAATGTTGCTTTCTTCTACTTTCTTTTATCTTTAATATTATATCACAGTTCGGAAAATCCCTCTCCGTAGTCTCAAAAGTATAATAACGTTTTTTTCTTTCATGACTATTTCTCTCAACATATGACATTGTATACGTGTTCCTCTTGCTTTTATCACTCATTTAGCGACAAATGGGGCTTTTTCCTCCCCTTACCTTCGTCGAATTTTTGTTTCGAAAGAAGTACCTATCTCAACTCGCCTTCGCCATCTCTACCAACTCGCCAACTATTTTTTTTATTAATTTTAACATTACGAATTTCTCTTTGATATGCTATATATGTTATCGGATACCATTTACAAATTCTGTTTATATGAATTTAAGAATTTTCAGCAACTTATAAATGAAATACATACTTACAAACAAAATACATAGATTAAATGAATAAATAAAATATATAATGCATATAAATAGGCTAATATATTTGAGAAGTAATATAAATACTTATTTTTAATTAGAACAGTAATTTTCAAGGCTAATATTGTAAATTTGCGATATTCTTCGCATCTATACGTTTCACAGCATAATAAAAGTATAAGCAAAGTTATTTTGAAATGTAATATTATAAATGTTAGACCAGAGACACTGGCACGATTTTTGAAACTGAAAAATAAGTTTCAGGCGAAATTTAATAATAATAATAAAAGTAAGTCACCCAGACGGTATAGTGGTTAGGGAAGCCTGACTGCGACAACGAAAGGCCGGGGTTCGAATCCCGGAAGAGGCGTGGCTGCAAAATTGGCTGTCCCTTCAAATTAAGTAACGGTAGCCGCCTATTAGGTGCCTCCACAATAAAATGGCCGCCACTTCTGTCCTTAGTAGTGACCATTGCCATCATAGGCAAGTGCCCGTCATTGGAAAAAACAATAATAATAATGTAATATAAGTAGTATTATAAACACTATATAGTAATATAGTGTTTATAATATTTTAAACAATTTAACAGCAATCTACTGATTGTTTCTGCATGTCGCATATTTTAATTTGAATACTTCTAGAATAAAAATTATTTATACACGTTGAAAAGCGAGAACATGTATAGTTACAGGCGCTGTATGTCGGCGTGCTACAAAATGCAGGTATAAAGCAAAGCACATATAACAATAATAGATTAAAAGTATTTTTGAATGTCAAAAAAGAAAATTTAATAAAATAGTAATTTAAAAGATGGAAGCAAGATTCAAGTAAAATCATTAGTTAAGATCCAGCAAAAATGAACCACAAAGAAAAATACTACAGAAGTTTTCTCGGATTTTCCTATCCATTTTTGCATGCCTGCTGCGCCATTAAGATTTAATTGATCGAGCAGATGGTGACCAGTCGTCTGCATTTCTGTCAGCAATAATAAAAGCTACTCTAGGAAAGTTATTTTTGGACGGTAATCAACAAGCATAGAATATGCGTAGTTCTCAGGCTTGTGGCACGTTCCGGTCAGTAAAAAGCACAAATTTAACGACTGGGAGGAAATGAAACTATTTCGGACGACATTACATTTTCTCTAGGAAACAATTTCATTAAATTAGACTGCGTGCCGAAATTCTTCTTTGCTCTGCACTAGTAAGACCAAACTTCCAACACACAAGCACGCAGATGTTTCGTCAAAATTAAACAGAGAAAACGCGAAGAGCGAAACATTAAAAACCGAAGAATAAAAAGAATTAAAAAATGAAGCTGCAAAATCATAATCTAGCAGGCGTGGCGAGTTACGGTGGACGCGAAACCCGGCACACGTCAAGGAATAAAATAATAAAAAAGGTATTTTCCCCAAAAAGCAAACAAGCAAAAGCGCCGAAAACTGTGCTCGCTGTCAAAAACCGCGCCCCTCCGTCAAGCAGCGATCACGTGACCCAAATAGTACGTGTGGTGCCTGAATGTGTGAGTGCGTGAGCGGGAGCGAGAGAAAACCACGTTTACTCATCATAACATCATCTTCTCTTTCTAACGCGAGCCAGTAAGTTCCCCAAACCGAGGCTCTTCTTTCGTTCTTGCGTCTTAACGAATGTGGGATTGTCATTTGTTTTGTATCTGCTTTCGGGACTACGGGAGGCGGAGAAAAGTGGGACTGCTCCCCCCTACGTGGAAAGAAAAATTTCCTCGTTGATCTCGCGGGACAAATTCCCATTGTTTTTACTTCGGTGTGTTTCATCTGGTGTCGTATTTTATGTGACTAGAAAGAAATTTAACCATTTGTATTCCTCAATTTCAAATTTAATTCCTGAAATTTAAAATTCGAGGTCTTCCTTTCTATCATGTCATTGGATTACACTCGGTATTCCTTCAAATGGAACAAAAGTTATTGCATGACTTCAAGAACATGGCTATTCTTATGGCTTCTGGCAATATACACACTGGGTAAGCTTGTATTCTGTTTCTTTAAGTCCTATAAAATGAGATAAAATTTCAAAAAAATGACTATTTGCCATAGAATTTGAGTGCATTTTCAGATATATACTTCATAAAAAATTTTTCCAGTTAAGAGCTTTAAAACGGTTTGTAGAATTTAAAATAGTTTTAGCATACAAAACGCATGTTATTAAAATGAGGGATAATACGAATAGAAATATTAATTTTGCGAATACTGAATTTTACAAGTAAATTTAATAATTTTATTAAAAAACGTGAACATAAGTCAGCTTCAATGCTTAAAATTTCGACCGAATTTCTGATTTTAAAATAGAATTTTAGACAATCCACATTGTAATTTATAGGTTCAAACTACCTTCGAAAAATTCTCGAAATTTTATATGCAAACTATATTTGTTATTCTTTTGCATATTTTAGAAAGAATGTTAATTATTTTGGAATTTTAATTTATGCATATTAAAATTCTATACTATAACTGAAGAATTTTATTATAAAATCTGAATATAAATAATCTTGATAAATAAAATGTCACTTAAATATTCGTATTAACTTGTTTCTGATATCTAAAATAGAATTTAATGGCAATCCATGCTGCAGTTTATCGGTTTAAAGTCTGTTTTTGCAATTGTTTTCGAAATTTTATATGCAAGTCACATTAGTTTCAGTTTTATTCACATATTTTAAAAAGGATATTAATTCTAGGTTTTTAATTTATTATAATATTAAAATCCTGGAACGCAATTAAATAATTTTATCATATAGGAATATAAATCAGCTGTGTTGCATAAAATTTTGATGCAATTTCATATTATTTTGATTTTATAAAAGAATTTAATGCTAATTCCCATTGCAGTTATATCTGAATTATCTGTTCGGAATAGTTTTGGATATTTTATATGCAAGCGACATTTGCAACACAATTTTATTTCCATGTTTTAGATAAGAAATTAAGTTTTCAAAGTGAGTTGCTTCAGTATTTAAAGTATGAGAAGAAATGCAATGAAATATTATAACAATATCGATACATTCAGCTGCTTTTATGATTCCCCCCTCAGTACTGATACTTAAAATATGTTTGTTGTTACTGTACATCATATTTTATTTAGGTGTGAATAATATATTAAATTCAGTTTCTCGATTTTGCGTTCATTGTCTAGTTACTAAAGAATTACCTTTTTAAGAGTAATGGGCATAAAAATAGTGAAAAAATTCTCAAAGGAAGTTTTGCTTAACAGTATTAGTATAGAATTGAGCTTATAGAAATATATAAGAAATGTCAAGTTTAAATAGATCTTAACTTGAGTTTCTTATAGAAATATATAAGAAATGTCAAGTTTAAATAGATCTTAACTTGAGTTTCTTATAGAAATATATAAGAAATGTCAAGTTTAAATAGATCTTAACTAGAAAGTAAATACTATAGTTATACAGGGATATAGTATAGTTAGTTATTCATGATATGTTTCACTAACTGACAAAAAAAACTGAATTAAATTTCTTAAATATTTATTTTCAAGAATTCCATTTGACTGTTCAATTTTTAGCTTACGTCAAAAAATGTCATTCATGAAATAATTTGTAGATAAAAGAAATGTAAATGAAATCATGCACAATACATATCATTCAACACTTAAACTAAAAATAATTCGTTCAGTTTTATAGTATGTATTGGAGGACTGGTGGTAAACTACTAATAATACTGGTAATAAACTGGTGGAGTACAGGAAAGTTATTTTGACATTGTAACAAATTTTTATGTTAAAGAAAAAGAATAAAATTTGAGCTTTTAAACATTATGCTTTTAATGAATGCAAAGTAAGAATGAGTTTTAGTTAATATAGGATTTTTATTACTGGTAATATAATTCTAAAAATAAGATTTATTTTTATGTTATGATTATTGTGATTTGATAGAGTGCAGATGCAAATGCCATGAATTTAATATTAACGTTTTGGAATTTAATGCTACAATCTGCTGTTCTTTAACGACGCTTAAGTGTGTTAATTATACAATTAAATCAAACTATAATAACGACTGCCCTTTCTATATAACATTTCATTAAAAAAACTTTCCAGTTATTAATAAATTCGAAGTGAACAATATACTTATTACAATGACTTACATTAATAATCATTAATTTTATTGTTTGGAATGGATAACGCATTTATTGATTAACACCTGCAGATTAAATATTATCCTTTGAGCAAAAAGTTACGAAATAAAATTTCTAATATAATAAAGAAGTGCAAATTTTAAAATAAAAAAATGTAATATAAAATTGTAATATAAAATTTTAGTTGTACAATGTAAAACCATTTAAGAACAATTTATAGCGAATGCATGTATGAACTAAAATTAATTACTGTTATAATTGAAAAATATTAAAATTTAGCCTCTTAAAAGGGAATATTAGGTGTTTATTAAAATAAGGACTACAGTGGTGGGCATTTTCCAGTCCTTCTGCTTGAAAAATGAAACTGAAAGTCCAATTTAAAATGGACAAATGTTAATATAAAACAACAGCGTGTTTTAATTAAAATATTTTAATGTTAATAATGAATCGAATTTTCTTTCGAAAATTCTTAAATAAGCATTTAAGTGGCTTTTTTTTCAGTTTGTTTAACTATCATTTCCAAAAAATTTATGTTTTTCATAATGCTTATTTTCTGCGCAATTTATGGAATGCAGTGAAAAGGATGCATGCATATTTGTTAATTGTTAAAATTACACTAAATCTATCGTGATTATTACTAAAGAATGTTAATTAATATTTATTAATTGAACATAATTTCATTGGGATAAGAAAATAATATATTACTCTCACATACAAATTTTGAACGCAATAGTATGTCTGGTCATTTTTGTTTGACCGCTTTTCATATGTAAGGAAAGATTATGTTTGAATTAAAGTAATTAATTGGCTATAATGGTCATTTATTGTGATGATATATATTTTTTGTCAAACTTCAGCTGATCAGCTATAAAACGTCTATGAAAGACATAATCATATTTCTAATTTTACAAATCCAATAGGTGTTTATATAAACATACATGATGTATTCTGTTCAAAGTATAGACGAAAACTAGTTTATTCTAATAATTTTCCTGTATTCGGATTCGTCCGAATTAAATAATAAATTTGTAATTGGAAATAAAAAGGATTAATTTCTACGAAGTACTTATGTTGCAGATTTATGTTATGCAAGCTCGGTATTATATCAGCCATGTAAAAATGTAGAACTGATTACAATTTATATTGTGTTCAAAGAAGACTGTCATATTTGTACCAGTTAAAAAAGTAAAATTCATGTTAAAAATTAGCTCTCTCTTTATTTTAACATTAATTTCAAAGAGTTATAAAAGTAATACGAAACACGAAATGATTCTAGGAAAAAACACAGGAGGATATTCTAAGTATCAAAGAAAATTATTTTGTCATTGTGGGATGGAATTCGATTATATTACAATGTATAGCAAATACCTTTTATTTCGAGTATTCTTGTTTTATAAAATATTTTCCATCTCCGAAGAAAGTAAATGGTCAGTTTATGAAACAAACAACAAAATGTGTAACGTTGTTTTGGAAGTATTTAAAATGCTATTTACGTCATTTTGAAAGCTATTGCTCAAAGTCATTTTAACTATTGCTCAACATTTTAACTATTGCTCAAAGTGGTACTGAAAATGTTAAATTAACAATCCGAATAACTTAAAAGCCTAAAAATGATTTTCCATACATTAAAATTTAAAAGAAATGAAGTACTTGAAACTGTCTTCTTTTTTGCCCTTTTTCATGAACCTTTTTAATATTTTACTGAAAACATACATAGAAATAATTTAATGTTGATAAATTTTGCTAATATACACTAATTCAACACGAATCCGACTATTTTTTGCTTATACAAATAAAAATAGAGTTTTAGGGATTTTTAGTTTTATAGAAGTAAAGACAGACTCTAAATCAAAAGACATAATTTTTAAGTATTTATTGTTTAATTTATTTATTGCGTTTTGTTATATTATTATTTTGTGAGCTGAGCGGTCCACATTCTTCAGTTTTATAATATTATTTTTTATTCAGTTTTACAATTCTATTATAATTCTTCAGTTTAATAAAAATTAATATCCATATTCTAATGTTTTATACCATATTTAAAAACATAGCATATAAAGATGTTATATAAATAAAAGAAAGATTTGTATCACTGAAACATAGCTCACTGATGGTAATAATTCAAAACTTTTAAAAGGTCATCTTATTTCCTAGTGTTTATTTTTAGATCAAAGACGAAAATAGGTTTGGCGGAAACGAGATAAAATTATTATTTTCTTAAATACATCGCTTTATTTTTTATTTCCGTCTAACTTATATTACATTTCTAAGAGGGACGACATACATCATTATCTTACGTAATACTCGGTAATACGCTCAAAAGAAGATTAATTTTGAATAAAAGATGCCAATATAGAAGCGTAAACTTTAATGTTAATGCAATCAATGCCAAATTTTCAAAACGCCACTGTAGTTCCTGGTGTATATTTTTATCACAAACGCAACTCAACTCAAAGAGGCCGAAAACAACTTCCAAGATGAAAGGGCTTCATGCCAAATTTGAAGAAAAACTCCTAACCTCTTCAGTCCTAATTACATATGCTATAATCTGCAAGCGAACAGCTTCTTAATCCTTCACAGAAAGCTTTAAATAGAACGTTGCCTGTGTATGCAATAAATCCATAAAGCATTCGCTAGCGAAAGTTAATTATTTTCTCAATAACTTCTGAATTTTAGATAGCTTTTTATACGTTTATTTTGCAGATTTAAATTAAGATGAGATTATCTTATTTAGTTCTTTTTGAGGTCGAGGTAAACAGAACGTTTGTTCTCTGGATACATTAATTGAGTTTTTTGGATAAAAGCCAAAACGTGAAGAAGGTTAATAAATTTAAAGAGAATAGCCGACACTTAAATAAGTAAATATTCAAGCTGAAATTCTTTGTGTTTTCTTTCCTTATTCTTTTGCTTATTTCATTTCTTGTAATTTATTTAACTGTTCTTTTAACTGAGATCTTCAGCAGTTTTTTTAGAATTATAACTGGAAAGTTTCATTTTATATGAAATTGAATCCACTATTTAACCAAACTGAAAAAGCTTGGAATTTCATGTAGTTGGTGATTCATTGTCCACTTAAAATTCAGCACATGAATACATTAAGCGAGCAAGTCAAATTTAACAAGACAGTTCATTATGGTATCAATGAAATCCCGAAAATATATTCACGGTTTACTGGGGCTGGAAACAGTAAGAACTCATATTATAATCAACAGAAAGATATTATTCCCAATTTATTTTGTATTTTTAAGCATTATAATCTGAACAATAAGTTCATTTGGTCTCGAGAGTTAAATAAGTATTGAAAAATAGCAATAACGGAAAAATAAAGAAACTCTAAGTGTGAATGATATTGGCAGAAGCATTATTGACAACAGAACTTGACTTATTGAGTTACTGAGTTTATACTAACGTAAATAATGCGCTTAGAGTGTGTTTTTATTATTAGTGCTTATATATTCCCTATCACATATACTGAGCAATGTTTTTCTAATGGCGGGCTCTAGCCGTTTATAGGCGTTGGCCATTACTAAGGCCGGAAACAGTGGTCACTTTACTATGAAGGCACCTAAGTGGACCACGTTTGCCTGCTGTGAAGGGATTTACAAATTACATCCATGCCTTTTCCGGGATTGGAACCTGGACACTTCAGTATGGCAATTATTTATTAGACATGTGAACTCTGGTAAATGTATCAGTCCTTGACTCCTCCTACGGTTGTACTCTTCCTCAAGTGCCTTGTTTTCACATGTATATATTTCTTTTTCGTTTAATAAATGCTGTCTGGTAGATAGTGGTTAAATCTTGCTGGGTTGGTAACCAGTTCTATATGGATATTTCAAGTATACTCAGGAGGCAACTCAGCGGTTTACAGTCACTAACCACTTTTCCGTCTGGGCGGCCAAATTGTGTTATGTTGTGGGTAGAAAAAACTGCCAAATACTACGACACCATTTTCTACCATTGTTGCTATCGATTCATTTTTTTTTATTTTTTATTTTTCCATAGGTAGTTTTATTTTACGCTGATGGCTGTCTGATAGTAATTTTTCTATCATTCTCCAGTATATGAACTTAGTTAACAATTAAAAAAGTTAAAAATAATTCAATAAACAAAATAAAATGAAAAAGAAGAAAGAGGTCAAGAAAAAGAAGGGGGAAGAAGCCAGGGCTCACTTAATCCGGAATTGCCTAGACAAATGTTACATGTACGGAACTAAAATTACAGTTTGAAGGATATACTACAATTTGCAACTTAAACAGTTCCTGCAACAATTCTTGCAACTTAAACTGCATTTTAAATAGCAGGCGCTCAGTGTGGCTGAATGCATTCAGATGCTGTCAAAGGGATTTGTTAATAAACTAAACTATTTATTCCGCCTTATTCTTTATAGTTAGTAAACCTTAAAAACTCGTATCCTCATCAGCGTGGAGTTAGGCTCTTGGATAACCTTTCATATCAATCCCAGCCAAGCAAGCTGCCGGGACAGAACTAAGCCAGCGAAATCGTTGTAGACTGCGCTTCTTGTGCCTTTTGTCACCACAACGTCTTCTTAAATATACTAGCTTTGTATTCTTCTGTCCATGATCGACTTGAAAATGAAAATATTGCAAAATTTAAAATAATTAAACGTGAATTCCATTAATAAATAAAAACTTGCTGTAATTATTGCTTCCTGTATATATTTTCCTATTATAAACATATAAAATCGAGAATGTTTTCTAATTTATTTCTTTAACTCAGGACCAGGGAGTTTCACTTTTTCTTTTACTTACATTCGGGTACTAATTAAAACTGAAATTTAAGAAATGATAACGTTAATGAATTGTATGCAGTTTTATCGATTAGCGAGAAGTGGAAAAGAGACTAACAAATTCATTAATTATTTTACGATTTTTTATAATCAGATTATTTAAAACTCATGTTTAGGGAGAAGAAAAAATATACTTGCAAAGTTTAACTCTCTTGGCTATCACCTAAAATTAAACTCTCGGTAGACGCTAAGTGACTTATCGCTAAGATATAACAAAAACCGAGAAGGGTGTAGAAACAAAGAAGGGTGTTTATCCTAAACTAAATAAGACGAACAGAAGGCAGTCCTTGTGCTTACAACTCCGCCAGCATTCATGGCGAAAAACTAAAAAGCAGTAAGTCAAATGTGCAGATAAATTTAAAAAACTAATAGCCAAAGGCTACACAGAACAATTTTATGCAAAGTTGGCTCAGAACGTCACCGGCGTGAATTTCAAGTATCAGCAATTAAAATTCAACGCCAAAGACAGGAATTCTTCTCTAAAGTAGCAAACCTAGTAACGTGGCCACAAATGGCAAAACACGCTTTGTCTTAACAGTCTTAAAACCTCACTTAAATATACGCGAATTAATTTTCATTCTGGAAGGAAAATGGGAAGAAAGAAGTGACAGTACAGATTCAAAACGTAAATTAACTGTACATTCAAAGCGAAAGGAACCATTTAAATTAAGTGTTTTTAGACACCTTTTCCCAGTTCACGGATATTTCATAATGGCAAAACAGAAAATAATGCCACTTGAAGTTAATATTTGTTGAAGGTCATGCGCATAGGCAATCCTGTGAAGTAAATATATAGCTACATCGTGAATAATTAAGCTTTCCTTTTATTAAATAAGTGTATGTGTCTGTCTCCACATGGCATTAATCTACAATGGAGTAACATCAAGCAAAGCTTATTTTTACCATTTGGCGATACCATTTCGAAGAGATGGATTTTATATGATACATTTTTAATTTTTAAGTAACTAATTACTAAGCTTATCATAACTGCTTAGCGTATATTTTTTCAAGTGTTAAATTTAAATCTGCATTCCAAGATCAGACTAGAATTTCTTTTTAATATTATAATTTATATAGATCTTTATTTATTCATTTATTTATTTTTAATTTTTTTTTTTAATTTTTGAAAATTCAGTGTATCAGTGTTAGACTGCAATCTAAAGTTTTCAAACTGTATTATTTTTACTTTCTATTTTTAAGCTTTGTTTACACAAGCAAATATATTCTAAGAGATGTAACAAAGACATAGGTATTCATCAATTAAATGACTTTTCCCCTTTTTTAAACTTACAATGGGAAATTTAAAATGTAGAATAAAGTTTCATGTATATCTTATTACTTTATGATTAATATAACTCATAAAGTTAATTAAAAAATTCACTTTCACCGAAACTTTAAGCACCAGATTTACATCTGAATGAAAAAAAAAAGATTAATTTAAATTTTTTATGTGAAACTGATAGTTTCTCTCTTTTCATTTGTTATAAATATGTAATTCCAAACTTTAATTTGAAAGAACATTAATAATTAAAATAAATAATATGCTTATCATATTACACAAAGCTCTGTATGATATGGAACTTTATCATATAATTTACAGGAGGCAGTAAATCTTTACATTTTTGAATTATTTTGCTAAGCGTTTAATTCCCGCGCCTCTGTTCTGCCTCTTTATTTAAAGCAGTTTAAGAATTTACATTTTAAACACTTTCAAAGTGTAATTTTGTTTCTGTTTATTCCCTCAAGTAAATTATTAAAGATTGTAATCTTTTAAGACTAGAGCTTTAATAATTATTTTCAAAACAAGCACACATCGAATTCTATCATTATTTAAAAGTGCTTTACATCAAATAAATTTTACAGACATGTGTAATGGAAAATTTCTCGGGAGAATAATATATTCAAACAGAAAAATGTTCTTTCAAATTAAGTAATAGTTAAAGTAAAAGTGTTTTTTATAAAACATAAAACTGTGTTGTCCAATGGAACTCATTTTAAAAATTATAGTTTAAAATATACAGAGATATACAAACTACACTCACGTTTGTGAAAATTGCAACACCAAGAAGGAACCGTCATAATTAAATGCAATTTAATACACAGTTGAGTGGTAGTGGTACAAATAAATGATTAAATGTTCAAAGCAAACAAACAAGAACAATAGATCAGAATCAGTATTTTGTGTGGCCACCACGCGCCGCAATAAGTGCTGCTACACGACTTGGCATGGAGTCAAACAAAGTTTGAATGTCTGACTGAGGAAGAGCATTCCATATCGTTTGTACGCGTACCCAAAGTTCGTCTGCAGACGCAACAGGACGAGGATCACGAGCAAGACGCCGACCAATGACATCCCACACATGTTCAATTGGCGACATATCCGGGGAACACGCAGACCAAGGAAGAAGCTGTACCTGCTGCGCTGCAAAGAAGGATTTAACAATCCGAGCAGTATGAGGGCGGGCATTGTCCTGTTGAAATACAGCGCCTGGCAAGCTTTGAAGGAAGGGAACAGCTTCGGGCTGTAGAACTTCACGGATATACCGGTTGCTGTTCAGATTGCCCACAATTCGTAGCAATTGAGATCGTCTATGATATGCTATGGCGCCCCAGACCATAACTCCGGGTGTTCGTCCACTGTGGCGTTCGATAATGCACTCCGGAAGGTGGCGTTCACCGGCATAGCGTCTGACACGAATGCGGCCATCATGGTACCACAAATTAAAGCGGGATTCGTCAGAAAACACGACATGCTGCCAATCAGCACGCCAGTCTCTATGCTGATTGGCCCATTGTAGCCGCAGGCGGCGATGGTCGTGCGTTAGGGGGATCCTGTATAAAGGAGTCCGTGCGCGCAGTCCACACTGCAGCAGACGTCTACGAATTGATGAAGCACACAATGAAACACCTGTAGCTATTGACCACAGTGCTGCCAATTGTCTAGAGGAAGCTGTACGGTCCGTCCGCGCCATGCGGACCAGGTGTCTATCATCGCGAGCTGACGTCACATTTCGGGGTCCACTACCGGATTTCCGAGTTGTCCGACACTCGTCCGTCCACTGCTTCCAAACGCGCATCACTGTGCTGCTGTTACGCTGCACACGAGAGGCTACTGCACGATACGACAATCCAGCTTCACGAAGGCCGATGATTCTCCCTCGTTCAAACTCTGTAAGTTGTTCAAATCTCGCTCTCTTTCGTCGACGAGGCATAAGTACAGATTGAGTTAACGTTTACCACTAGCAGATAACCACCGATAACCATACACGCCTCGCTACAGCCGTCTATTTATTCGGATCCATCAGCCGTTCAGAGGGCGCTGCTCAGCATACGCATGCGCTACGGATTTGCAATTCTAATCATTTGCATATCATGCGCTACTTTGCATTTCCTGAAAATTTCAGCTCACTCGCGTAAGTCCTTCATGGTGTTTAATAAAAGGAACACAATTAATTCTTACCACTTTACGTTCTTTACAATATTTTATATCTAGAATCTAACATTTAAAAAAATTTTACTTGATTACGTCTTAAGTAAAACTGCATAACAAAGAGATAGAAGTAATAAAATGGTAAAACTTTGTTACTATATAAATTACTATAATATACTAAGTTACTGTTGTGGGATTTTACTATTTAAATCTAAAGTTCTAACTTAGAACCCCACGAACACTAACAAGCGAATAATCGCTTAAGTGCGTGAACAGAACACGTAAGACTTAAAGAGGGTTTATAACCCTTTATTTTTCAGAATATTTACAATCAGTTCCGACTTGGAACTTTACACAAGGCCGCCACTTGGGCTTGAACGTAAAATAATAACAATTTAAACTAAAACTATCTTAACTAAGCTATTTAAAATATGTAGCCGAAGCTATCAGAATCCAACTAGTTGGCCCTTAAGTATAAATTAAATCGGCGAAGCCAAGCAAGGGCCTAAGGTATGGCCGAGCGTAGTAACAGCTAAGAGAGACGTAGCCAGAAGGCAAACGCGCGCTAGTCAGGGAATCAGACTCTCTCTCTGAAGTTGGTGAAGTCACGACTTAAATAGTACTCTTTCTCATTTGCACTAACTGCGTTTCTGAATTTACATACATTGAATTACATACATGGAAATTGTAAACTGAAATTAGAATAAGATAGAAAAGATACAAAACTTAAAATAACTGTTCATAAACTTAGGATAAACCTTACACTCTTACAAAAGGTCACGATTACTAAAGGTGACGGTTGCACAAATTAACTTTCATTTAGAAAAAATGTTTACTTGAAAACGAACTGTGTAATAAACAGGTAGATGCAAAATTATTTAAAAATTTTGTTACTAATTAAAGGGTATAGTTATACAAATTAATTTTTACTTGTCAACTGATTCCTTAAAATGAATGATACACAATTACTTAATAAGAAATTTGGCATTCTCACATCTGGCCATTGGACTTGTAAATATTAATCGAGAGAGGGGCAGCTGCAGGTCTCCCTGAACTTCAAAGGGAGACGTAGTATTAGAAGCAGGAATAACTGCTCTTTAAGAAATTATTCTCTGCATTTTAACGCTACTTTTCTTTCTCTTACGACTTAGTGACCATTTTCTACTGAGAAAAAGAGCCTAGGCAGATTAATTAAAATTATAACTGATTAATAAATTTTAAAATATGTTATTAAAACATACGCATGCCAAGACTGTAGTAGTTAAGGTTATAAAGGCATTAGGTTATTTCGAAGCAGGGAACGAAAAATGAGGAATGCCTTCGCCGGGACTAAAACCACGGAGACCTCTAGAATACGCGCCGAGCGTGCTGATCACTACTCTACGAAGGTCTGCCAAGAAGGCGGGAGAAATACCTTACATATTCCCCCTTTTAAAAGGACCCAATAGCCAAATCCTGGTGGTGAAGAATCATCATTCACCACCTTCGTAGTTCGGACGCCACTGTACAGACATTAGGTTATTTCGAAGCAGAAGACGAAAAATGAACAATGCTCTTGCCGGGACTCGAACCACGAACCTCTCGAATACGCACCGAGCGTGCTGACCGCTTCACCACGAAGGCAGCCAAGAAAGTGGGAGAAATACCTTATAAGGTAAACAGGGCTGAACAGACTTTTTAAGGGTAAAATTTGTGTTACTTTTGTTTTTGTTGTTATTTAAAAAAATTCTCACATTTTTTAAAATATATTTCCCATTTGATTTATTTAATATATTTTATTATTATGTCCCAATAAAACACAGCACAGTTTTATTAGTATTTTATATTTACCTTAGAAGCAATAAGTGAGACATAGTATTGTATAAGGTAAAAACTAGGTGAGATGAGTTATAAGTATTTGAGGGTAAAATGACGAGTTAATTGAGACCCAAAAGAAAGAAGAATAACCTGTTTACGGTAAATAATATTCTGTTAGTTGTTTGAAACCGCTTTTGAATGCTTGTAATCAGTTGAATATGTTCGGTATTTAATATTTTCCATCTATTTTTTTTTATATATTTTGCGTGTTTTTGAAAGCGGAATTAATTTCACCTGCAAATAAACCAAAGCAGAACTTTGCTTTTAAAATTTTATTTCAACTCTTATTACGTTTTATTAGAAATAATTGGTATCAGACATTTATTATATTCAAAATAATTTATAATGTGCTATATGTGTATTTTTGGTTATGCTAATTTGTAATTAGAGAGCGCATGTTTACAGTTAGTGTCTCTGGGTCCACCTATTTTGATCGATAGAGGCAGTAGCCGACCCTACAGCTATCGAGGCCTGGGACGCAAATCTCTTTGGGAGCTGCCTTGTTGGAACACAGCCGCCTTATGGCTCATTGTTGACGGAAGATAGCTTTTAGTCGACTTCAAGTTTGAAAACTTCTTTCGCAAGAAGCAACTGAAACACACACTGTTAAATGTTTTTAGTGCCAAATATACGTTACGGACTGATTCTTGGAAGTTCCATTTCCAACATGAATTTTATCATTTTCAATGCATACCATTCGTACCTTTTAACTTTTGCTTCTGACAGATGGTGTCTTAACAGCTTAATTTCTGGCAAGACAAGATTTCATTGTCTTCTATGTCATAAAAATTTTTCTTGACACAGAATCAACTTCGGAAATTCTTCATTTTCAGGTTCAATAAGGTGCTATAACTAAAGGGCTGCAGTAATTTTATGTATTATTTTTTGCGCCGAAGGCACATTTATAGGTAATCATCCTCCCAGAATGCAGTGTCACTTTTTTATATTCCTAACATATATACTTAAAAATTTTGGTTCTTCGGAGCCTTCCCCCTCCGATCAACGAATCGGAGGGTCGCTTCCCCTCCTCGCTATGCCACTGCACCACTGCAGACAGTGTATATATTCTAATATACATAAAGTAAAATGCAAAATAAATAAATAAATAAAATAACAACTACAGAATAATACTGAGCAAAATACGCACAAAATAACTGATAAATAAATATAGTTAATAATTTAAAAGTCAGAACTAAAGAAATTTAAAAAACGGACTCTTTATCCAAGAAATGCGACATGGCAGTGGTACAGCAGATATATCCATATTAGTTAAAAAGCATAGACGGGCAACAAAATAAATGCTAATTTAAAGTTTAAAAGATTAAAGTAAATTCAACAAAAAAAAATATTATCCTCTCTCATTTATTAACTTTAAAAAAGCATTTTATGCTTTTTTGGACTGATTATATTTATACGTATGATTACAACTGTTTCAATAAATGCTGCGATCTTTTGTAACATGTTCTTTTCAATGCAGTAAATTCTGATCATTAATTTATGAGTGCGTAAATGAGTGCGTATGATGAATGCATATGATGTTATTTAAATGAGTGCGTATATGCATACATAATTCAATTTATCTTGGAAAAGGTAGGTAAAGAGAATCGAAATGGCCTTAGGTATGACACTGCCAGATAGAGAATGTGTATGCATCGATGACGTGTTTAGGTCGTAAAGGGACGCATGAGCGGTAGCTGAAAGCATTCTGCTGGGGTAAATTGTCATTCTCCGTGCGATTTCCGAATGACATGCCTGTCTACATGAACGCGGATCTTGTCGACATGCATTTTACGAGTACTTGTGAAGCTGCGGATGGAAAAGGAGTAGATACTCAAAAAGCGTTTGCAGCCTCTAGTTAAAATGCATGTCGGCAAGCTCCGGATTCGACGATTTCAAGTTCGGTCATTTTTTTTTTTTTTTTTTAACGATCAGTTATGCCTCGAAGTAGACAGCGATAATCGTTTGATCAAATATCCGAGTTTAACAGAGGAAGGATAGTGGCCTACCGAGAGTGTGGATTATCTTTCAGGGAAATCGGTACTCGTATTAGACGAAACCAAACAACTGTAATGAGGATATGGGACCATTGGATGCAGGCGGGTACGACGGACCGACGTGTTCGATCGCATCCGCCTCAGTGCACAACTTCACGTGATGACAGGAACATTGTGCACATGGCAGTGACGGATCGCTCAGTCACGTCACGAACCTTAACACAGCGCATTCAGTCTGTGACGCATCATCCAGTGTCTGCGCCTACCATTCGACGCCTTTACAGCAGAGTGGTCTGTCCCTAAGACGTCCATTGCTTCCTCTACCCTTGACGCAGAACCACAGATATCTCCGCTGCCAATGGTGCGATGAAAGAAGGATGTGGACGGCAGAATGGAATGAAATTGTCTGGACTGACGAGTCACGCTTCTGTCTGCAACACCAATGGTCGGATTCGAGTCTGGAGACACCGTGGAGAGAGGATGCTGAACAGCTGCGTTATGCACTGCCACACTGATCCTGTACTGGGTATTATGGTAGGGGGCGGTAATGGATATCACTCTCGAAATCCTCTAGTACTTATTGCCGGTACTTTAAACAGCCAGCGCTGCATCTCCGAGGTGTTGGAACCAGTTGTCCTTCCTTAACCTTCAGGGCTTGGCCACAGCTATATTTCAACAGGATGATGCGCGACCACACGTGGCACGCATTGTCCAAGGGTTCTTCGTCAATCGCCAGATTGAATTGCTTCCCTGGCCGTCTCGCTTCCCGGATCTTTCGCCGATAGAAAACATGTGGTCCATGCTTGCTGAACGATTGACCCAGATTACATCCCAAGCTGCCACACCAGATCAACGTTGGCAACGTGTGGAAACTGCTTGTTCTGCTGTACCCCAAGAACACATCCAAAGTCTCTTTGAATCAATGCCGAAGCGTGTGACAGTGGTGATCTCCAACAATGGTGGCTAAATCGTAATGAAAATCTGAAAGCTTTCTGATTTTATATTACGCCCAAAGAGGCCTTTTTTTAACGTTTTCTGCGTTACCTTTATTTATCAAATATCTTGTTCTTCTCACTTAAACCATAAAATTCAATTCAAAGACAATATCACGAAATATTTTAAAAGAGCATATCTTTATAATTTCCGATACACAGTCTCGCGAGCTGGAGATAAAAGTATTTTTTTACGTACTTTGTTGCCATTGTTCGCTTTAAAATCGTTGAGTTTGTTAATCAAAAATTCGTTAAAGTTTTACAAAATCTGAAATAGATAACGAAATAAATTTCAAATTTGAGCTTTCAAATGACATATGCGGGTGGAGGATTACGTTATTCAAAATCTGATGGCTGTAGGTACCGTTGTTTTATCACAATGCGAGCAACATATATACACTTATGCAGATTCTTCATTATTTAATTTATTTAAATATAATACAGGGCGATAATGTTTGGTAGCAACAATCTGAAAAGTGAAACGCCTTTTTATAGTGGACGACGCGAAATGCCAAAACGAAATTAATAACCCATCTCAGCAAATTGCCCTTTTGGGATGGAAAAAAATGTGAAGGCGAATAATTATGCGGAGTATTCGAAAAAGATCGCTACAAGCTTTAATTTCTGAAATATTGATCCTAGAAAGTATTTCCTAATTATACTTCCTAATTTTAGTGTTTCCAAAAATGAGGCAGAACATTTTCCGAAAACGTTTCAGCAGAGGGAATAAGAAAGCTGTGAAAATACCTTCTATTAGAAAAGGTGAACAGATGTGCCGTGGAAGCAGTCAAATGATCAGTGCTCGTGTGTACAGAATGTTAAATGTTGCCATAGTATTTTTATATTTGCTATGAAATTTATATGTAAATTGATGATGTATTCGAATGATTTGCTCTGGATATTTTCACCTTTAAAAATTGTTACTGATTATTGGACTTGTAAAAAAAGGTTCCATATTTTTGTTTCATTTTTTTGCTCTTCTGGCATGTTTATTGACAAAATTTTTACGAATTGTTAATACACTAAAATACTAATTCAGTATCTGAAGACGCTGGAAAATATCAAAATATTTAATTTAATTATTTTCTGTTTTGAAGCTGTGAATAACACTGATTTATAAAGCAATTTAAAATGGAATCCTAAATTTTTAAACTTTTATTTTGGTAAACAGTCAAGGTATAATTTTTATATATTTATAAGCATAAATTTTAAGATTCCAAGAATACAATCCATAGGATGTTATTCGCCTTGTAATTAAGTTCTAATTTTACGATCTGCATTCTGTGAACTGGTTTAGTGTTAGTTTCAATATATGATGAGATGAACAAGTTTTAAGGTATGATTTGCCTACTTTAGTTATTATGTCTAGCGTTAGCAGCGACATCAGCATCTCAGTTTATATGATTCAGAAAGGCGAAAAAAAATGTGTATGGTACGGTCCTGCAGCTGGAGGTATCCCAAGAATAATAGTTGCCTGCTTTCTTATTTAGTAAAAAGAAGCAATCGAAAAAAAGAATTTCAATAATATATTTTATTTAAAATTTGTTTTCAGCTATTCAAAATTGATTGTAATGTCGTTGCCGTAAAAATATTGCAAACATGAAAGTAAAGATTATGTTTAAAAATATGCTTATGTATCTAAGAAAATTAAACTGACATTTGGATTTTAAAATACTACAAATGCCTCGGCTGATCAATGTTTACGTTTATAGATAACGTTTTCAAAAATGAAAGTATTCAAAAACAATGATCAATGAGCAGTCAAAATGTATACTTCTTTCAGAGCGCTTGATGAGACTTAACATCAATATTAACAAAACCAAAAAATTACTCGAGGGAGATAATTTGGGGATGAAAATAAGTTTGAACGTTGTTCAAGTTATAGGCTGGTTGGTCATTATAATTTTATAAATTATTTTCTCCCTCTTTTCTGTGTACCTTCGTGGTGTAACGGATAGCACAGCCGGCTAGCAACGGGAGGTCCGATGTTCGAATCTCGGCGAGGGCACTGCATATTTCCTACGCCTCCTGTATCGATCAACCTAATGATTTTACAATTTAATACATTATTCGGTTTGTTCTAGAATCCCGTGCTTACTAGTAAAATATTACTTTTTGTACGATACGTTTACATCAGAATTCCCAATTAGTAACACGTTAGCAATGCACGGTTGAGGAATCTGATGTATGTATTTGTATGTATATAGAATTGTATCTTAGATCAGGTTGAACTTCTCGAATCTTAATTCCGAAAATAATTTCACTTTTTATAAGTCTTGATTTTAAATGTTTATAATATATTAATTACAAAAAAAACTTACATTTTAATAAAAAGGAGCGCAATAAGTTTAATAATTATAATAAATTTGCTATTGGAAACTTCTTAAATCTATACTTTGAGACTTTTGGAAAAGGAAAATTGAAATAAAAATTGCAGTAAAAAATAAACCTATAATTGAATCCATATATCAATGATTGTTCAGTTACTTTAAAAAAAAATACTATCTCACAAACTATACAGAAGAGAGAAAAGGTATTTCCAATGCATCAACACATTCGCCTCTTAAATAAATAATATATATACTCCGTCGAAGAAGTGTGACTGCGTAGATCATTTTGTACGGCTCGGAGTACCGTGAGTTACTTCAGTGAGTAGCATAAAAGCATTTACAGTCCATCATCTTTCACAGCGCACACATCTCTTCCCCCCGTCCGTTTTCTATCACACACCGATACACCTGCAGTTACCCTTCCACTTGTGGTCTCTTTCATAGACCATTGTTAAACGGCAGATGACTCATGATCGGCCATTGTTATCAAATGATGAACATTTTCGTCCTCTCTCCTTCCCTTCACCTCCGTTGCTTTTCCTTATTGGATTCCGAAATCAACTGTTGCTGTACAAACATGTAACGTAAAAAGAATTTTTATTTATTTATTTATTTATTTTTTTTTTTCAGTAGAAAGGAAAAAATTGTTGTATTTTATTACTCAGGTCTTGTTGCAATCTTGCAAAAAATGTAACATGTAGAACATTGAAAAGCATAAGAGAGAATAAAAGTAATATTTTCTTTCCATTGGTTCAATATATAATATGTAGGAAGAGAAGGAAAAAATACTGAAAAAAAAAAGAGAAAATAGAGAATGTTTGTAAGGTTATAATTGCAACGGAGACAACTGCGCAAATTTGTTCTCATTCTGCAACTTTCTTGTCACGCCAAACTTCGATGAAGGTTAGATATCATTTTTTTTTTTTAAATGGAGGGTGGTCATTAAAATTATTTTCCGATATATCAACCCCTAGCGGTCTATCCGCTCAACCATTCGAAATAAAGTTTCAGATATTATTATTTGAAGGTATGCGCTCGATATTGAGATGATTTAAAACGATTAAGCTCTCACAGTTACTGCTACAGTGAAAAAATATTTCGAAATTTTCGAATGGCAATACAGACTTTTTTCCCTCCGTAAACTGATCAGCGCATTGAAAAAAACGTAAATGACGTTGGCATGATAAACATATGACGAAAACTGCCGGTGTAAAACATTTGCAAAGAACAACATCCTAAAGGATCAGTGATATCATAAGAAAAGAGGGGGGAGGGTATTACAGTTACAAGTTTTGAACGTGTGCAACGTTTCAAGATAGAGTCATCTGCCTTAATGTTCGCGTTTCCCCGACTTCACTTCTATGGATTTTACGTCCTGAGATTACCTGAAATCTTATGCGTGCACATCAAATTCATGAGATTTGTCAAATTTGAATGATGTCATAAAACGTGAAATTATACAACGCGAAATAACAGACGTATTAAATACGTTAATTACTTGTTGTTAATAAATGTGGCTCTAATTTTTATTGAAGTTAGCAAATAATTTTCAAAAATTTTTCTATTATGTTCTCAATATATGAATTTTATTGTAAAAACTATGTTATCAAAATAAGCAGTGCAAACTGCAAAAGCAAGTGAAACGCTAGAAATTTATTGTCTTAGTGGAGAAGTGTTCTAGGTGTTTCTTCAAGAATTAACTCAGTTAAAAACTTCATCTAACAACTGCTTAACATGCATGTTTATATATTGTTAAAACGACAACTATATTCCAGTGTTATGGTTGTTTCATATATTTAAAAAATGAAAAATTTATGTTATTTTTCGTGTCTGTTAAATAAACAAACAAATAAATTTTCTACTTTTGTGAGTTCGGGTTTATTTGTATACAGAAAAGCACCTGAGAGTTATCTTTCTAACAGAGGATGCCTTTGCTGAGGACTTTCTGAAGGAAATTGACTCGTATTTACATTACAAGTGAGAAAAAACAAGAAATCAGCCCGTTCGGTTGGGTCTGAACGGAGATCGAAATGCCAGTACTCAGCAGTCTTAACCTCTCGGCCACCTGTGGGATCTGTTTTCTACTTTTGAGAAGCTTGCATTTACTCGTTTAGTTCTATGTTCAGTGAAGATTTAAACTATAGTGCCGAAACTTACACTGGAAGAGAAGAGGAGCATTTCATGCATATATAAAACTGTATATTGTACTTTATTTACGAACCAGTTGCCCTTAAAAAGACCCCTACAGGGCATCCATCCCTTTCCGTGTAATGCCTGAGGCGGAGTCAAAAAATATGCTGTTATATAACAATAAATATGCTATTATATGCTATAATATAGCACTGGGAAAACATGCATTGAAATTTAAAATTGGAGACATTTCTGAATACCATTCCCCAGCAAGCATGTTTAAAATTCTTTAAAAAACCCGCTTACTTGTAAAGTGATTCGAAAACTTTTATCGTTTTCTAAATTAGGTTTTAAAGCAATTATTTTCTATTCAAAGTCCTTCACAAGACTTGCATGTTTATAAAATTAAGCCCTTACATTCAAAGCCCTTGAACTCTTATGAAACTAAATTTGTGCATGTATGTAAATATTAAATATGAATTTTACAATAAACAATTTTGCAATAAATAGGAATTTCAATTGAAGGTGAAATGCTTTTATGTTGAATTAAGCAGAATAAATGAATGGAATTTAATATCTGCTTCTATTTTAAAAAAATGCGCTCTAAAATTCATACAACCGAACTTTGTTTATAAATATCAGATTAAGATGATTATCTCAGCTGGTTATAATTTGACGTAAAATAATGCTCATGCCAGCTTTTTACAAAGTTGTAGTAACTTGATATTCTTAAATTGTCTAGTAGAAAATTGAGCAATTAATATTTTGAGCGCAGCGTATGTGTTTATTATTTTAAGCTATATTTCATTTACATTAACTAAACAAAATATCGCTGTAAGATAAACAGAACTGTTATTTAAAACGTAGTTAAATTACAAAACTTAGTTTAACAAAGATTCGTGCAACTTTAATTATTTATAAGCATGTAATGAACTTGTTTTAAAATTTATGAAGTTTGGGACATTGTATAAAATGGAAAGGATTTGTGAATTAATTTACTCACGGAAAATTTCATTTTCTGCATACATTTTCGCTCAAAATTTAGAGCTATTGCGATACACACTATGTATTACTAAACAGTGTCTTTCATTATTTTCCAAACAATGAGAAAAAAACTAATGAAGGAGTTACAGTTAAGTATTTGCATTCAAGTTTATGTTTAGCTGCGTATTAAATCAATTGCATTTACGCTTGGAAAGATGCGTTTAGCTATTCATCGTTTCTAAAGTCTTGAAATGATAACTAAAAATTTAGACATCAGTGTAAGCATTCTGCATTCTTAAACAGAAAATTTCAATAATGTTTCTGTACAAATTTTTCTGTGATATCAATAATATTCAGGGTAAATATTTGAAAACTTTAATGCGAGAAGGCTAATAATATATAGATGTAATAATGCTAATAATATATAGATCTATGCTAATAATATATATAGATCACTGTAAAATTCAATTTAATATCATAATAATAATTTATATATTTGATTACCTTTGTATACCTTTAAAACTCGAGTAATTGATCTCCTTTTAAAATATATTTTTCAGCTTAGGTATATGCATTGAGAAGATAGATCCATTGTTGTTGCATTTACTCACAATGGTCTTTTTTAACGAAGCTATCGAAATCAAATTGCTTCAAGCTCTGCATTTGCTTTTTTATACATCATGAGCTGATTTTTGGCTCTTCCTGAAGTCGTATTGAAATTAATAGATTCTCAAGTATTCATATTTATAAAACTGAAAAGCCTGATTGTAACGTAAACATACAAATAGCATGTTGTTAAATAGCAAATATTTTAATCACTTTTGAGATTCCTCTCGTTTATGAGAACCTGAACGCAGGATGATCTCCGAGTGAATTCCAACAAAATCTGTACAGTATGATTATCATTCACTCATTCACCTTATGAGATAATAGTTTCTCCTTTGTATCTGCTTCTAACGGTACATTTATTGCATAGCAGCTAGTATCATAAATATCGAAATCGCGCACTTTACATTAGCTGAAATAAATTATTTAATTTCGCAAAAACGTATGAGAGCTATTTGCCTAAGCTCCGTCCCAGTTTTCCATGAGAAGAAATTCGAGAGTTTCAACCCCTCTTTCCTTATCACCAGATTTCCATAAGGAATTTTATCACGACAGGTTTTTAATGTCTATAGTTTAAATGCAGCAAGTATACTACAGTTATAAACTTCCATGTTTTATCATGGTTTCGAACTTGGACCCAACGCCGTATGAATTAATCAGCTTCCATTGACCTGTCACCTAAAGAAAGCTTTGCATAAACTCTGTATTGTTATGTGTACATAATAATAGTTTAAATCTGTCCCTCATCTTGTGTTTTATTTATAAATTTGAAACATTGTTTTTCCCTTTTTATTTATTTATTTCACTTTTATTTGATAATATCACTTTTTGTTGTTACATATTGCCCTGATCTAAATCATGTCTACGAATTCAAGAGACGCCAAAGCCTTAGGAACCTAATAGCAGATAGACCTAATAGGCTGGCTCCGCTTCAGTATGATCAAGAATTGCTTTTGGGATAGGATTCAAGAGTCTTGTATCCCTTTTTTAATTGCAAGCAAACTTTCTTCAGTAACGTGACTCAGGGGCTTATAAGTGTCTCCATACTATCTATACTTTATCAGGCTTGGCAGCCGGCTCCGCTAAAATCATGTTAAACAAGTGGCAAAGCATCGGTAATAATGTTGATTGGTTAATCATTGCAAAGCATGCAAGGAGAAGATTGTAACAGAAACTGGCTTGTGTTCGCATTATAAAATCTTCTCGGCAATCATAAACTGCAACTAAATTTTAGATAGACTGGCAGCGAATTATCTTCAAAATAACAGCTGAAACTTGAGAAGGGTGTAAAAGACTATTTTATTTAAAACCGAGAACGGAACACTGGTGCTTATGAATCAGCTAACCAGTTTTGGCGATGTAACTTAGAGTAAAAGACAGTCAAGTGTAAAATTTAAATTAAATAAGTTTGTAACCGCAGACAACACAATTCACTGAAACGCGAAGTTGGCTCACCTTAACCGGCGTGGATATTATAATGCAAAGCTGAAAACAAATCTCAGTTTTATCTAGCAACCTAGTAACCTTGAGACCCAGAACAAATTCTATCTTACGGTTTAAAAATCTCACCTTAAATACTTGTGAACTAATTAGCATTCTGGTGGAAAAACGAAAATTAAAAGAAACAGTAAAGATCCAATACATAACATAGCCGGTTATTAAACATAAAGGGATCTTATAGCGTAACATGGAGAAATCAAGAAAATTATGAAAATGCTTACTCACACACTTAATGAATAAGTATAAAGTCTAATAAAGCAGTACCTAAACAGATAGATATAAACAGAAAATAAAACAAAGTCTAATACGAGATTATAACTTCATTTTAAGGAATGGGAAGAGATATCAACAACTGTCTCGCAAAAATTAAATAAGCAAATAAATAATATTAAAATAAAATACACAAATGTTTTCATTAGATAAATGAATAGTAAATTATTAGTATTTATATATAAATATTTAAATTTATGTTTAAATATGAAATTTATATCTGTGTGATTAATTTTTCTTTTCGTTCAGGAAAAATTTGAAGTAAATGTAACATTTTTTAAAAGAAAATTTGAGCTGTTATTTTTTTTTCAGACAGTGACGAAATTATTTCGATCATGTATATTTTAACCTAACAAAAACGCAATGTTCTCCAGACAGCACTTTAAATCAATTACAGGAAACGTTTCGTTTTTCACTGTGAGAAAAAAAATGTTGCTTGAATGAAAATAACAAGAATAATTTTTCGCTTTTGTTAATGCTATTTCTTTCATTTACTTTTCCTCCCGAAGGCTATTTCGTTGAAAAAAGATGGCGATATTGATTATACAGGCTCTAAAGATGACTACATTACCTCACCAATACTGTTAAAAGACAGTTAACGGCAATTGTGGCTGCAGAACTCCGCCACAAGCTATGCTAATTAGTTCAGAGTAATAAAAAAGTAATCAGGCTTAAGTCCTTTTTACACCTTCTTTGTTGTTTTTCGTTCTTGCCATTGACATTATAAGTCTGTGCTTCATTGCACTTCGTGAGGCCAAGGTCACATTCTAAGTACTTAAAGATGAAAAAATACAACCCTTCAAGTTCATGGGAGTAAGATATCTCGTATATCATCATCATCATTAACCGTTTTTTCTCGCCTCTAGAAAGCAAGTTGGTATAAAAAGTCAGGTGGCTTTTTTTTACCCCATGAAGTAATTTTTTCCGTTTTATTTTTAACTTGAAGTGTCAAAAAACTTAAAAGGCTATTTTAAGGCCCTCTTTAAAACTGGGAGAGAACAAAAACTTTCCGTAATGTGATGATTTACCTTCATTGTCCTTAATACCATTGCAGAATAATAGCAAAAAAAGCATAAAAAATGTATAATTCTATCCGAACATGGAAAGGGCTGGGCCGCAATAATAATATTTTATCTCGTTGAGTTGGACGTAATATTCTTTTAAAAGATTTCCTAAATGATTTCGATTCGAAGCGATATGGTATTTCCGATGCTATTAAAAGTAGCGGTTTGTTGCAAATCTTTGTTTGATATGTGGATAAACAATGCTATGTTTAGGTTGAAGAGCACGGTGCTACGCTGTCCATAATGAAGATATTTAAATGATTATCAAAATATTACTAATCACTAGGAATGAATTCTGTCATACAGATTATCATTATCAAAATATTAACAAAAAATTGTGCTGCGAATACTAAAGTGAGGCACGGGTGAGATAAAATATTTTTTAAAACAATGTGGTAAAAAAGGAACAAAAAGGAGGACCAACTATTGAAAAAAACTTTTACTCATTAAAGTGGAAAGTTTTTGAAGTTAGAACTACTTTTTCTCCTTCTATTGTTTATATTACTCCTTCGTTTCCATAATTTGAAATTTCTCATTGTTTTTGCTAAAATTTTCAACAAATGTTGACATATGATTCATAGAATTATTATTCTAATGAAGAGAATACTTCAGACATTTATAGAACTGGATTTTATCTTCAAAATGCTGTGTAGCACTTTTGAAATAGCGTATATCCAATTTATATTTGCACATTAAAGTAAACAATGCATCGACTCCAGTTTATTACAAAGGTACTTTTCAAAAACCTTCGAATCCCATGCGTCAGAAAAAGATTTAAGGCGCAAAAATTCGAACCCTAATTTGAAAATTCGTTAATGTGTTAACTCCCTAAAGAGTACTTTTAGTTAAATGCATTGATAAAAAAAACTCTGCTGTTGTAATTTCAATGAATGTACTACATTACCAGTATCATTTTGATGGCAACTTGGAGTGTCGCATTTTTATTTGGCGAAGGGGTAATTTAGCGTTTTTTATTTGGCGTTTTTCTGTCATAATTATCCCCATCTAAATTTGTTTGATTTAAAATGACTTCGAAAAAAATGTAAAATACTTCAAATTATAACTTTAAATTATAATTTTGTCAAATTTTACTGAGAAAATGAAACATAAAATTCAGCATTTTCAGTTATGTTCTTCATATGCAAAATTTCATTTGCATACTTATAATAAATAAGCATTATTTTTAAAGACTGAATTCTTAAATTGGTTTTACGTTAAACGCAGATTTTAGGTTTTACTTTAATTAAAAATTCTAAGATGTAGTAAAAGACCTTTTATTAGTATTATTTTATTATTATTACTATTATGATAAAGATTCGAGAGATTCAAGAGCCTTTTAGGATTCGAAGTAATCCCACTTCTAATCCAACCTCTAATATTTTATTCCCTCCTGTAATATTTTATTTCAAATACTGACTAATTCGAAAGAAAATCATTCATTATCATTCATTATCATCTCTCTTCTCTCTACATTATAAAGTCAGTACCTCATATTTTAAAAATGGAAACATTGCTATATATTCACAAGTATAGAGTAACGAAATGCATGATAAACAGAAGCTATGTTAGCGCATAAGAAACAAAATCAAGTATACTGTAAATCACTTTTAATAATTCCAGAAGCTTACATTCAATTCCGATAAGCAATTTACGTAAAAAATAAAAGAAGAAATAGTTCTTGTTATAAACAGTTATACCGAAGCATTTTTCTTAGAACAATTAACTCCAAAAAGCGTATGATACGATGCTTGCCGTCGCCGAGGTTTTTTTTTAACCGCACCCTGCTCGGAAACGCTTTTCTAGGTCACTACCATTTCTTCATTTTTAAACCAACCGTGGAAAAAAAGTCTCATCGCCATAATCTCCGAACGTTCTCAAAGAAAACAATGTATAATTCAAAAGGAAAATCCCCGTGAGGACACAAATATGAGAAACTCGGATACAAAAATACATGTCACTCGGTGCAATAAGCTAAAAAGAAAGAAAAAATTCTAAAATAAGTTTTGGCAGAGGAGATGCCTTTAGTTTTCTGGAGCCATTAGTTGAATTGTTTATGTCTTTGGATTGCAATGAATAAACTTCATTAGTTTCATATGAGCTTAAGGGCACTAGTCCTTAAAATCTGCATATAACGTCGTGTATTTAAGGAAGAAAAAGACATTTTACTTTTACTCTTTTTTAAAGCGAAGTTATCCTGAATTATATGACATGAGAGATTATTATTGAAATTCATTTTTAAAAGCTGCAACATTATTTTTGCGACCAATGAACTTCGGATAATTTTATACATATATTTGTACTTTATACATGTATATTTAATATATGTATGCATGTCCAGATAAAGTACAATCTTGTTGTAGGATAATAATAAAATATATTTTGTCATTTTTAAGTTATACTTT
>KK118058.1:642850-677451 GCA_000611955.2 Stegodyphus mimosarum | reverse complement strand
CCTACCATCAACCTCTCGAGAGGACTTTCGGCTCGTCGCATATTTAGAGTGCCCCACGTCTCACGGACACTATACGCTTACAAACATCTGTGCCTTCTCCAGGATTAGAACTCGGGCCCTTCGGTAGGGCAGTCAGCGACGCTAACCAATATAGCGGTTAAGCGGCTCTCTTCTTGTTTTAAGGTACTAACATAAAACCAAATATCCGCATAATATATACATCCAATTTATACAAAATGATGCAAGAAGTCTGGCCATGAAATAATAATAGTCAGCGGTGCGTCTAAATTTGGATCAATTAAACTATATTCGTAAATTGTTTTTAAATTATCTGAGTTTATAGCTGGTTTTCTGTCTACAATTGTTGAAACAGGTATAGTTTTTAAAACTAGCTATTTCTGACTAAAATTTCCATCATTTGTGTTATTCGATTATTTTTGACAGAAATTCTGCATCATTAATGTAAATTGGATATATATATTTTTCCAAAATTTGTGTTTATATTCATATCACTCGGATATTAAACATTTAGATATTTTAGTTATTGCATTTAAATTACTTAAATTCACTCACATTAAATTTTTACCAGCTACAAACTGAAGCTTTTAATATATTTCATTTACTTTTTTTTTCGCATCTCCGTTTCAATTGCTAGATGAAATAGCTAATACTTCTTTGATGTATTATGAGAAAAATAATTTTCTGAAAAATTCGTTTCCTTATTAATTGATTTTTACAAACCGATTTATTAATATTTCTTTTTCGTTTCAGTTTAAACTCAGTTGATATAGTTATTTCCTAAGCTAAAATTTTACATTACTCTAGAATACTTCATGAAATATTTCCATTCATGTGCTGTAAAGGGAATTTTCAAATCCGTGATTTTACAATAGTTATCGATTTTTATTGCAAAGCTTTGTTTTGCTTCTTGCAAAATTAAATCCGTCGCTGAAAAACCTACGTACATTTTTAATTAATTTGCTTTAAAATGCTTTTATTTTCATCTCATTGGAATAATTTATTATTTCGTACTAAATATTTTAATAACTGATGTTCTTTAATTATTTGTGAGTATAATTCTTTAACAGCATTTGTTTCGATGTTCATATCCGTGCTGTGTACTTTGCAAACATGAACAATATTGTAAGAAAATAGGAATAAAATATTTAAATTAACGGTGTCTATGAGAACAACTGTGGCACAAAACTTTCTCAGTAGAAAATTGTTTAACGCGTATTGTTCTGCAGTGGGAAAATCCAATGTATTAATATGAGCTGTGGTTTCGTTACGAAAGTTTTGGAATAATTTCTGCAATTGTTAGTTTATTAAAGCTCAAAATGTTTAACAATTCTTAATGTACACTAATAATCTTAAGCAAGTGACATTACATTATGAATTTGAGAATGCTGTACTAATATCAGATTCAAGAGCAGCAATTCAAGACATTGACTCTTTAGAAGTTCCTACATCAACAGAAGTTCTTCAGTGCCGAGGATTAATTCGAAGTCTATTACAGAAATATAAGAATATTAAAATACACTGGACCCTGGACACAGCGGCATCTACGAAAATGAATCGCAGATTCCCTCGCACGAAAAGGTGCATCCCTATTACAATCAACAAATTCAATTCAAACACTCAGTACAGCTAAACATATGAACAAAGACATGTTGTCTGTGAAACAAAGACATCGGTCGAAATTGTTGTATAGCATTAAGACGAAACAATGAAAGGCTGAAGATCTCGCTTGTCTGCCAGAATATCAATGACGTAATGCTGTGGCTCTTTTTCGGCTGCTTACAGGCCATGATTGCCTGGGCGAATACTTTCACTGAATTGGTATATTTGCTCAACCAACTTCCTCTGTAATCTTATGGAACTCATGAACAGAGCCCATTTCTTCACTGTGGGGCACTTATTCCTTGACTCCGAGACCAACCGATATTGGCTTGCCAGAGACGGTCTTAGGCAATGACCTTCTGTCCCTTCTGTTATGTTATGTCTTTGAACAACTTGCATTTTGCTTTCATAAGAGAAATTTAAAAAAAAAATGACGTCCTTTTATCTGAGGCAAGTGCCTCACTTGCTTTTTCCTTGTCCTGGCTCTGCAAGTTTCTAAACATTAAAAGCGAAATATAAAACTCTAAAAATCCATGAGATATATACTGAAAGCAAGATACTTTAGTTATAGAATAAAGATTAATTTTATACGCTACAAAAGTCGATCTTTAATAGAACTAAATTTTAATTTTTTTTTTCTTTTTCACAGACAATATGGAACAAATTTACATTTTTTGTCGCCGTAGTAATTTTAAATAGTAACCGTCTAGTAATATTTTCCTTAAAAGAAAATTATATCTATCTCCAATAACAATTGTAAATAGCGAATTTAAATTAGATAAATCTATTTGAGAAACTGGTATGCGTTGGTTAATAATCTGCAATTAATTAAATAAAAAGTGAAAAATCTTATCTTAAAAAAAAAAAAAACAACGAAAGTAGAATACTCATGATGAAAAACTGGAAATTAAACTGTAGCATGAAAATGATGTTTTGACGATATAAACCACTATTCAGCTTCTGATAGGAATTTTCCGTGAGTCACGTTATTTCCTGTGACACGGCTGCTGGTTTCCCGTCTACGAATTTGTTGCATCACGAAGAGTGTAACTAAATTTCATGTTTTCGGTTTCATGTAGTCTATGTTCTCTGTATCTGCATTATTAAGATTACAGATTACGTTTTAGGTCCTGGTATTAGGCAATTATGTTAACTGTTAATTTAATAAGGAACTTGATATATTTTCACATGTTAACTTAGACTATAAATGTTTATTATTTAGTAAAGGCGCTTCGAGGAATAATCTGAAATCTTTGTCAATTCATATTGCAGAAGCAATTCGAAATAAGTACAAATCCTTTACAAGTATATATATATATATTTGTTATTGTTAGGTGCAAAAGAACTGAATACATATTGCGATGTCATTTGATTTCAATTTGAACAGAATGCGCAAACTTATGATTATGTTTTCTATCAAAACATTTAACCACGTGCCAGTGAAACTTTTACCTATCCCAAAATTGCTATATTTCACGCTTAGAACTGTATTTTAAACGATGCAGTCAATCAATAAAATATTAAGGAATACAATTTTTAAGTAGTGAGATTTTGATTTAATTTATCACGTTGTATTTTGCAAAGGAAACAAAATCTAATTTATTAAATGAACAGGTTCTGTACAGCACAAAATAAATGCATTAACGCAGCGACTCTCAACAGATGATATGAAAGAGAAAAATAAGTGATATGCAAAGAAACAAAGTATTTTTAATAATAAATTAAAAAATGAAATATCCTAACATCCTGTTTAAGATTTTTCTCTTAACACTTGCAAATTTATGCGATCTGAGATTTGTTCAATTCTCAGTTCTGATTCGTCAATAGCCACACTTCATCTTCACGAATATTCTTTTATCCATATACAAAACAATATTTGTCATAAGTGATGTGTTTAAAAGGAGTAATAAAAATGGATGTTATACTTAACAGGAAATAAAAGTAAGTTCCTATGAAAAAATAATAGTATCTCATTAATTCTTTTAGAGTTGATCGATTTATTAGCATATCTACTCTTTATATCGCCACCATTTCCGAGCTCATATTGCTCTATTTTCAATGAGAATCATTTTTTACGTCGATTTTCTGTTTCTAACGGAAGGTATTTTGTCTTCTTGTTGCTTTGTATTCCTTGCTTTTCTACGCAATTTGAGAATATCGTCCTTCGTTTTTGAAGAAATCATAATATATTGTGCTTTTAATATTTGTAAAAAATAATAAAACAAACCTAGATTTTCAAAATGAAAAAATGGCTAGGATTTACTAAGCGGAAAAGTGATGATTCATAGGTGATGGATCCAGGAACATCTACTAGCATTAATAATATTGAAAAAAAAGAAAAATTGTTTATAGAAAATATAATGAAAGTTGTCTATTATTTGGGTTTACTTGGAATGGAGATGAAATGAATCCTCATCATCAGTGCGGTGAACATTGCAATCCAATCAAAGTATCGTTTTGAATCAAACTGTGAAAATTATTAATTTTATTAACAGTCGAGCTTTAAATTTCTAAATATTTACTGTTTTATGCCAAGAGATGAGCAGTGAACAAGAAAAGCTTTTGTTACAATCCGAATGCGGTGGTTATCCGCAGGCAAAGTTTTAAATAGTCTTTTTGAACTTCTATCCGACATTCAAATGTTCCTCTGCGATTCAAAATTTGAATTGCAAAATTGTTTATTTAGTGAATTATGATTGCGCGTTTAGCATGTTTAACTGATATTTTTGGAAAGTTAAGTGAATTAAATTTAGGATTACAAGGACAAAGTGTTAATTTGTTTACTATTAGAGACAGAGTAAATGCAACGATAAAAAAATTCGAGCTAATAATCAAAGAATTAGGAATAATATTTTAAGCTCTTTACCACTTTTAGAAAGTTTTCTAACCGAAAATAATTTTAAAATAAAAGAAGAATTAGCATCCGACATTAAAAATTATTGTTTTTCATTAACATGTATTCACCATGTATTTTTCCCAGAATATGAAAAAGAAAATTGGATTAGAAATCCATTTTGTTCAAATGTACTGAAATTTTATCTTGTGAAGAAAAAACACAATTGATAAAAATTTTCTGTGATCGAACTCTATCCGAAGATTTCAAAAAGAACACACTTGTTAAAATTTGTTTTGGCTGAACCGAAAAAGAATTTAAATGCATTTCAAATAAAGCCGTTAAATTTTTATTACCTTTTTACACAACCAATTTGTGTGAACAAGAATTTTCTTCCAGGTTATATTTGAAAAATAAATACAGAACAAAATTAAATATAAATCCTAATTTACGATTAAAAATAAGTGAAATAAGACTAACCATAAAGAAACTGATCTCTCTTAAACAGGCCCAAATTTCACATTAAATTTTAGAATTAAAGTCTTATAACTTACATTTTACTAATGCAAATGAGGACCAATTTTTAATCTAACATCTTTATTTTTTTATTAAGAATTAAAAAATAATCATTGTAAAATGTACTGGGGGTACTAAAGTTTTTCAGTTTTTGTTCAGATGGTACGCGTTACTCAAAAGGTTGAGAACCGCTGCATTAACGTATTATTTTTGTACGAACTGCATGTAAAAAATATATGAAGAATAAATGAAATTTCGTTACTAGTATAATATCATCATCCAAAGTTTTAAACAATTTTTCTCTAGAAATTTTACTTTCAGGCTTTGTAGTAATCAATGCTTTTTAAACATTTTGGTTTTATTTACATTTGAAATAGAAAGCCTGGACAGTTGTAAAATATTTACAATTGTTACTTTCAGAATTAGTTATAAATTTTTGATTCACAGTTACTAATATGATAATCTACAAAATATTGTGAAAGTAAATAAAAAAATACATATTTTTACAAATAAAATTATTTTTTTAGGTTAATGAATAGAAATCGCTATTATTATTTTCGATAAAACACTGCTAAAAGTTGCTTTATAATGTTTACAAATAAATATGGATTATCTCTAAGGAAATATAATGAAACCTGTAATCTGCGCTATTAGCATTTATTATGAAATAACAAAGGAGTTAATTTTTACGCTCAAACACGTCTTAAGTTGGTGTGAAGAAAGATATTCACGCCGTAATGTAAACTAAAATTTTTATTGTATTTGTATGATGCGTTAGGTATGGCAATAAGTTAACATATTAGAATATTTTAATATAGAAGATACAGATATCTTCCACCAAGTTTCCTTATCTAGGGTCTATCTATGAAAGCCTGTTCAGGAATGGATACGTAGCTTTCATTTCCTGCATCCCAATAGTATGAAACAATTGATAGTGATTTTTTATTTGCAATTTTTGAAACCAAAGTTAATCATTAAATAATGCTATGAATATGATAAATATTTGTAAATTTATACCAACAGATAATATAGGGAAGATAAAGTAGCTGTCATTTGAAAGAAAAACGTACTTTATAGTAATAGACTATTCCATGGTTCCTGTTGTCATTTTTCGATTTTACCATTGGCTCAAGCGACAGGCATTTAGCGTACATGGGCAAGGTGCTAATAGGCAGATGCAAGATATTCTTTTTGCTGCTTATATAGAGATTGTCTTCATTAAGACGTCTGGGCATACTAAAAATTCTCAAGTGCCGATGACTTAAGGGCGTTCTGATGAGAGACACAAATGGTACTCATTATTGTAGCATTTCATTACTCGGCAGTAAATTTCAGTTTCTCATATCGTTTTAAGGTTTCATTTACTTTCAGCCATATAATGTATTAATGTTCAGTACCTATGTAACTACTACTATTCAATATATTACGAGAATTGAAAATTTAGTTCCAAACAGGTTTTACGACAGAAGGCAAAATTATTCTGAGTACATTTCAGATGGCTTATACTGGTATCAAATATACTATCTGCCCTCAACACCGTCTCGAAAGAAACATTTCCGCGAATTTTCGCTTTCAGGATATCTGATTGGTTTGCAGAGTTATTAGGTTATTTTGAAGCAGAAGACGCAAAAAATAAGTCCCAGTTCCAAACTATTCAGTGAAGTTACCCGGGACATCGGTTCCTGAGAATCATGCTTCGCTTAGGAGCTGTCTAATGGTAAAAGGAGAAGATCGTTTTCTCGGAATAGTTACTCCTTGCCTTACTCGCAGTTATATGTAATAACCCCATTAAATGATTTAAGTACATTAGATGCACTTAAGATGCGTTTATTAGGGCGTATGTCGCGGAGTACGTATGTATGAACTAAATAAGAACTAAATTTTTTGTTAAATATATGCCGGCAATTTTGTGAATGCAATCATGGTTAATTTTTAAAAAATTAGATTAGCTATAATTTTCGGTAACTTATGAGCATTAGATGGATTTATTAGTTCGTAATATCACAGTAAGTTGAGAAGCATGAGTGTATTAACTGAAGGAAACCTATATATCGCATTAAATCAGTTATGAGTAAAACTGTGTCTAGTGCCTTAATCACATATATTGTACTGCTTGTTGTAGAAAAACTATTAGAAAATGTTGAGAGGCACGTTACCGCTTTCTTTATTATTAGCTACTCTTAAAAACTAATATTTAAATATTATGGCTATCATTATATATTGAACCATTACAGCGTAGTTTTTCTCGATGCCTGCTTTCTTCCTTCCTTAAAAATTTCGTATTTGCAGTTTTTATTATGCTTGGTGCACAAAAGTGCTTCAGTTGTGCAGTAGTTATAACATGTCGTTTGTAAGATTTAGTCGTACAACATCGCTTTTATTTGTATTATCAATTATATACAATATTTTTAACTGTGTCTTTATTTTGTATTGCATATCATTGATCAAAGCGAAGAGACTGTTTTAAGTGACTACGAACATTTTGTACATGAGTTTCCTCCAGTAACTTGTATGTAAGGGAAAACAATGCATGCAACATGAGACAAAATCATGACCGCTACACAGAAAAAAACATTTCAGCTTTCATATAGGAAGTACCGTTTTGTTTGCGGGTATGGATCCTCGTTCAGCCTGGCTGCTCTTAGCTCTTCTTCACTGCGTTGCCGATCTTCTATTTATATTTAATACTTTTTCTTCTTTTATCCTGCACAGAATAGGCTTTTTTTTAAGAATTTTCATATTTCAGCTCAAATAGTTTTGGACTGCATTCATATTCCTTCCCTTAAATCTTATGTAGAGCTTTGAACTATCTATTTTCAAAGCCGTTCTTTGAGAGATTTCGGGATTCGTTTCGAGTCTTTCTTGAAATAAATTTCCAGATTCATGGAAACTTTATCTACGTAACTGTTTTTCAAGTGACAAAGTGATGAGGTTATGTATTTTCTGAAGTGCTCCATGTAGGGACACGTATTGAATCAGTATATCATCTTACAATCAATAACATGTTCTGCAATAATAAGATATCAGATATTCGACACATTTGTATGAAAGCTGTATAACAGAAACGCATCAATAAATGACTTTAAGATTTTAAACTTTATTACCAGAATTCATTACTAAATCTGAAATTTCGTATGACCGATTAAACATATTAGTATTTTTTGGTATTAACAACAATATTGATATTTTATATTAAATAATTGTTCACATATTTTAATTACGATTGGATCGATTGTTTCCACACATATTTTCAAAGTACGATTTTCTATCGAATTTCAGAAGAAAACGGCTTATGTGAACAAATTACAGGTTGAAGGTTCGGTAGTTCATTAGGTAAGAACTGCGTGATAACGCGTAGCAAGAAGATATTCTTTCTTTTTACAGTAGCATCCAATTCCCCCTGCAATTTTGATTATTATAGGATCCGGTCTTCATCTGTAGCATACAATTAGACTGGATCTCTAAAAGATAAATAGTGACTTTTCACTGTATCTTATAAATACTATAGAGAATGGAAAAGAATCATTTTATTGATCCAAATAAATTTGAACAGACAGCACAAACTCGTGCTTACAGAAGCCAACACTTTAAGCTCAATCATTCACAAAGAAGTCGCCCCAAACGTCTGACCATTCCGACATCGGCAGGTTGCCCGAACGCATAAATTAATTTCTAACTGGTGCTTTTACCCATCACCTTAGTGCATGGCTTATTGCTTTTGGGTGTTGTTAAATACCATGCCAATCACTCTTTTGAAGCGATTGAAAGTAGTTCTGTTATTTGAATTCACCTTCTTTCTCCTTTAGCATCAATGATTTAGCTGTTGATGTCCGAAGTTGCAATCCTGTCCTAAGGGAAAACGGCACACAGTGGTAAAAGCGTGTGATCCCAAGAGATCCCAAGAGAGAAGTTTTCGCTTTACTAAAGTAGGCTATTGTTAACGTTTTAGCATTTTACTTGTCATGAGGGCATTCAATCCATTCTAACAAAAATACATAAATACATTCGTTTCAGATATTTGAGTGAAACAGATTTTGGTTAACAAGCGTTAACAAGCTTAATGGCAAGAATAAATCAACACCGCAGAATTCTAATCGCTAGAGAATCAAATTTAGCAACGTGGGCCTTAAACAGGCAGAATACTCACTGCTTGCACTCTCCAGAACGTTCCTTTAAATACTTACTTCATTCTACCTAATTTGAAAATCTCGCGCATGGACATTTATTGTATTTTACGGACAATAAGACGCACTGTTTTTCTTCAAAAAACAGCCTCCAAAATTCAGGTGCGTCTTATACACAAAATTAATATAAAAATGTCCATTGGTTGATTTAAAATTCCCACCAGTCTTAAAAATGGCCATATATCCGATGCTGCGGGAAACCTACCTGTGTCTGGCAACACTGGATTCAACTGGCAGCAACTGGCAACACTGGATTCAACTGGCAGCAACTGGCAACACTGTCTAGAGTGATTATTGTTAAATAAAAGATATTATTGTTAAATCTTTCGAGAAGTGCAGCATAAGTAACTCTCTTGATGGCAGTGAAGACCATCTTATATGTGAAGAGAACAGCGGTGACGATGAAGAGGAAGGAAGACAAAAAAAAAAGTTCAGATGACGATTTTCAAGGATTTTAAAGGTCAGTTCGGTTTTATAAACTAAGTTTTTTTTTTAGTCTGGCTTTGCAATCTAATAATAAAAATGGTAAAAATGTTATATAAAAAATAGCTTAAAAAATTAAGGTGCGTCTTATACTCCGTAAAATACGATGCATGCTGGGAGGGAATTGAAACGAGGCTTGATAGAAAAGTAATTTAGCTTAATAACGGGTTATAAAATTAAAATGAACCATACTTTATGACTACTTGGTGCAGAAATGCGCTTCAGTTTTGCAGTAGTTATGACATGTCGTTTGCAAGATTTAGTTGGTGCATAACGTTTTTATTTTTATTATCAATTATATACAATATTTTTAACTGTGTCTTTAATTTGTATTCCACAGCTTTGATCTGACAGATTTTTTTAGGTAACTGAATATTTTGCATATGATTTCTCTCCAATAACTTGTATCTGAGGGTGGAAAATCTATACAGCTTCCTACATACTCACGCCCGTTACAAAGAAAATAAATTCTCATTCAAGATGTATAGTCATGGATCCTCTCTCAGCCTCTCTGCTCTTAGTAGGGAAATGGCCATCACCAGATAGAAGAAGAAAGCGAATAATTTATCGAAGTTTTTAACATCGACAGGTCACAAGTCAAAATAAAGTTTAAAATGTCATACTTAAGTAGAAAGTACTAGAAACTATTGCTGGTTTCTTATAATTTAAGGGAAATAGCAGTCATTAGCCAGATATGTCTCAAATTTCAGACAGCGGTAATATCGTTACGCATTCATAAATTTATACATCGTTATTAATATTTGTATTGGAATACTTTAACGAACGAATTTAACGAACTCCATAACATTTTTAGTTTACAAGGAAAGTGTGTTGCTGTTATTGTAACTAATCCTAATTTGTATATAATCTAAAACAGGAGTTTCGTAACTCATCGTAGAGAACTCAGAAGAATTGCGACTGTCGGTGGTCAAGGCTTTCAGTACTTTGTAGATGACAGTACAAGTGTGCCCAACTCGACGTAATTATATGGAAAATATCGTGAGTTAAAGATAATTCTGAAAATAATTAAAAGTTACTGCTAAAACATAAATTACAGATTTTCTTTCGGGCTATCAGTTACAACATCTTACAAAGTTATTTATTCAGAACTTATTTTCGGAAGAATTAATTCAGAGACATCACATGCCTTCTGCAATAAGCTAGAACACAGAACAAATTTTAATAGTAGCTAGATATTCGGACCAAATTTTAATACCTTTACGCAGTTACTGTTTGAATACGTTTCAGACATGTTCTGTTGGAAGGGAGAAATATTTTTGCCGCATGCAAATGATGGCTGGAACATTAAAATTTTATTTAAAATTAATAAAAGAGTAGGAAATCCGCACTAATTTATTCATAGTTTTCATTTTCTTATCACGGTAATGTTTCAGATAAAACTATTCCGATCAATCTCATTCCAATTGAAAGCAGAATGCAGTGTAAAATTTAACAAATTTAAATTCTTTTTAACTATTTCTTGTAGGCATTACTAGTTTTTACTTCACAGATTTTATACTAGGGCCCAAACTTCCTAATAACTAATAGAATAACTCATACATATTTTGTTTCAATAGAGCGTACAAGAGAGTATACGGTCTCGATTACGACAGTTTGAACTTAGACAAGTAAAATGATGCTAGAAGTACATTTCTTCGCTGATTTGCATAATTCTTAATCATATTCAGACTAAAAAACAAACCGGATTTTACTTGCCGCTTTCACTCCGAAGACAAAATATTTCAATCTGAGAAGTTACAATTTTGCTAGTTTGTCTACCCTAAAGTTCTACGTGTCACTGAAGTAAAAAACAGAACAAAAAAGACGCATATTTTAAAATAGTTTCATGTTCTTTTTATTTAAATAGTTGTGTATGAAAAGAAGTCCGGAGAACCCCCCCCTCCAGAAAAAGAGTCAAAAGTATTCTAGGAAACCCACCAGCTGAAGAATATCGGGTATTAAGAGTTTGGTTTTATAAAAGCCAGTCTAATGAATCTGGCTGCATTTTTTAAAATCTTACTTTAGAAACTAGACTTTAGAAATTTTTTCTATATCCTTTTATAATCAAACGTTAGTATATTGTAACATCGCATGGCGAATGACATGTTCGATTTCCAGTAAAGAGAAACTCCTTTTTATTTAGATAATTCATAAAATGCTAAGAGTTCATAAAAAACTTGTTTTCTTTAAGCTAACTGGCAGTTATATTTTTAGTGCGAGTCTCTTATTTTGAAATAAGAGATGACATATGAAGAAGTTTTGTTTACAGCATTTCTTCGATTGTGAAGCGATGAACAGCTGAACATATTAAGTTCATATATACTCGCATGGATGCATACTTCATAACATATTAATAACGCAAATGTGAATCTCTCGCATTCCATGTTTTGTCATGTAAAACACGTAGAGTAAGATTTACAACATTGCCGCTAATCCAAGCAGAAGAAGAGTGAAACATTTTATGAATTATAACTTTTATGTTTTGGAACGTGTAGCTATAATATTTGAACTTGATCATCCTTGAAGGGGAAAGCAATTGAGCACTGAGTACATTGTAAAACGTTATTAATGCATCTGAGCATTTTGAATAACGCATTACAAGCCTACTTTTGTCTATCCAGATATCGCTCCATCACCTGTTTATGCACTCACTCTGCGAAGCCTTTCACTGCAACTTGCAGATTGCGTTTGAATGAGCAGAACGTGTGGCACGAAAGAAAAAGAGCTCCATAAAAATGGCGATGTGACATCCATCCTTGCGTACTACAGCGCTTAGCTGTCATTTTGAAAAAGATACGTCATATTTCTGCTGCTGCGATTTGTCTTAGCGTGCTGAAAGCCATACAAAAGTTTGAAAGTTCTTCTACAACTACTTGTGTAGTGGTATACAAGTACGGAACAAGAATAAAATGTGTATGCCTCCGCCAAAAAATGTCGGTTGCTTGAGCGAATGCATAGTTGGATCGTTTCCAACCTTTAAGGCAACGGTTGTAAAAACTTTATTGATTCTTTTCTCTGATTTTTTAATTTTTTTTTACCAGCTTTGTATGTGCGAGATCTTGAGAGATTTACGTTAAGTACACTGAAAAATAAATGCGGAATTAAAAGAAAAATATATTAACGCTTTTTTTTGCAGCTGCAAGACGTTACTGAAATTTCTTTGACTTTTAATTTTTCTTATTCTGTATATACAAACTATAAGCAAAATAGACTGGCGAGACAAAATCTGAGTATTTTAATTCTTAAGTATACTACGGAATTGTTTTTCCCAAAGCTTTCTATCCGATAAGAAACAAACATGGTTTCCTTTGCTTTAGCCTTTTGACATTTAAATTCTTTGTATAAAAAAATCTAGGAATGAAAAAAAAATTATATTATTTTGCATTAGGCAATTTTTAATGCGATTAAGAAGTTTTAGTGCATATAAATTCAAATTGTGTGTCTTCAAATGCTTCTGTGTTTTTGAATTTGTTAACGTAAAGTCTTATTTATTACTCACCGTGATTACAATAAAGAAAATATAGAAAACATAAGTCTTAATATTGCTGTAAAATTTATATTTTTATATTCAGATCTACTTAATAAAACGGTCTCAGATATGTTGAAGATTTTATATTTGGAAGACGTCCAAAGAAAAACAACTCTACATGTTAGACTGTGACGCATGAAACATTTAACTACATGATTTTTAATCTTGTAATGTTTTTTGTTTTAAAACTTCTTTTGTATTTTAGGCAAGATTCGTAGGAACTCTCATGTTTGATTTATTAAACTGTTTAAACAATGTAAACATAATTATGTAGCTATGTCTTCATTTTTAAGTTACATTATTTGGAAAATTAAATATTCTTTCTACATTGAATATCAAATTAAATATCTTTTGATCAAACGCAGACATGATTTGAATATCATCTTGTTTTACAAATGAAAACAATGTTTTTTAAATACTTTGTTTTTCCGCTTTGAACACAATTCAAAACGATGTGTTGAAACAGTAATATTCTTGTTTGATTCATCAACTTGTTTTTCTGTTTTAGATGCACACATTGTAAATCAATTTAAATATCATTTTGGCAAACACAGATATTATTTGATCTTCAACTTGATTGATAAATGGACACATTTTCAAACCAGATGAGACCTATTCTTACCAACAGATATATTTGCATGGACTTTCTGTTGTTTAAATTTCAGGTATTAATTTTTCTAATAATTCTTCCCCCCCCCTGAGCTCCATGTAGGCGACAGCCCGACTTTAGCTCAGTCTCCCCCCAATTCTGAGCAAGAGTACTCCGGGAGGACGGGTCCGAGAATCTCCCATCCCTCCCTGCCACCACCTGTCAAGAGGACATTCGGCACGCTGCATATTTAAGAGTACCCTCATGTTACACAGATGCTATACATTTACAAACATCCATTCATTCTCCGGGATTCGAACACATGCCTTTTGGTAAGGCAGTCAGAGTCACTAACCGCTTTAGATTTCTTATAGCGAACTGCAAACAGACCACGGAGTTTTATCCAAACAGAGCTCGGAGTATCTGAAATTGATTATTGCATTCTGTAAAGTCGCAAATTATAAAATAAATGCAAGCAAACTATTTTTCATTCTGTATTACATTTATCGTGTTTATCGTATTCCCCCCTTTTTTTATTATTTTTTACGTCTTAAAATTGAAAGAGCAGATTTATGCAAATAATTTAACTTCCGAAGGCGCGATTTAAAGTTAGAACATAGCAAATTATTGTGATAGTTACTACAGGTTGTAAGTTCTACTGTCTACCTTCAGTGTGAAATATGGAGAGTAGTGACTGCACCGACGAAGGGTTAAAACTACCCTTTATTACACGCTTTAATTATTTACAATGCGTCAACTCGACGCTAACATACTACGCCTCTGCTTGGACGGAAACTGAAACAGTAGAACTAAACTCAAAATTTGAAGATATTAACAAGTAGTAGAAGTACGCTGCAGGGCTCAGACTATCCTGTTTCCTAACTCAGCGTTGACGATTTAGTGACAGCAAGGTAATAGCTGTTACGCCACGTTTAACCAGCAATAAATGCTAAGCCGAAGTTCGCAGTAAAATAAGCACAGAACAGGAAACCACGAAATAAGCAGCTGCACCGTCGTGAAGACTTCTCAACTTAGTTGCTTATCACGTGGGGCCATTCACTATCTGCTCTTTATTACAAAGTTTTCATTAGTTACATAATAAGGCTAATATTGCATGACTACAATAAGCACAGAGTTTTCCTAGACTCCCTAACATTTCCTTCTAGAATTTGATACTTAAACTTTTTCTCCACTGGTAGAATTTGCATTAATTCACGCGCGCTACCAAATTGAAATATTCTGGCATTGACAATTAGGGGAATGAAGGTTTATAGGAAAGGAATTTAAATTGAACTTGCTATTTAAAATAAATATAAATCCCTACAGTGTGCCTATCAGAAAATTATTTCTTTATACAAAACCTACATTCCATTAAGAATACGTAGAAATATTAACGTTATAGTGTCTAATAAGATACCTTTATTTCTCACTTTCTGTAACCCGATTCTCTTCAAATAATCTAACTGTTGCCTTTGCCACTCGTTAGGCCTCAAGTGGTACATAAATATTTAAGAGAAGATGAATGTGCAGCTGATCTAGTGAAATCTTAAGATTGAATGTCAGGTTGTGTTTGTTTCGCTGTGATAAGTCGGTTCTTGTATTAAGCTGGCATAATGTTCAATTATACAGGAAAGTCTCGGTGTGACATTCACAGGTAGATTGCAAAGGTTTGTCTTTGTTAGTAAGGCAACATCAATAACAACGTGAATGAATACATTTTAAAATTTATTGTGACAACAATTACTACGTGGATGAATGCATTTTAAAATGTATTCGATAGCGTTCTCTGAATGCGTTGTATGGAAAAATTACGCTTTGAGGTGCAGAAAAATTTTCAGAACCTGGCGTTAAAAACCTTGGGGTGAAGAATGCCTAGGAAATACGGCATATATAATAATTATTTTTAACACAGCTATTGGTATAATCATGTGTAAGAGATACAAAAGATAATTGCTAAAGAAGAGTTTTTAACTAATTTCAGTTTAATAGCAGTTTTCAGCATGTCAGAATTATAGGAAAAAAATTTCATTACTGTCAGAATTATAGGAAAAGCAACAGATAATTTCAGCTAGCTTTGAATTTCTGAAGAGTTCAATTAGTTCTCTTCTAAGGACCTTATTAAAAATTTTTGTTTTTAATACTATTGAGCAGATTCAGAAATTCTACTTTAATTTTGCAATATGGCGCCGTTAAAACGGAAAATATAGGGAATAAATATAGATTTGAGAGCAGTTTTGATCATGCTTGCTGTCAGTATTATAGGAAAAGCAAAAGAGATTTTTTTCAACCAATTCTGACATTCTAAATAGTTCAATTAGTTCTCTTCTGAAGACCTTATTAAATTTTTGCTTTTAATACTATTGAATAGATTCAGAAATTCTACTTTAATTTCGCATTATGGCATTACTAAGACGGAAATTTGAGGGGGTACCTCAAACAGAGAAACTGACTCTATTAAATGTGTAAAGATATTTTAATACTGCAGAAAATGAATACGTGATGAGTTATGCAAATTTTATATTCAGCCTGAATTATTCATTCCTATTGAATGCACTCTGTAATAAGCGTAGTATTATCCTTATAAATTTGACTGCAACACAGTCAAAAGGAAAACATATTAAATTGAGTTATAGAAAATTTCTAACACCGGAGAATAAAAATTCAAAACTCATAAAGAAATTTGTTTCGGAAGTTATCTTCAGTATTTTCAGAATAATCCATTTTTTCCCATCCTAGTTATATCAATTTATTCTTAGGTATGAGAATATCTTATTGTTCTTCCATACATAAGTTGGAAAAGCGGAAGGCCTTAAAGTTACTGACTTCCTGCCAGTCCAATAAATTATACGAATCTTGGAAAACCAATTTCTTCGAACCTTGCTGAACTTAAAGAAACTCCTCGGTGGATTTGCATATTACTTTCCAAAGTTCTCAAAACTGAGACTTCGTTAAGCTCATGCAAGACTGCGCGCAACTCTGTGCAAGAAGTTGAGAAACTGATAACCCAAAATATCAAAGGAAACCAAGTTCTCCAAATTCAATGAATATATTCAAATTTTTAAAGCCCCCTCTTATTTTATTGACTACATATTTATTAACCTGCATCGTGTATGTAAATGCATTTCTTTTGAAGAAAAGCCGTGACATAGATTATTATTGTTATTATTAGTTGTAATTTAATTAAAATTATAAATTCTTTTGCAGTACGAAATTCTGACAGAGAAAACTTGAACATCTGTACTATCTAATTTTTTACTGTGCATTCGTTCAAAAACGTTAATGCAAAAGACCATTACTAAACAATTTATCATTGTTAAAATTCTAAAATAATAAAACTAGAGGTAAGTTATTAAGTTCTCCCCTTTCAGATTTCACAGCAAAATACTATTTTTTTATAAAAGCTGACACCTGTATAATAAAACAATACGTACTGTGAATTAGCAGTTTTGATAACAATGTGAGACAGGTCAATTCTGAAGATTTAATAGAAAGGTTGACTTGATAATTCAGGCAAAAATATCGGGAGAAGACAATTTTCGTGGCTCTGTTGTAAGATTTAACTTAAGTAACACATTTTGGTTTAAGTTAAATTTGTCCTTTACGTCTTGTTCTTCTGTCAACTCCACCAGAAATGCAAATTAAGTTGATTTTAAGTAGGGAGGGAAAATAAAAGGTGAAGGAAAGAGGGAGTTGGCAACGCAACCCGTGGCGCTGTATCTCTTAACATCTATTTCATTCAGCACTAGTTTTTTTGTTAGGTATTTATTTTATTGATATTTAGAAGTCCCACTAATTAGAAGGTGAGCTATCAGATGTTTAATTTATTATTTGACTTTTGTACATACTTACTCTTTTCCATTCCAGTAGCCTCTACGAAATGACGACTTTTGTTCATTAAATTTTGCAAACTAATAATACAAGTCCAGGTTGCCCATCCGATATAGTGGTTAGTGACCGTGATTGCCTTAGCGATAGGCCCGGGTTCGAATCTACCGGAGAAGACATGGGTGTAACTGTCCGTCCCTTCATAGGAGGTAACGATGGCCACTTATTAGATGCTTCCATAATGAAATGGCCACAACGTCTGGCCATTGTAGCGGCGCAAGGCTAATGGCTATTAAATAAAGCGACCGGTCATTAAAAAAATAAATAATACAAGTGCAGTTTATGTTTCATTTTACTAGTGTCGGATTTAACTAGTATTATGCAGTTTAAAACGAATAAACATGTGTACATCAGTCCTAGCTTTACACATTTAGTCATTGAGGGAAAAGTAAACTTACTAATATATTTATCCTGATAATTATGCTAGTTAAAATTTTGAAAAAATGTCTGCCAGTCTAATCTTTTTTTATTATTTTTTAAAGATATAATATAATATCTAGAAGGCTCGACGGATGTAGATCTGCATATACACTGATTAATAAAACTGAGCGCCATCTATCAATGCGATGTCAATATGAAAATATTTTGCACATCATAGACGTTATCTTAGTAATTTCTATCAAAGAGAATACCTTCCTCCGAGGGCGCGCTAATTTTACATAATTCCCATATCTTAACGTAAAATGGTTGAAAATAAATAATAAATGAAACAGTTATTCTGCACTGAAGTACGTACGTAGCATATGGAACTTAGAATGCATTTTATTGATTGAAATAATGCTTCAGTTTTTCACAAGAATTATTAATTTTATAACCATATACATTGTTATCGAGATGTTCAGCAAATATAGTTATTATGTGGGAGAAAAATTAAATGCTTATAATATGTCAAGTATAAATATTGGAAACTAAGATATCTGTCAATCCGCATAGAGGCATATTAAAGATCATTTGCCTTATGCAATGGCAATATTTGCCAGATCGCGTGTATGATATTTTATGATTCAGTGCAGTAATAGTTCGCGAGAACTTTTATGTCGAACGCATTTTATTCCTAAACAAAGGCAAAATGTCCCTTCTAGGTGCAAATAGCTTTTCCGTTTTCGGAGGTAAATGCTGTCTCCTGGAAAAAAAGCAAGTATGTAGATAATGATTTAAATGATTTGGTATTACCGACGCAAATGGCGACAAGATATTTTGGCGGCTTAAAATCAACAGACTGATACTTAACATATTGGGTTTCAAGCATTTAACTTCAGATTAAATGTTGAAAGCATAACATTTCGTGGAGCAAATAATCCACGCATTGAAAAATCATTTCATTTTGAAAGACTTTTATTAAAGCATTTCCACGTATTCTTTTAAAAATTATTGTTTCTTTCCATCTGTTGATTCAGATCTCGGTATAATTCAGCAATATTACATTTTGTAATAATCGAAATCTATGAATCGGATTTCATAATGACCACATATTATTTTTATAAGAAAATACATATTTTTTATTTTATATGTTTTCTGTATTTCAAGAGTAATTTTATATCGGTTTTATATAAAGAAATAGGAATACTTTGAAAATGGAAAATTAATCTCTGTGCTCTTCGCGTCATTTTCGTTCTTATTTATGAACTATTTTTCAGTTTCTTTAGATAACCACCTTTATTTTTTTCTGAATATGATTATGTCGTTATTAAATAATTTTCTTCTTTAAAATATTTTCTGCTTAAAAATGAGCTACATTTCATTTTATGTTTTCATTTTTCAAAAATGTGTTTCCTTTGCTGGCCGAAATGTGTTGCTCACTTTACAAAATAAAAAACGCATTTATATTAGTTTCAATTTTCCTGCAGCACATTTTTTGTGGATTTACGATTTTAGTAAATAATATAATACTTTATGATTGTTTGCTTGTTAAGCTTAATTAAAATAAATTTATGACTCTAAAGAATTATCCGCAAGAAATAAAGATATTTACGAGTCAAATTAACAAATCAAATTAACATAGACCACAAAATTTGGGACATTTTACGATATGTACATAAAATGATTTTAAGGTAATCCAAAACATCTTGTTACTCTATAAGATATTTCTCCCACTTTCTTCGCATGCCTTTTGTGGTGTAGTGGTTAGCACACTGGGCGCGTGTTCCAGAGGTCCGTGGTTCAAGTCCCGGCGAAGGTGTTGCTCATTTTTCGCATCTCTTGCTTCCAAATAACCTATGACTCTACAACTTTGCTTATAGGCTATATTAACTAATATTTGAAATAATAATAAATTAATTTTTAAATAAAAGAATTTTAATGATTTCGCATAATGTATTTCATTTTTATTTGAATTACGTGTAATGGCACTGAAAAAAAATATTGCTTTTTTATTGGAAGTATTAAAGTAAGAGTAAAATAAAAATACATTACTTGATATTTCATCCATTTCTGTTACTGACAGGATAACAGAAAATAAAAATCCTACCTAAATATTTCTCATATTACGCCAGCTTAAAGACTATTTCCGCAATAATTCTACCGAATTCTTCATTAAGATACACGCTCTACTTCTATTGTAGGGCAAGGCATTACTTATCCTTTTGACAGTGATTAGTGAATTACTAATTCTTTCGAGTCTCTTTTGTGTTGAAATACCCAATCCCCTTCATTGTGTAAACCTACATTTCAAGATCGATATCCTTAAAGTTTATCATTACCTTTCCCTAAAACTCCCTGTTAGTCATTAACAAAGGGAAATCTCTTTCGTGCATCCGCACCAGCCTCGGATAAAATGTGACTTACCACTGTAATCTTCTAAACTACTAACTCGGCTCGCAAGCCTTTTGGGTTGTGTCACGATTTGTGCATACCCAATGAGATAACGTGAGCACAGCAACCATTTGTTCCCTAGCCCTTTCCTCACCGTGTGACTTAGTTTGTGTGCAGATTCAATATCCTTATTCTGCGGAATCGCAGTAACCGTCCTTGTTAATGGACGCAAACTGATTTTCTCGCTGAAACACACTTTTATCACGTTTTCCACTGCGCCTATCGAAAATGACGTAACAAAGGATACCTGCTCTACAAACTAGTTGATTACTAATGCTGTAAACGTAAGAGAACTGTGGCATATAATGCTTAACAAATTATACTGACTGACAATCAGATTTATTAAGAACAAGGAATGAAAGTAGAGCACGACTAAAAATAGGTTTTAACTGCGATTTATTACTTTTGTACTATTAATGAAATGTCACCGGCTTCAATTAAGTACAGGAATTTTTTATTTGAGTCTAGAATTGAAAATAAACAATGCATGATCATGAACATTTGAACTTAATCAAGAAAACTGTGTAAATAATTTGTATAATGTTAGTTAAATTGTTTTAAGTAATTTTGTGTTCTTTTCTATTAAGCATATTGCCGAAAATGTATTTTTATATCATTTCAGCGCCTGGGAAATGAACTAGTGAGATTTTTTCCAATTAAGTGGGAACTTGAAAATTTGAACTGATTTATAAAGCCATATTTCTGAGTGAACAGTTTAAAAACCTTATTTACTTCTTAACAAATTTATTGACAGATAATAAGGTGTTTGTTACTTAAACAGGAACAGAAGTCCTTCATTATGTAAATACCACATTTTCGTTTTAAATATATCTTAAATTCGTTGAACGAACTTCTATTTGAAATTATTGTATCACAGCGTTTCTTTTCAGTTTGCTGTCATCATTTCAAGCTTTAGTTTAAAGTTTAGACATTAAGTTGTTATTAAGTTATTTATTTTATTATTAAGTTATATCAAAGCAGGAGACGTGAAAAATGAGCAATGCCTCGCCGGGACACGAACCATTAACCTCTCGAATACGCGCCGAGTATGCTGACCACAACACCACAAAGGAATGCTAAGAAGGCAGGAGAAATACCTTATATATACTCCTCCTTTTAAAGGGCGACTGGGGATTATTGGACCAAGTCGCCAAATCCTAGTAGTGAAGAATCATCACCCACCACCTTTTTTAGTTCGGGCGCCACTGTACAGACATTAGGTTATTTCGAAGCAGAAGACATGAAAAATGAGAATGCCCTCGCCAGGACTCGAACCATGGACCTCTCAAATACGCACCGAGTGTGCTGACCACTACATCACGAAGGCATGCTAAGAAAGCGGGGGGAAATACTTTATATTGACAATATTTAATTTTCCATGCATTTTTCAAATGCTGTTTAAAGCTTTTCAATCGGTAGATGAAAAATGCTGTTTAAGCTTTTCAACTGCGGAGTTGCTGTTTCAAATGCTGTTTAAAGCTTTTCAACTGCGGAGTCAATTTTGATATTCTCTCATAAAACAGGAATAATATTTATAGCGTAAATATCAAGGAGAGAGAGGCTTGAAACTGGAGTGTGCAACACCTCTTTCAGCTAAGCAGTGAGACAGGGAACAAAATTAAATTCAAATGAGTGCCATTTTCATGTAAAGAGGATGAAATGAATTATTCAGGGAGTTCAATTTTGGAACTTTCGAGGGTATTAAAATGTATTTGGCCAAGCAGATTTTGGGTAAATAAGCTAACTGTCAAATTTAAATGGTCAGTAAATTTTGAGGATATATGTCAATTATAAAGCATTTTTTCACCCTACTGGAGTTTAAAAGTTAAACATTAGTTTTTATATTTAATCTTATTCATAGATTTTGGTATGAGATAAGCTGAATTACTCATTAATTTCAAATTATGAGATTGATTATTAGTATGAGCATTCCCGTTCAGTGGGTCATTTTAATTCTCAAATTAATTAGTATATTTAAATTTCAATGTAGCTAACTTTTGCTCAATCTGTATAACCCAATGAATACTTTTGTCTCTTTGAATAGTTTAGTATCAACGTGAAAATATTAAGATTAAACACAAAAAATAGACAATTTGAAACCTGAACGTTTCGCAAGATCCCGCTTACAGAGTTTATATTAATTAAGTCACTTTTTTATGATTTAGATATGTACAGTCACTTCACCTTCCGTTTGTCCTCAAAAGAATGCAAATAAGTGACTAGCAAAATAACTAATGCCAGAATACTGCTAAGTTATTTTTCTGGTGTTAGCCATTTTGCTGGTCGAAGTTAAATCGCGCAGTTAAAAGTTTGATCTGACGCTTAGTTAGCACAGTTATTGAGCTTCAGCTACGAATCAATTTTAAACTGTAAATTCTGTTTACTGTTATACTTACAAGTGACAAAATTTGATTTGCAGTCACAAAACGTACCTTTGTTAAGTTGAAATTTTAAATAAAAAGTTTTTCTTTTTAAACCTCCTTGGGACTTTGTGGCACTCTTCCGAATTCTAGTAGTCTAGTAGAATTTTAGACTTATTTATTTAGAAGATGAAAGTTAGATTTACGAAGGATAATGCCCTAGAAGATGAAATTTCGAAATTTTTAAATGGAAGTATTCCATTTCTTTATTTCATTTAATTTTTTTAAAAGGACGAAATACTCAATGACTTTGATTTAAATGATGTAGATTTTGAAAATTTTAATTGACATAATATTGATTCAGAAAGTGACAGCATAGAAGAAACTCAATCAAAAAGGACAATTTTGAAGACAAATTCGTAGAATAATATTTGAGCAGATTACTATAAGTGCTTACAAAGAGATACCGATTTTTGCTTGCAATACTTAGAAAACATAACGTTGTAGAAATATTTCTAGGATTTATATATATTCGTTTTCAGTAACTTTGAACTCAAGTTGAAAACAAACAGCCCGAATTTACGGTAATCAAAGAAAAAATTATGTTTCCCGGGCAACTAAGTAATGTACTTTACTAAAGGCTATACAAATGAGAGTACTACAAGTAAATATTTTTCGCTTGAAAATAGTATGTAAGATTCTTTCTTTGCATGTAAGAAAACATTATATAGCTTGCAAAGTAGTGGAACAAATTTTCAGTGAAAAGAAAATGAGAAAATGTGCAGTTTGAAAAACAGAAAAAGTTGTTAGGGAAACTATTTTCTACAAAATATTTCACGTCTCTAACATTTTAAATGATGTAAATAATACTACGAAAATACTGATAAAAAAGGTTTTTAAATAAACTACTGACTTTAAGTATATAATAACGTCAAATGTTTTTAATTATTTTCAATTTTGCTAAATTCCAGTATTTATCTATTTATTTGCTGAAGATTTGATATGTTTAGACTTGACCAGTTTTTAACTGCGATATCAGTTTTATTGCTATCTAGGTTAAAACGCTATTAAAGTATGACAATATATTTTTTTCTTAAACCAAGCGGGATTTTGAAAGTACGTTTAAAACTTATATACTAGCTTGTGGTGTAGAAATTAGAAACGCTGATATATACATACTTCCGTTAAAGGAATTCACAATTTTTTCAAATGATGTCAAAAGTTATATGTGATCATTATTGATATCGAAATTATGTTTCGATATTGATAATTATTAATATCGAAATTATATTCCGATATTATGTTCTTGATATATATAATAGTCTTACTTTCATATTACATTCAACTATCCTAAGTATCAATATAATTCTGTTTGTATACAAATTCCCATTAATAGCTCGGCGAATCTGCCTCATTTCTATTATATTCTAACGGTATTGCAAGATGAATACTTAAACGTTTTCAAAAAGCATCCAATTCTTCTCGAAGTTATTAAAACGCTTTTAAACAATCCATATTTCGTATTTTCGGGAGTTTCTGCGAATTCATTATCGGTTTCGTGTGACACAGCAATCGGAAAAATACATAATCATTGTTATTTTCAACTCTGCATTTCTAAATTTTTCAAGAATTATAGAAGTTATACAAAATCTGAGAAAGAGTGGATGATAAATCTAGCTTATTTGTATGTAGAGAAGTCAAAATGATTAAGGAGAGTTTAATGAAACTAAAGTATAATTTTCATTAAAAGTTATTAAATTAATGGATTTTTAAGATACAATTTTGTCCTTTCTATTAAATTAATTTAAATAAAAATAAAATAAATTATTTTATTTATTACTTCATTCATTAAAGTTTCCATTTCTGGTATTCATTCTGATAAGATTGGCTTAAAATCCTCAAGAGGAAGTGCAACACTTTTATTAATACGGCAATAAATTATGAAAGATCATTGACATAAACCGTTTTAAATCACTGTGCTTCGTTACAATGTAACAGTTTAATTTTTTTAGATTGTCGAGTATTCGTTTATTTTTATTAACCAGTTTTTTTAAGTCAATTACCTTTTCTGTCTTTTTCGCCTTCCGTTTTCCTGCCAGAATGCTTATTTTTATTTCACGAGTATTCAAATAAGGTAGAAAATTACAGTATTTAAAGAAAGGTTTTAGATGATAGAATCAGAGCTAGTTCCGCCTGCTGAAGGCCATTTACTAGTTCATTCTCTTGAGAGTAGTTCATCTGTAGTTTTGCGTTATTCTCGCCTTTAGGCTTGTCACGCTCAATTTACTTAATCACTTTTAAACTTTTTAGCTTTTGATTTACGCCATAAGTGCTGGCTGTTTCTGTAAGCGCAAGCTGTGCCTTCTGTTAATATATGTGAGTTAATAAAATAGTCTATGTCACCCTTTCCAAGTCTCTTGCAATTTACAAGACATAGCGAGAAGTAGCTTAAGTCTTCCGGAGTTTTCACCCACTTTCTGTTATCAAAGAAATTGAGACTGTATGAGATATATCTGTATTCCTCAACATTCGGACATTTTTATTTGTTTGAATGTACTGTTTTCGTATAATCTATATAAAAAAAAAGCTGGAAAAATCTGTTCTATTTTTATATTTTAATTGAATTTTTTATTTGTAATTTCTGTCAGCTCTAATACAGTTTCTGTCAAATGAGTTTCCAATTCACATGCAGACAGAATGTCCGAATTTGCATTTTTAAATCTTCCTATAATCGGATTTAGTGAATGAACGCCATTCATTTTTTAATTTCCAATTAATACACTTTTAAGCGCTTATATTAAAAAACAATAAATCTGCCGAAATACTGATGAAATTATTTCAGTTAAGCCTTTTGCCAGTTAAGCCTTTTGAAATTCAAACAATCTTGGTTTTGAAGAACTTGATGTTGGGAAGTCCATTATGACTGTATGGAATGTCCGGTTTTAGGAATCTGAAAAACATTCATTTTTGTTTTCTTATTAGTGACTAGGGTGTACAGGATTGAAAACGTTCTTCGTGTTTTTATTTCTCGAGTTTGTTATCAGTGACTAGGGTGTACAGGATTGAAACATTTCTTCGTGTTCACTGTTCTTTAACAATTCAATCTAAATTTTAGAAATTTCTACAGAAAAAGATGCTACACTTTTCTCCTTTGATGTATTTAATTCCAACAGATTTTTGTTTACTAGCAAGCATTTGAGTTAAAATTTTAAATATTTTGCATCTTTAAATAACATAATATTTAATTTGAATAGATTCTTGTAAAAAAAAAGAGGATATAGAATTTAGCGCGTTATTTCTTGGGAATTTAGTACTTTCTCTGCTATTTCCGTCTAGCAGTAAACTTCCTTTTCAGCATTCTAAACTATCTAGTATTTTAGGTACTGTTATTCTCAATTACAGAAATTCTTCAAACCCATAACGTCTCTTTTCTCTTTGCTTTGGACAAACTACCTGTACCTAACTTTTAATTACATTAACAATACTATATATCAGTGCTGTATATCAGTGTCATAAAAGGGAATTTTTCATAATTTTCGGCTTGCTAGAGTCTGGAAGCTATGCTATTTTTCATGAAACATATTTGGACACTCTTTTGTATCTTTCTGGCTCTCCTTTAGTCCGTTTCCCGTTTCTAGTTTTATGTTCCAAAATAAATCTTTTGTGTCAGTTTTTAGGGAAACCCATTATATTTTTCAGTGCTTGGATTTTTTATTGAAAAAGGCACCATTACAAACAATTCCGTCGAATCTATTCAAGTTTAATACCACAGTGGGAAAACTCATAATACATTCCTTCCGTAGATGCCCCTAACATTTGGATCGAAGGCATAAAAAATGAGAAAGACACAAAGAATTGATCACTACTGGTACCGTTCTGGGCGTTGATGACAAAATAACAAACAGATGGATGGAGACGTCGATCAATCAGACGGCTCCACGGGGAACACTGGCAGACGACCGCGGCGGGCTTTTCAAGATAGCTTTCAAGATTTAAGTTCTTAAATAGTCAGATTTTGAAAGTTTCTTCTGATCCCTAATCTGACATTGTCTAGAGCTATTGAAAGATCGAAAACTAGCTAATTTATTGAATGTTTTAAATAGTTTTATTCTTAATATCAATTTCTAAATTTTAGCCAGTAATTCTTTTATTGGGTTTAAAGCGCATTGAAAGTATTGTAATCACGAATTTATCATATTTCAACGAAGATATCCATTTTGACTGCTATCGAATGCAATTTAACGATGTTTTCGCGTGACTTATGTACCTAACGACAGAATAGAGGACTTTTTTCCCGCAAACGAATTATAAAATTGGCGTCTGTACGTACGTATGTATGTGTGTTGCAAAACTCAAAAACGAATTTATACAAACGAATTTAAACGAAACGAAAATTATGCTGTTCGAAATAAAACACTTTATCTTCAGCACGCGAAACTATTGCCATTCAGAAAAATATAATATATTTGTCTCTCAGTTTTAATTAACAAACTCGGCTCTAAATAAGGAATGTGTTGCCGCGGCCGGAAATAAAATGCTTTTATCTTCTATGTGGCAGCTTCTTACAATTCAGTAAAGCCTAAGATAGTTTTAAATCTAATCTGGAAAGTGACTGTGTAATAAACTAAGTGATTTAAAAGCAATAAACCAGTTCTTGACGTAGCGTTCTTAACGTTCTTAAGAATATATTTTATACTTTTTAATGGGATTAATTTAAGTAAATATACATTAAAACCATGATATATTTAATTAGAAATATTCTTGAAGATATGAATATATGAATTCATATATATAAATTTATGAACTTATGTGTGAATTTATGGAATTACACTACCTGGACTCATTAAAGTCATTATATACTTTTTCTTTTTTATAATAACTATTTTTGGCAGCTGGTCGCGCAAGCTACTGATTTTAAAGAAATATTATAGCGGATATAACAATATGTGCAACACGTTCTCGGGAATTCTAAAGATATACTGTTTTTAAATATTTTGTAATTCTGTTTCGGAAATGAATTTTATGTAGCGTCAGTCCGAAAACCAGGATATTTAATAAATAAAGTGAACACATGAAAAGTTTATATTAAAAGGAGTAACATTTTTTGTTAGCCTTCTTACAAAGAAAACTGATTATTGGTATGATGGACTGAAAAATGACCAAAACAAATATAAAAATTTATGCCAACATTGATTAGTTCTTTGGGAACTCTAAACACACGTTGTTATACAGCTTTTAAAAATTTTGTGATTTTGTTGTTCAACTGTATGTGGCATCAGTGAGGAGAAAATGATGGTTAATAATAAAGCTTAAAGGGATCAAAGAAAAAATCTGAAAGGTTTCAAATTTTAAATTACGTCCAAAGTTGCGTTTCTTAACGTTTGTAGGGTACCTTTATTTATTAAATATCATGTTTTTCGCACTTAAAATTCAGTTCAACAGCAATATCGCAAAATAATTTAAAATGAGTATATCTTTAGAATTTCTGATACACAGTTCCGCCCGCTTTATATAAAAAGTTTTATTTTTCCTGTAGAGTGTTGTCATTGCTCGCTTTTAAATCGCTTGAGTTTGTTTATCAAAAATTTTTTAAAGTTTTACAAAATATGAAATAGATAATAAAACAAATTCCAAATTCGGGCTTCCAAATGCGCATATTCAGGTGGAAACGTATGTTATTCAAAACTGGATGGCTCTAGGTACCGTTGTTTTATCACATTTGGAGAAATATAAATACATTTAGGCAGATTCTTCATTATTTAATTTCTTTAAATATAATGCAGTGCTGCAATATTTTGCGACAACAGTTTGAAAAGTGGTTCAGACTTTTAATGTTTCCAACGCAAAATCGCAAAACGAAAACAATAGTCCTTCAAGGACAAAGCCCCTTTGGACTAAAAAAAAAGCTTAGCAGGAGGGAATGGAAGAGCAGACTGCTAATTGGAAGCTCAGCGAGAACGTAAAATACCTTAACAAACCCTTCTGCACGACCGTTAAATTCTGAAACCTTTCTAAACTAATTATTTTTTATTTTATTTAATTTAATTTTACTTATCTTTTTAACTGCTGGCCGCTTTTGAAAAAAGGTCTGAAAGCTACATGAGTTACAAGTTCAAAATTTCCTACAGCATGGCTTCATTTTGAATTGAATTTGATACTGGCATTTGGACGTAATTTTAAATTAAAAAACTGGATTTGGACGAACGAGAAAATTATATCGTATCAAAAGCTACTATACAAATAAAATGTAGTAATCAAAATCTAACGTTTTAAAAAGCCATGGAATGTAAAATTCTCTTTTTGATATTAAAATAACGTACGCGAATTAATATAAACGAACTAATGCAAGATAATAAAAATTTGTTAAATTTATATTTTTAATTTTCGTGTCAATTCAGCATATACAGAAAATTGCATTTGATTTAGCTAATAAAATCTGTACATTGAAATTACAGAGCAAAATAATAACTGGATCGGAAGTATGTAATATCCATCATTTTGTTATGATTACAGCAAAATATTATTTTGTATTCGAAATGTGCGTACACTTCGGAAAAATCGGAATAAAAAGGATTGATTAAGTATTGCAATGAAGTATATTTTATGAAATGCTGTATGGCATAGGATAATATTCTGGTCGGAATGAAGCAGTTTGCAGTTAAAATATGTATAAGTAATAAATTGTATTAATAGAAATTAAAAACAATTACCTCCTGTTAAAGGAATAGCGGGTTACTTTTAAACGCTTAAATTTCGTTTTTAAATTATTACGAGAAATATGATATACGTACAAACGATTACAAAAAAGTGATATGTAAACACAATTATATTTAGTTAATGTTAGCACTGAATTAATATTAACCATAATCCAGAAAGAAGATTACGGCTTACATTACATAGGATTTGACAAAAATAATTGATCTAGTTGCAAGTGAAGTTTTGAAGCACAAAATAATTAAAGACCTATTCAAAAATAACAAATAAATGAAAAGGCATAATTTGAGGAGAATTAAATCAATACTGCCCTTCTGCATCCGATAAAATATTAATACATGCAGAAAGCATTTTATTAAATACGTTAATGAAGTGTGTAAATTGAAATTCTGTTGTGAATTTTGTATATATGTAAATAATTTTGGAGAAATTATACGTGAAACTGTAGTATCTCTTGCATACTGGAACATAAAATGCCTCAAAAGGACAAGTTCCGCTGGAAAAATAAGGTTACAGGGGCATGTCCGTCGAACATTGAGAAAAATGGCTATCTCGCGAAATCGGCGAAATAGAGCCAAGCTGGCGATGGTTTTGGCGAATAATTTTTGTCTCCACATTTACAGAGAAACCACCAATTAGCGACCATTTGGCGACATTTTGGTCTGACTCCTGTGTACTCTAATTGGTCGGATCTCTCTAGGTAACTGGCTCTGTGTCCGGTCCTATATGTAACAGTAAATGTATATGCCTTCTAGCAATTTCTGCAATCGAAGTTAGTGGAAATATCTGGGCGGCCGGTGGAAAACTATACGAAAGCGGAGAAAGTATCAATCCACAGTTTTTAGTTCCTAGTTCACTTCGGAGTAATCAGAGATATCCGTGCAAGCTTCGCTCTTTCGATGCAATCAGCATTGTGTTGTGTTTAAAGTTGCTACTAGTTTGAAGTGTAACTGCTGATTGTACTTTGTGATACTCCGTACCAATATTTTTGTGTAAAGTTCTAGAACCTGAGAAAATAAATTTTGGTCAAGCACACTCGGCGCTTATTCGAGAGGTCCGTGGTTCGAGTCCTGGCGAGGGTATTGCTCATTTTTCTGTCTCATGCTTCCAAAAAATCCTAATGTCTCTACAAGGTAGTTTAAAATGTTTTTTGCCTCATGTTTTGCTACATTCTTAAAAACTTTGCCCTGGTAAAATTTTGCTATGATATCGTAGCCTGATAAAAGTAACATAACAACATGAGGTAATAACGTAATATGGAGCAGAAATACAAACATTCAAAGACAGATGCTTCGGATATCAAAGCTGTGTAAGTATTACTTTGTAAATGTTTTGTGTGCTTCATAATTACACGACAGCACTGAGACAATATTCAAATTCATCCCATATTTACTCTAACGTGTCCTTTATCACTTATATTAAGCAGTTAGTTCCATGGCCTTTCGGAGCAGAGTTACTACAGAATTTAACCGCCATTATGCCATTCCTGATCTTAATAGCTGAGAAGTGACATTGTTACTGTGGAGTAAATGACGGATTCCGCTAGAGGGTTACATTATGTAACTATTGGAAATCATACAGAGCGTTTCTGAAGGTAAATACGAGACCATACCCCCCGCGCTGACGATGTAAACTTGCATACATAGTTTTTATTTAACAAATCTCGCTGCTTTTATCATTTTCAGAGCATGAATAATCCACGCGAATAGCAGAAGTTGTAATTCTCTCGAGTATAAAATGTTTTGTTCATCTTAGCAGATAACCAATAATGAGAAATATTGCCATTCTACTCGCCATTTTTATCTTCCAAAAACATTCATACATTTCTAAACAAAGTGGGCGATTTTAAAGGCAGTATATGTTCTTTTTTTAACAATTAATATGTTTTGCCTTATTCTTTATTTTTATAAGATATATAAATGACACAATTTATAATAAATGCACCTTATGCATTTATGATACATCACTCCATGTGATTCGCAATACACATAAATGATAATTTTTATAAATCCTCGCTTCTTCATTGCAATTAATAAATGAAGTTTCTAACACCGCGTACTACGGAGTTCTATGCAGAATAATCATTTTTAGAAACTTATGAAATTGGGTAATTCATACCAAGAACTGAAAATTGGCAAAATAACTTCAAAGGCAATGGTGAGACTTTTTCCTTGAAACGAAACCTGAACGGAAGGGAATATTGTAATAGAGAAAAATTTCGGTTATGCTATTTTGACAGTTCCCGAATACATTGGACGCTTTTTTGCATGACGTCCGTACGTACGGATAGAATAAAACATTGTTTTTATGCATGCGCATTCGTTGAAGTCGTAGTACTTCGTTTGAGATGCATGTATGTATCTCAAATAACTAAAAAACGATTAGCTGTATAAGACTGAAATTTTATTTATGGGATTGCTATAACATCTAGTTGTGCATTTGTTATTGAAATCGTAATACCAAATATATGTATATATACATATATATATATATATATATATATACTCACCGCTTTACCCGGCTTAAAAATCCTCATCTGGCCCCTTTATTTTTGCATTCGTTGGTCGTAGTCATATACTTCCAATTACAGAAATGTGTTAAATCACGAAAGTATCCGTGATATGCCAAGTTAATTTTTTTTTAATTAATTTTTGACAAATAAAAATATCTAACTCTTAATGCGGTCTCTCGATTCCTATACTTATATTTAGGAAAGATTTTACTCGTTATGGAAAATAAAATTGTAAGAAATTTGACTCCCGTACATAAAAAATTGGCCGTGGTATTTAATTTCACAATTTGCAGTTTTTCGTGTCATTTTCAACTTGATTTAAGAGATCGGTAAATTATGTTAGATTAATTATAGGAAATAAGTTTAAATTAAATGCAGAAAAAAATGTGAATAATTTAATAGAAGTGATGTGGTGTCCGAACGTTTTTCTGGGAGACTAGAGAAAAAATAAGATCTAGAATTCAGCAATTTAAATCATTGCCCGCAACAAGATGGTAACTGTGGATATGGAAAGTAAGCAGGAATATTCAGGACTGAATGAATGATTTCTGATTGTCATGTATCTTCATATCAGCCAGTAACTAAAGCTTATGTTTCCTTGAATTTGGAAAAGTACATCTTCTCATTTTATAATCGATATATATATATATATAATGTTCACGCAAAGATACTGAAAAAAAGTAATAGATATACACTTTCTTAATTAAAATTCATTTATATTTTATTCTACTCATGATGCATCAAACTACACACGGTCATCTCTTCGACTATTTAATACCCCTCCGAGACCATTTAAAATACATCTATCAGCTTCCACTTAATTTACTCAGTGCATCTGTTTTAATCCAGTTAAAAGATACTGAAGATAAATTTATTAGATGGTAACTTGTCAAATACAATTATGCATATATTTAAAACGCGAAGCACACGAGGGCTATTTGGCTAAAGAAAGTGATCTTCCCAAGCAGGATTTTTTTAAGGAAAACCGCTTTGCACTCAGGTTACTAACGGCTAAAACCAAGATAGCTCCATGAGGATTTTTGTGGACGCTAGAGATCGAATATAGATCGAAATACCACTATTGATCAATCTTAACCATTTAACCACTAGTGGGCGCTAGTCAGGTAAAATATAATTCACTTTTTGAATTAAAATTTAAACAAATTCACCACCTAGCTATATTACACAAATAAAACACAATAAACAATATAAATACACATATCTAAAGTAATTTTTTCAGATGTTTACAAGTGAATGATTGTACAGCCAATTATAATTTGAAATTTTACAACGGCCTTTTGTTTTAAAGTATATATTCATATTTAAAAAAAATACTTCTTGCATATCTAACGGCGAATTTTTACTCTACCCAAAAGACGCATTTCTATTTACTTATATTGTTTAAAGGGAAAGTCTTGAAGTCGCGATCGAAGATACAACCGGAAGCACTTTCGATAGTTCTTCTTGCTTCCTATCTCAACGCTTTCAGGAAGATGGTGCATTTTATCTTTCTTATAGTACGAAGTAATTTCGCCACTACTACCGCTGCCATCATTCCCTAAGGGCCAGTGAAAGAATGCAAGGTTTAAATTTTAGCTAAGGTCGAAGGCACTTGCATACAGAATAATGTAATTCTCCAAAGAAGATTACTTGCTGAAATATTTTTTGGAAGCGTCTTTCACAATGATCCGCTTTCAGGTTTTCAAAGATTCGTAATCAAACTATCTTCGGATCACAATTTTTGAATCTGATGGAAATCAAAAATTGAGTAAGGTGAAAATTTTCTTCCGAATGATAGTTCAGAATGAACGGAAAGGAGAACAGAAAGGAAAATAACGTATGTTTAGCTTAATTAAAATGTACTATCAAGGTAAACTGCAGCACTTTTATTTTCGCCCTTTCCTTTCAGAAGAATGATTATTAAATGAGCCTTACTTTTTGTGTTCTGTTCTATTGGTTAAATAAAATGTAGCTGCTTTTAGTTAGAATTTAAATGGCTGAATACGTTAAATGCGAGCTGTTTTAGTTTTAAATGGCTTTAACGCCAAATTTACTTTACATGTCCAAATGTTCGGGTTTTCATTTGACATCACTTTATGCTATGCTTCCATGCATTCATCATCTATAGCGTTACCATTGTGCGAAACATATGATTTTTAATTTTTCCACCATAGCCATTATGAGTTACTACAAAATGTGCTGCCATTTGAAAAATAACATTAAATGTTATGTTATTGCATTTCCCATGTGCAGTGCATGCACGAGTCAATTTCTTCTACCACGTCCTTTACGAATACATCTTTTTCCTTAGATATCCAGCTCGCGCATGCTTTGCTGTATTCCATGTATTTCAGCCTTGCTTCTGGAAATTTGAAATGGAAAATGATTCTTCATATATATAAAAGTATGCTATAGAAAAATGCATTTAAAAATGCAATATAAATTATTTTCTTTGACAACTGTAAACGGTCCCCCAAAATTTTATTAAACCTAGCTTCAATAACTGTACGAAGGCGATTCTTTCAGTAATTTTTTAGAATCATTAGATCTTTTTGAAGCAGGAAT
>KK118058.1:619364-642799 GCA_000611955.2 Stegodyphus mimosarum | reverse complement strand
GTGCTCTCGCCGGTACTCGAAATCTAGACTTCTCGAATACGCGTCTGGTATGCTTCCAATTACGCCACGAAAAAATGCGAAAAGAAGCGAGAAATACTTCTCCTTTTAAAGGGGGAGTGGATATTAGGGGACCCAATCAACAAATATTGGTGGTGACGAATTTTCGTCCACCAGCTTTTGTTCGGGCCCTACTTGTAGAGTTACAAATTCAGGTCTCTTTTTTTTTTTTTTGAAGCAGGAGGCATAAAAAATATTTAAAATATTTAATGCCCTCGCCGGAATTTGAAACCTGGACCTCTCAAAAACGCGTCGAGTATGCTTCCAATTTATACCATGAAGGCATGCGGAAAGGCGGAAGAATATACTTTATAATATGACTGCGGAAAATATGTCTGTCGTTGGTCGTACTCTTCACGAGTCTCATTTAAGCATTCATTTAATTTACTTATATTTTTGTTAAAAAGTATATGATCAGAATTACAATAATATAGAGTGTTGCGTTACTTATTTCATTTCTAAATTCAGAACTAAAAGTTCAGGAATATGAGTTTGGAGAAATGCATTTGAAACCATTTGAGTTATATCATTTGAATGGTACCAAATACATCACTTATACAATTATTTTGTGATACTTCATTGATTAAACCACAGTATTAGTATTTTGAGTAAAATATATTGTTTTAATTTTCTTAATTGTAAATGTCGGAATATCATAAGTATATTCAATAAATTAATCCAGTGTGTTTCTGGAAGCACAGTGAAGTTATTATTCTAGTTTTCAATCATTGATATAAATGCGTTGCATGATTGTAAGTAATTTTTATAATTTTTTAGTGTTAATCTAATTTTCTTAGAAGTGTCAAGATTATTCAGCAAGAGAAATCTTATGCGTGAGCATTTCCACTTTGATATGATTATATGTACAAACCAAGCTTAAATGAGAGCTAACTTAAAATTAACTATTCAGGGAAATTCAAGAGATAAAAGGGTGACGATCTCTCTGTATCGGAAATAGCAAGTTACATTTTAAATTGAAACTAATGTAAACTCGAGACTGCATGTCAATGAAATTTAAAGCTAACATGCTTCTTTTACGTCTATTGTTACGAAAATCTTTTGTTTTCTATTTCTCGTAACTTCATTTTTCTTGCCAGTGTATTAAATAAGGACATCTGCATAAAAATCTGAAGTAAAATAATTTCTTTTCAGTTTGAAAACAAAAGTTTTAAAAGGACAGTTTCTTAAATATGGAAAAACATCTCCATTCTACGCATAAAATGTACCACGTTGTTAAAATATAAAAACATATACCTGATTAAATATTCCGTACAGATTGTTAAGTTAATTTAGCTGAAAAATTGGGATTCAAGCAGTATCATTTCAGAATTTGGACAATGAATCGTTTTTTATAATGTGGATCGCCTTGTTGGAAAAAAGGAAAATTTTTGTGGACACTGAAATGATATTTACCTGTTTTTATTTATTGATTTGTTTTTAGTTTAGTTTAACCTTAGCATATTTTGAAGAAAAAGAAATGAACCTCTTCTTATGATAAAAAGAAGTGTTAGACCAGAATGAGAAGTCTAGAGAACTGAGTTAATAATAACGAAATCCTTCCTCAACCATTTAGTTAAAATATTCACTCAGCCGTCTCTGAGAATCTAGCCATTTCGCATCTCAGTGTTCTAGTGGAGGGAACGAGACAATTTTATTGGCAAGTCAATTTCCGTTGGTTTCCCCTCCCTTGTTTCCCAAGAGTTTTCCCAGAACCAGACTGCTGTTTCGTCCATATTAAACATATGCAAAACAGGAAAATGATGAAATACATAAGAGAGGCTTGTCGGAATGTGGTAGCAAGATGGTTTCCGTGGTAGCTCGATGGCAGCTTGTATCACAAGCAGGAGCAGGGATTCGGAGTGCATGCATTCGAAGTCTTTACAAAGGGAGAATTATGCAAGGGGCCGTTTTGTTTCCTCAGAGACATCTCTCAGTTTAACATAGCGTTCACTGGTGTAACAGACAAGCCTTTTAGTACCCAAATTTGATAGTCATTTCGGCTGTGGTTAGAAACGCGATAACTTGTATCTTTATATTTATATTAAATTATTCTGTCATCGCAAAAGGCCCATAATGAAATGAAACCATTGTTTACTGTTTATCATACACGATTATTAAACAGTTAAAATATGGAAATCGACAGCTTCGTTAGGATTTTGTATACGGTACGATACAAACAATGAAGAATAAATAACTAGCTGTATTTTCTTGTTTGCATTTTATTTAATGTGCATCTCTGATAAAAAATTTGTAATACATAATAAATCAAATTTGTAATTTTTATCCTTTTAAAAAGAAACGAGTTACGGCAAGCCTCGGTGGCTCGCTGGTTTACTTTTGAATTTATTTATTTTATGCTTTCATTATAAAGGAGACTGGTCTCTTCTGACACTCCAAGACGAATTGTTCATAATCAGAAATATGATTTTGTTCTTTCTTTTACCGCTGAAGACATTTGAAGAATATAAGTAACTACAGTTTTGATATGTGTAAGTAATCATGAAACCAATGCTCAAATGGCTGATATCTTATTAATAAACGTGTTGCAAAAGCATTAAATAGATGCTAAAATGATTTAGTTTACCAATAAAGTTTGATACAAGATTAAATATAAATTGCAATCTAATTTTAGGACGCAATTTTCAGTTTAATTTCTAGAACAGTAGCGTTCACTATATGCGTACTATATTAAAAAGTAGTCCTCCAGAAACATGAAACCTTAAAATGAGCTACTAAAAATGACAAAATTTGACTATGTGACAGTCTGACGACTACGATGTTATTTCACCTTAAATCAATGCCAGGTAGAAATCCATGCCTCTAATTAATAAAATAACTATTTAATTTTTCAAGACGTAACTGTGCATTTACATCACTAGATCACTTGAACACGAAAGTTGGAATAAATACTTCTTTTAAGAAGCAATGTTTTACCGGGACAAGAAATTCACAGATTGTAAACGTTAATGAATAAAAGAGGTTCCCTTCGAGATGTTAAAATGCATTTTAAAAAGTATAAAGCCCTGTTGTGTTGCACTAATAAATAATACACTCTTAGAGTTTGAGCGGCATATTATAGATAGTCTGTCAGGTATTATAGTCATGGTAAAGTGAAACTTAAAAGCTTGTAACGCAAAACCATATTTTCATAAACTAGTTATCACATTATCTTGAAAGCTAACAACGCGACATTTTTCATATACGAGCGATATATTTCATATACCTGCCCTTCCTGATCATTATTTACGTTTTTTAACCACAAGCGTTTGAAACAAATTGTTTAAGAATACAACTTTTGTATTTTTTCCATTCATTTCATTCGCGATGCTGCAACTGAAAGATTATTCTGCCAGTTATTTGGGATCTTTCTTACTTGAAAAAAAGCCTTATTTTCCATATAAGGTTTATCCTAATTTTATAACAGTTATTTTAAGTTTGTGCATCTTTCCTATCCCTTCTAGCTTCATCTTACAATTTCGTACCAGAATGTATTTTCAGAATCGTGGTTAATGCAAATGAGTAAGAGTAGTATTTAAGTCGACGTTTCACCGACTTCGTTAGAGAGCCGAGTTCCTGATAGCGCGCGTTTGCCTTTGCTATGTCTCTCTAAGCTCTTGCTACGCTCGGCCATTCTTTAGGCCCGTGATTGGCTTCGCCGACTTAATTAAGATTTAGGGGCGAACTAATTAGAATCTTAATAGCTTCGGCTATATCTTTCAATTAGCTTTAGTTAAGCTTAGTTAAGTTTAATTTCATATTAATTAAGTTCAAGCCCAAATGGAGGCTTTGCTGTACACTCTGAGTTAGGAGCTGATTGTATCATATTTATTTTGAGAAATAAAGAGTAGTTAACCCTTCTTGAGTCTTACGTCTCTGTTCACACACTCTAGCGATTATTCGCTTCCAGTGTTTCGGGTTTTCAAGAATTGAACTGTGAAATAAGAAGGTGAAACCCCTCAGCTTTTTTAGAAAACCTATTTCCTACCTTTGCGCTCACTTGTGTTTTTCCTTAATTACTGCTTGAATCTAAGAACTAAAATTACTGTAATTTATACTGAAAATATTAAATAGTATTTTTGTAATCAAGTATCAAACTAAAATGCTAAAACATTTTTAAAAAAATGTGTGCAATAAAATTTATGACTGTGTTTTTTCCATCTTTATGAAATAAAATTACATAAAATATTCCCTTAAGGTTTTCAATTGAAAATTTGAAAAATAATTTTCAAATGCTTCTGTTCGTATTATAATGTCTAATAGCTCTTAATGCAAATAAACAATGTTACATTACGACTCATTAAATATTATGTGCGGAAATTTCTACCGTATACCTACTTATATATATTGCAGACATTTTTAAATGCAAAAGTTATGTTGGATGCATTTTTTGTTGTTATTGAAAGGTTGAGAACGTATGTGTGCTATGATAGGAGAAATAAACAATGCTGTGATGTTCAATATAGAAAATGTGGCCACTCTAACCATGCAGAAATGTATGTTATTTTAGCAATATGCATATGTATGTAACATCTTATTATGTAGAAAATATGTACAATGGATCATGTAACAGAGGAATAGCTTAAGGTAAAAAAGAATTAAAGGGAAAATATACTCTTATTATGCAAAATGTGACACATTCTTTCTCCATATTCTTAGTTAGATTTCCTAACAACTGCAAGAATTACGAAATGTACGTGTCTCTCTCTTGTAGACTGGTTGCCCTAAAAGGCATTACCATATGAACGAACTTAAGACTGTGCAGGACAGATGTTATGATATGAAGTAGAACTCAATGTAATAAGAGTAATTAGCGTTCCAGACATCGAAGTGGGTTGTGGCTTTAAAAATAAAACTTATGCCACGAGAACAAAAAATGCTATATGCTTGCCTTATGAACCATGACAAAACATGCAAAAACAATATGATTAAAGAAAAGAATGTCTTCTTCAAAGATATTAAAAGAAAAAGTCGTTCTTATTTGTATTACGCAAATGGGGAAACTCGAAAAACTTAGCCATATAGATCCATTTGCTGGGATTCGAAACCGGTTCGAGTTCTACCTACAACAGTTTTTGCCTAGTTAACTAAGCATCAATTAAATAGTAATAAAATAATCAACATTTCAAAGGATATGATTCGTTAATTTTCCCTCGAAAAGATTTCTTAATTTTCCCTCTAAAATATCTTTAGAAAATTTAAAATTTACTTTACCACGGAAGACTAATCGATAACTAACAGTCCGATATGTAATTTTGCACGGCCTCATTTAGAAACTGTTAATTACAACTTGTTAAAAGTATGCATAAAATCAAAGTTTTTGAAATTTTACCTTGACTTTTGAATGGTTGGAAAGATTCAGTTTTATATTCATTATCATTTAAGGTGTATGTATTTGTAGATGAGTTAACTCACTACTATTTCAACTGCTGCTACTGCATGTATTACTGATAGTAATAATAATAATAAATAAATAATATTATTTCTCCTAATTCGCATAACGTTCTGTGATCAAATATAGATATTTTATCGTTTAACACCTTTTGTCGTTGTATTGTGCCAAAACATTTTCTTTTAAGGGAAAAACGCACATTTTTCTCTCCTTTATGCAAAAATTCTGTAAGTCTAATATAAATATTAAACAGTTTAGTAAAGAAATTTTAATTTGTTTACGTTATTCGAAATCTGAAAGCATTGCGTCTGGAAATAAAAGAAACAAAACTGTTTCTTAAATCACCAGATCACTATGGAAATTCAATCCCAAAGGGCTTGGAGAGCAAAGAATGAAGGGTAACAATAAAGGCATCAATTTTCAATTCTCAACTTTTTTTTTCGTTGGAAATACATTCCGAAACAAACGAATGAAAGTTTCGCTACAAAAATTCCAATCCTCGGATAAAGGTCATGTAGCGAAAATAAAAATCTTTCGCGCTTTCTGAGAAATAACCATGCTTCAAGAGTCGATATTCCATTGGGAGTGAAATCCAATCAAGATCTCAGAAAACTCTGTCTGTCCGAATTGAAAACATCAAAAACCCTTACAGCATTGGATGGGCAAATTAGGCATTTTGTTAATTAATTTCTAGCTTCATTAGATTCTTTGATTTCTAGGTTTTGCTTAGCTCCATTCCCTTGCTTCTGTAAACATCGAGCGTCTCCAACTTTCGACGAAGTGTATTTTATTTTTTTTCTTTGTCGCTTTTTGTCTGACAAGTTCATTTCCTTCGGCAAATAACGACTTGCAGTTTTCTCTCAAATATAAAAATAAATGCTAGAGTGAGTTAAAAATACATCTAGGAGTTGGATGTTTACTTGTTCAGAAAAAAATCTATATATTGGGCAAATATTACATTGTTGGGAGATTGACAATTAAATAAATTATTATATGTGTTATTTCTTCCGCGTATCTTAAATGAATATCTAAACAGTGTTTTTTTATTGTAGAGTTAATTCAATGTGACAAGAACATTAGTTTTAATGTTTATTCGATTTATTAGTTAAGTTAATAATTATAAAATTAAAAAGAACATTTCGACAATTAGAACATTTAATTTCTTTCTTTCTTGATCTAGTCTTTCGGGAAGAACTGGAATCTTTCATCTTTTAACATATCAACAATGGAATTGACACACTCTTAAAGTAATTAACTCTTCCGGAATTTTAATTGAATTTATTATGTTATTTGTTTTATTTAACAGAAGTGTGTTTACGAATTCTTTTAACAGCTTTCATCACTTTAATTGAAAAACAAATGTTATCTTTTTTATGATTACACCACTAATTTTTCAATTTGATCTTTTACACTGCTAAATTTTTTCCTTATAAATTATGCATTTAAGGTTAAATTGATTAGTTTAACTACATCAGTTGACTGCATATTTATAGGAATTTATATTTATACATTTAATGAAAAAAAACGTTATTTGTCTATTTCCAAATATTAGGAGTACAAATAAGTCTCCACCGTTTGACAAAATTGGCGCCACTAGTACGTTATGTTTTAAACTGTCTGATATAAAATATCATATCGTAAGGTTGGACATCTGTTAACAATATTACCCTGAAATATTAGCGGTTTTGTATCAACATACGTGTATTCTAAAGTGTCGAATTTTGAGCCGAATGAGCGCCATTTGCGGGATTTACTTTTATTTTAATTTGAAGAAATCTGAGGCATATCCACTGCTGTTAGAAGTATATGGTGAGGTTGCCTTAACTGAGAGTGGTTGTCGTGAGTGGTTTCAAAATTTTAAGAATGGTGAATTCGACATGGAAGAGAAAGAACATAGCGGAAGGATAAAAGTGTACGAAGAACTTGGAACTGGAAGCATTATTGGGTGGATATTCTAGCCAAACGCAAGCAGAACTTGCACTTCTATTAGGAGTGACTCAATAAGTAATTTCGCATCATTTAAAACCATTGAAAATAATTCAAACGCAAAGAAATTAGATTCCATATGAACTTAAGCGGAGAAACGCTGGACTCCGATTCTTTTTACATATGAAATGCTGCTTGTCAGGGAAAAACGAAAGGGGTTTTTGCATCGCATAGGCACAGGTGATGAAAAATGGATCCCCTACGGTAACTCAAAGAAGAAGAAATCATGGGGACCACCTGGCCGTGCTTCAACATCGACAACCAAGCCTAATATTCATGGGGAAAAAAATCATGTTGTGTATGTAGTGGAATCAAATTGGTGTCATGTATTATGAGTTGCTCAAACCGAATGAAACCCTTACTACCGCACACAGATGGTGAGACTGAACCGAGAATTTAAAGAAAATGCCCCCACTACCACATGATGAAAATGCCACCACATGATAAAATTATTCTTGTGTTTTATAATGCTCATCCATGTGTTGCGGCACTAGTCAAAACCTACACGGAAGTACTCATATGAGAAGTTTTAATACCCTCCCGCTATATTCACAAGACGTTGCTCCTTCTGATTATTACTTGTCTCGATTAATGACGCATAGCCTGTCTGAGCAGCACTTCATATCATATGAAGATACTAAAAATTGGGTAGATTTGTGGATAGGCTTGAAAGATGAACCGTTCTTCTGCTGTATGTGTATGCTATGAGAGAGATGAGAAAATATAGCGGCTAGAGGTGGACAGTACTTTGAATAAAACATAACGTACCGTCCTTTCACAATAAATTCCCAATTTTTGGTAAAAAATGGTGGGGATTTATTTGTTGGATTTATGTTTGGATTTATTTACTTATCTGGATATTTATCTCCACCCAATTATATTATACCTTTATATTGTATTTCTACCTATATATTTGGTATAAATGCACAATTATAGAGAATATACAGAGACACACTACAATAAATATGTGCTTCACATATAAGAGTATCTAGTAGTTTTGTTTTTACAAAGACAAATCCGACATGCATGTATGAGACGGTTTGATGCGAGTTCGACAAGTTGAGGGCAATGAAAATTTTAAAAAAATATCCTTTATTTAACTATAAATGTTAAGCAGGAAATTAGTTTTAAATGTTAAGTTATGTATACGAAATCAGTATGGCTTTAAGAAATATATTTTAAGCAAAAAATGTTCTTATATACAGGCAAGTAAGGTATCTATATGAATTATTAGAGAAATTTGTTAGTGCCAATAAAATGACTAAACTTTTCTACTAGTAATTTGGAATAAGTTAAACTTACTTGTTAGTGTATTAACTTATCGAATTTTCTGGATATTTTTCCATTTTCATCATCATGTAAAATGAAGAGTGGTGAGTTGAGTTCGTTTCTTTTTTACTGAAACAACCTATGATTCGATGCGTGATATTAGTGACACTTTTACTCTCATGCGATGTCTTATTTTCAAAACGTTTAGTCCGATTTGTTTTCTGTTATGAATGTTTCTGATGACATCTTAAAGCCAAAACTTAATGAGATCTTAAAGTTTTAAAAATCTCCGGACAAGCAGTATAATCAGAGCATAATAAGCATACAGCTGATATAGCAGTTGTATGCTTATTACGTTCTTGCATAAGAAAGTTGAATAAGTGAAATATTTTTGTAATTAATTGATTATTTTAGGGAAAGTTTGTGGAGTAATCTTAAAAACGCAACTATTTTATGTATTATTTGTGCACCAAAGCTTTATTTTTCTCATTATTTACCCTGCGAAGTCTAACAAAGGTGGCACTGTTGGAAAGGGGCTTTATTAGATACTGATGAATATTAACTATATATTATTACTGCACAATACATGATTTGCCTATCTTCTTTGTTGCGCCACCTTATAAATATAGATAAAAGCATCAGAATGTTTTTCTTTTACCTATACCAGAGGAGAAAAAGGATACATACTACAGTGTTCAGCATATCTATGTTACTTTGCTATTACTTTATTGAATATCGAAAATGTATTATTTTGCATAATTTACTAGTTGGGCAAGATTTATTTGTGCATGTGACTAGTATATCAAGGTTATTATAGCATATTATTTTATCATCAGGAGCTTGAAATATGGATGCTAAGACTTGAAACATATTAGCCGTGAATCTAGAAGCAATGTACACACTGCAAGATATGTCAAAAAGATTGTTTTCAAAGACGAGATATAAGATCTGCGGTTCTGATTTAAGACTGAATTTTAGTAATATATTTAATACTCAATAAATAAAATAAAGTAAGACAAAGTTTCACAAATAAAATTCAAGTAAGAAAAAGGTTCAGCAATTAAAATTGATACCAACAAAAATTTTGTTATTTAATTCGGTTTAATAAAAGTAAATAAAGCTTCATTATCTGTGTAAAAAAGAAGGTGCAAAGAAAAGTGTGTTCTATGGAGACCAATTAATTAGTAAAACAAGAAAGCATCGATTCTACTGTGATCATAATTACACAAGTTGACATAAATTAAAGGTTCAGAGAACCACATGCAAATATTTTTAAATATGCGCTTATGCTTATTAAGCTTATAAGTTATTTTATTTTAATTAAAAATTAGAAGGGTTTTATACCTTTACTATAGCTTCCCCCTTCCGCATAATTTACCATTCAAATTAGCTTTTTGTGTATTTAAGCGCAATGTGTTGAATGTTTAGATCTTCTGGCAACCACATCTTGTTGTTATTATTATCTAAAGTTCTGTCTAAGTCTAATCTTTATCGCTTAGCTAGCCGACGTCTAACGAACGGTTAACTATCTGAGCCAGATTGAGTAGTCAAATTTATGTGTAATTTCAGACTACGTTACCTACATTTGAAACTGAACTTTCTGTTAATATATATACCCGCAAGTCCCGGAAATTCGTCTGCCTCACAAACTGTGCCTTTCTATTAATTTAAGACTTAAATAAGCAGGTTATTTTAAACTTCTTTAGATTTTATGATTTGTTTCAATCTAAGAGATGATTCTCTATCAATCTAGGAGGGCCTGCAGGACTTTGACACAAGCTTTCAGATATAGTAGAATACAACAAACTTTCAAATTCTAATTTTTAGAAAACGCCTTTTATAACAGATATGGAGGCATTGCTTACAAATTTTCAATTGCCTAAATGATAAAAGTAACATTGGAAGAAATTTGGAAAGAAAGTTAATTTTTATGCGACTTCTATAATCGGCACGTTTTAACTATTTTTACATTAGATGCAAAGAATTTTGAAAATTTTTTTCATGGCCGATTTTGCCATTTTCAAGGCTTTTCGTTTACGCAGAAAGTAAGTAGAAAAATAAGGAGCAATTTACCAATTAGAACTTTTTTTATATAGAGCACTTTTAAAAATTAAAATCGTATAAGAGGTACCGCATAACAAACATTCTCACTATTTGAAAGGCCTACTTTACTTATTCATAAACTGAAACTATGGATTATGAACGACTGACTGTAAGTTAATGAATTACGAAACTCTTTTAAAACACACATTATAACTATCTACACATTTATTCTTTTATTTTCATTATTAATTTTTTACATGCATTCTCTTAACCAAGTATAGTCTTCCTGTTTTCGTGTCAATATCTGTTTGTTTAGGTAATAAGTTCATGCTTTTTTATTATGAAGGTTTTCAGTTATTTCTCATTGTAAATGTTTAATAAGGACATATCTTTTAAATAATAATATCTTTCAAATAAATTTGATTTTTGCTACTCGCACGCATAAATTCAAATTGTGTTTTTATCTAAAATGTACGAGATGGTACCTTTTAAAATAGATTTTATTTAAAATTTATGATTTCAATCATAAAATCTTGATTTAAAATTCTCTAATCTATAATTTGTTTCAGTGAAAAAGTATCTGGATTGAATTTACATCATAGACAAAAAAGACATTAAATTTCCTTATTTATTTTAATCTACGTAAAAATTTTCAACTTGGTTGTATAATGAGTTACTTAATCTAAGGTATCAAAAATACTAAAAAAAATTACAAAATATTTTATGAGCGGTTAAATTAATTTACATATCTTTCAATAGCTCTGAGAGATAATTTGTTTCCAACTTTGATATTTAATATTCATAGGATCACTGAAATTGGAAATAATGATATAAAAAAGAAATAAATGATCCGCTAAATATATAAAAACGTCTTGTGGCTGTTGGTGTGATTCTGCTTTGAAAAGAAAGATTGAACTGCATCTTTCTTTTCAAAACTGACTGAGAGGTCAAGTATTTAAATATATTTGGTTAATAGGTTTATATAGATAATGCTAAAAATAATTTTAAATTAAAAGAAATAGAAATAAGAGAAAATACTATTTTAATGGAACTATTCTATTTTAGCCCAAAGAGGCTTATCCCAGAAGGCTTATTAGTCTCTAAACGGCATTTCGCGTCGACTCACTAAAAGAAATGTATCACTTTTCAAATTGTTGCCACCAAATATTATCACCCTGTATTATATTTAAAGAAATTAAATAATAAGAATTCTGCATGAATATATGTATGTTTCCGTGCTGTAAAAAAAGTCAACGGTACTTAGAGCCATCGAATTTTGAATAACATAGTCCTCCACCCGAATATGGGCCCCTGTAAACCCGAAATTTTGAATTTCGAATTTCTTTTATTATCTATATCGTATTTTGTAAAACTTTAACAAATTTTTGATGAACAAACTAAAAAACTTTAAAGCAATAATAGCAACAGTGTCCGGAATGAAGCATTTTTATCTCCATTGCGCAAGAATATCTGTCGGGAATTCTGTATTATTTATTTTTGTATTTCTGAATTTTATGTGGCGTAAGCTCCAAGAAAGTGATATTTAATATATAAAGTACACACACAACAAAATGTTAATAATAAAAAGACAATAAACGTTTTGTAAAGCCATCTTAGTAAGAAAACGGAACAACTGAGAATTAACGTAATTTAATATGAACTGAGAAAAGACTGAAAAAACTAAAAAATGTATGGCAACACTTAACACTGTATCGGGAATTCTAAACCTATACTGCTGTGCTTTTAAAATGTTTGTAATTTTGATGTTGAATTGTATATATAAAGCTAAAAAGACAAAAAAAGAGGTTAGTAGGAGTGAGTGAAATAGCAAATTTGCAGACTGCGAGCTCATCTATAGAGTAAAAGAACTTAATTAACAAACCTTTTTGCTAGATGTTAAATCTGAAACCTTTCAGATCTAAAAAAAATATCTTAACTTTTTATAGGCCATCAAAGATTTCTCACAAAAGTTGTGGGAAGAAGGTGTACGTAAAAGAGCTCCCACGCACCACCAGAATCAAATAGGAATATGATATAATGAACTTAATATTTTCTAGTCACATCTTCAAGTGTTCTGTACCAGTAACCGCTACAAAATGCCAAGCAGATATAAAATGGTGCTCTGTGTATAAGTGAACCGCACATGTTTTTCAATGAACACATAAATTTTCAACTCTACACACTGATTTGTATTTCTCAGCGTCACCTTCAGTTTTCAGGCAGACTATACATAAGTGAACTGTAAGAGAACTGTAAATAAGTGAATAACACAAGTGACTACTATGAATGTGACACGCAAGTATTACAACAAGAACTCTGCAAATATGTCAACAGCACATATGATGTACACGGCCCCCAAAAAGGGAAGAACAGTTCTATATCTCCCGTTCTACTGGGCCAATTGATGAAATTCAACTTGTGTTTTTCATGTCTCGAAAGCGCGACCTATGATATATATTAGATTTATATATAGCATTGTTCTAATATAAGTATTTTGACGCAAAATCGGACATTTTCTGAAATGGCATGCCAAGTTTTTTCCATACTTCAATACTACGACTCAAATTATGCTAAACTGCCAAGTTTTGTAAAAATCGTACAAGTAGATTTTTTAAAAAATAGTCCTCAAAATTTTAGCTCCTCAATGTTAATTTAGTTTGGTATATATTAATAAACATCTCTTTTTTATTAAATTTATTAGATTTTTTCTTACTCATTTCGAAATTTAGGTTCATTCCAAAAAACACTTGCCCATTTTTTATGATTTATTCTCATAATTTATATTTTTAAATAACTTTTATAAATTTTTCTAAAAAAATTTTGAATTGTAATCTTACAAAATGTTTGCCATCATCTTAAACTAGATACATTTCTAAGCATATCTAGAATTTTTTACTCAATTTCGAAAGATATACGTGAATTTATATATTGGCGCGTTTTGAAATTTGGCCCATTTATTGAAAGCGACAATAACATCAAATGCGTTTAGGCACTTTGTTAAAATTATTTGAAAGTAGGAACGATGTGACTTTTTTTCCGCTCATCCACAATGTAAAATAGGTAGGAACGATGTGACGTTTTTTAATCTCCTGCACAATGGAAAGGAAAGGAAATTAGGCTGCCGTATATTAAGAAGTTCGCCAACTGAATTATTCTTGACCCAAACTGATAAAAATGCGCTAAGTTAAATTTTTGAATTTCTCTGTAAATTTCACACCAAATTTTATAAAATTAAATGTTTAGGCATAGTTTGGGTAGTAGAATAGAAATATGGAAAAAATGGTATGTTATTTCAGAAAAAGTCCCATTTCGTGTCAAAATACCTATGTTACAGCAGTGCTATATATAAATCTAATATACATCCTAAATTGCGCTTTCTAGACATGAAAAATGCAATTTGAATTTCATGAATTGGCCCAGTAGAGCGGGAGATATAGAACTGTGCCCCCTTTTTTTGTGCAGTGTATATTAATAATATATTAATAATATACACTGCAATTGATATTGTTCAGTGTAAAATGCATCTGAATAACTTCTTATATCCAAGTTATCACTGACTTGTAGAGTAAACGTACTCTGTAAACTCAGAATCACAATGCATAAAACATTGCTAAAATCCTCTTTCAGCACAGTTGAAGTCTTGACAGAGTCTCTTTAATAACCACAGGTCACAAATACCCATCTTCCGAAGTAACTTTATAAATTCCGCTACAAATTTTAATATTCCATAAAAATTTTTGGCTGGGCCTAGCGTCAATAGAATGCTCCACCAGTTGAGTACAAATGCTGATGGTCATATAACAGGTGGTACAGCAACTCAGCTGGTGGTAAGTATGTCATTATAGTTACGTTGTCTTAAATATATTTAAACGCATGTATGTCTTATTCGTTAATGATGAAATTAAAAATATTTTTCTTCACTATTTAGACTGAAAATTTTCTTGTTTTTTGCTATGTGTATCTTATGATTATTTATTATTTATCAAAAGAAAACTGAGAGAAAATGAGAGTTATTTAATTACTCACAATATAAAAAAGTTCAAGTCAGAAATATTTCATTTTGCGGTTTCGCATAAACTTAGCTTCCAGCACCATTTTCCACTATGTTGGTAGTAAACGTGATTGCATTCCCCGGATTTCTGTATAGATTCTGTCTTTGAATGCCTGAATTGTCTAGGGCTTAATGATTGTTTTAAATGAATGGAATTCTGGGGTTGCTGAATTGTCGAGGCTCATTGACATTGAAGTATTGGCAATACGCTATTTGGCTGAGATAAGTTCTCGCTATTATTTAGAATGAATTTTCACGATTTTAGATCTTTGTTCTGTTGTGAATTTTCCCATCGCTAGATGTCCAACAATTGTAATGAACTATCAGAAAAGGAAAAGAAAGGTAAAATGTCAGTAAACAGTTATTGATGTTTTAAACATTTTGGTTAAGTTTGGAATATTTGTGTCATGCCACTGAAAAATCATTAAGTCCCATTCTGGAGTTCCTTTATAGATATTTAAGGTTTTATTAAAATTCACATTGTTGCCATTTGTTAAAATATCAAGAATTCTTTTAAAATATTGTATAATTAGACAACTGTAATTGACTTTGGAAATCTGCGCTTTCTTGCGATTTGTACACTTACACGATTTTCAGTGTAAAAGTTAAAATGCATATGTAAGGATAATAATTATATATATATGCTTGCAGCATTTCTCTACTTCCAGTACTATTCACTATTGTTCTGGTATCTTCAGTTCAGTATTGTTCTATTGTACATAAGCCTGTTTGGTAGGTGCGACATGAATACTTCGAATCAGTCTTTTAATATTTCAGCCATCGATTTTTTCACACGCGGAAGAAAAATAAGTCTACAAAACTTTATTTATATACTCTGCAAAGTATTAAAAAGTTCCAACTTGAGTTGCAGAAACACAGATGTCGTAGCAGCAGCCACCAGCAGGTGCGAAATTCAGCTGTCAAATGAGACCTTCTAGCGGTGAATAGTTGATCTCTACTATAGATAAAATAGGATACCTAAGAAGAGGACTATCAGCAGAGGCGAAAGGGTTAAAACGGGAAGCAGGGGCTAAACGTTATCATATTACATGTTGTATCTTTAATTATTTTTTGCAAAACCTTCATTCAAGGCGACAATTGCATTTTATATTAGCTATGTTTTTATATATAAGCCATGATTTCACCAAACTGGATATGTCTGTCACGAAAATTACTCAATCTGTAGCTCTGAAATTGCATTTGTTTATCGAGTCTTCTTTGCATCTTACGAAAAGTTATATCTGGCGTACTAAATTTTGCAAAATATATATGAAGGTCATGGATACTATAAAAGACCAGCTGTTACTAGTCTATACTAAATGTTCCTCGGACGCTTAAAATAAACTGTGTTCATAAATAATGCACATTACTCGAAAAAGTTAAAGATAAACATCAGTGCTGTCATTTATTGTTTAAAAAAGGAAAATCATCATGACGTCGTTAGGAGTTTTACAAAACGTGTAGCTAAATGTATTTTATATATGTAACGTAAATACATAAATAATGAATAAAATATAAACAGCAATAATAATAAAATATAAAAATAATATAAATAAATATATCGTCATAAATGTATTTTATCTACACGTACTATATACCATATATATATAAAATTTAGAGCGACGTCATTTCCAACGTAATACTGAAAGCAACATACGTCCCAGAAGCATATACACTGAGAGGGTCAACGAAAGGCCAATTTTTAAATTTAACACACCTGATATATGATGGAATATATATTTTTGTGCATTACGTCATAGATTAATTAAGTAGAATGAGTTAGGCAGGTCACGTCCTGAGAGTGAATGCAAAGAGAACGGTTCTTAAGGTCTTTAATGCAACTCCTGTTTGATGAAGATCAAGGAAGGCCTAAGAAAAGATGGAGGGACTGTCTGGATGAGGATTTTGCCATTCTAAAAATTAAGAACTGGAAGGCAATTGCTGGAAGGAGGGTGGAATGGGTAAGGTTTCGAAAGAGAGGCACAAGGGGCTGTCGTGTCAATGCTGATGATAACGTCATAGATTAAAGCGTAGGAAAAACTTCAACTTGCACTGTCTTACATCTTAACTGGGATAATTTTTTCATTATGAATTTACATTTTCCATTTATGATGATATGTGTATGTAAACATTAGTAAAGTCACTGAAGTTCTGAATGAAGGGTATTGAATAATTTATCCTCTTTCAGACATACGAAAATGCTAATATTAAAAATTTTGATATAATTCAATGTTGCAACATAAGAAATGTGTAACTGAGTAAAAAAGCGCGTATGTTTTTAAAATGAAGTTGGTAAAAATATTGTTCATGAAGCTAAGCTTTATCAAAAATGAAGAAAGTTTGTGAAATATCTCCAAAAATTTGGAATTAATTAACTGGAGAATGAAATAAGAAATACAGAATTACAGATTCTAGTAAATACCGAATATACAACTTGAAGAAATTTAGTTGAATCTGCAGTTCTGTAGAAAAAAAATTTTCTGATTTCATTGCTGAAACAGTAACTTTTATTTTGAAGATGCTCAGTTGCATATTAATTATGCTAATCAAGCTATGTAATTAGTATAGAAAACTGCTATATCCAGTTCAGTATAAGTCCAGTATCAAGATGAGAAAACTTTAGAGAGAAAAATTTAAGGAGATCAATTATAATTTAAATAAGGTCATCATCTTAATCAAAGGTATTACACATACATGATTAGTAAACGTTAAATCTATTACAACGTGTGTAAAACATGAAGTTCCAAGTATTTTAAAAGCAATTTTAAACACACACTAATGATCTCTAATTTTGGTTTCTGGATTACTACTGCCAAAAATCAAGAAACGCCAAATTGCTTTTCCTCTCTAAACAAAAATAACTTCCTCCTGCGTAATATACCTAGATTTTAGGTTTATTTACGACTTCAGAAGTGTAATTACATCTTTTGTTCTCTTACTGGAAGGAAAAAGCAAACAAGGAACAAAGATTGAGTACCAAAGCAAAAAAAAAGTGTGTGTTAGAACTCGAGACAGCATATTTCAAAATTTTTTTTCGAACTCCCACTTTCTCACGAAACATTTTATTCCTGGCGTGAGAGGTTCATAATGTAATTTATGGGCCTCATAAGCGCCTCACAATAATACCAGATCACGCATAGGATGGATAGCTAGTAGGCAACCGCCTTCTATACGCGGCGGAGGAAAAAATACGAGATGGGGAAAAACTCTCTCTAAATTATTTTCTACTATACTGTATGCAGATTGTGAACTTTAATTTAATATTTGCATTCGGCTTTGTTTACGTTAGTTATATTTCAAGGTGGATTTGCTTAGATGTATTCAAGTTTTAGCGTTACCGGGTAGCCATATTAAAAGCAATATACCGTGTGAGATTTATTTTTGGCATTTAAAATCAATTCTATATTTAATAATATGTACAGTTAGAAAGAAGTATCGAAACCACTAATATATTATATGCTTTTCAAGTGATGCGTCCGCAATGGATTCTAAATGGATAATTCCAAACGACATATTATATCAAAACCATAACTATACATTTAATACAATAAAGGTATTGTGATTACAATACCAACTATTTAACATATTAAGAAGATAAATCGTTAATTTGCCAGTAAACAGTTCAAGATTAAAGATTACTAAATTTTAAAATAACAGATATTAGTACTTAAATATGCAGCATATCTAAATGCTTATGAATTTTACCTAATATAGTATCAAATACGTTTGCGAAAAGCAGCGCAACCAGGAGAGTTGCTAGTGACTCTGAATGGCGTAACGAAAGGCCCAAGTTAGAATCCCGGCGAAGACATGGACGTTTGTAAATGTATAGTGTCTGTGCGGCATGAGATCACTCTAAATATGCGGTGAGCCGAAAGTCCTCTCGAGAGGGTGGTGGTAGGGGAAGAGGACTGGGACTTCCTTGGACCCGTCCGCATCCCCCGGGATTCTGTCCATCGAAATTGGGAGCAGAACTGAGCAAAGTAGTAATGTCATCTGTATGGTGCTCAAGGCTCTAGCCAACGATAGGCATAATCTTGCAATCCTTGCCACAATGAATTTCGTAGGCTTGTTCTGATGTTCCTGGCAGACAAATGGGATAAGTCATAACAACGATGTTTACAAAGAGATATCAGGTTTTTTTATTTCGATAGAAAATTTTCGAAAATTAGCAGTGAAATGCTGAGAATTAATTTTAAATGCTTAGTTTCGTATAGGTCTCGGCGCGGTTTATTTAAGTTTTAGCTGTCCGAATAAGCAAAATAAATCTATTAATAAATTAATATAATTAATTACACATTTTTATGATAATATATGCCTAATTTCGTTGCTGTTGTATAAGAAGACTGGAAAAGGATCAATACTAAATAAATGCAGATTTAAAAATGTAAATACGTTTAATTACGTCAAGCAGTGTACGCGGAAGGATGGATAAATAAGAAGAATATCTTTGATTTCTAATCGGAACTTGTTTGTTATTCAGCGATAAGACATAATTTTCACAATATTGATTAAGATCCATCTGTAAAATTGTACGCTAAACATCAAATCTTTCGTTATTATTAAGAAGAAGAATGTAAAACTTTCTTAAAACACTGAACATTGCCATTAATCGAACATCGTAGTTTCATACTTAGCATTAAGTAAAATTCCCGTTTTTTGGAAGCACCAAACATTTGGATAAATAGCCATTGAATTGATTATTTGATTTTAGATAGAAGATAAAAAACGCATTAGTCAGATTGAGGTTCATAAAAAACAGCAGCTTACAGAAAAGCCAACGTCTGCTCTAAACTACGAGTTTATATTTTCGTTACAGCAAAATGTTTTAACAAATTATATAAAAAATTGGACTAAGAAATCAATTTGCATTTTAATAGGCAAATCATTACGAGACTGATAAGTTTTGTAAATATTAGATTTGAAGTATACGTGAGTTTAAACACAAAAACGGAAAGCTACTTTACAGCAAATTCAAGCTTGTTGTACATTAAGACCTCTTGAACCGTTACAGAGTAGCAGACTCTGAAAATTATGTACAGAATCACGTGGAAATTTTGAAAATCTGTTACTGAAAGGATAAGGCGAATTAGATGAAATGACTTTTTCTTATATCAATGAAGTCGCTCTCAGAAATATAGGATGTTAATATTTTTATTGTTTCTGCATTTCATAGTTTACAGTAAAGCGAGAAGATCTTTTTAGCTTTTAATGACTGTTTATCCTTCGCATATAAATACCCCTTCCTATTTTTTGAAGTATATTACGCATTGTAAATATACATACATCACTCAAACCTTATATCAGAAAAATATGTTTTTCTAGTAAAATATCTGAAAATCCATTTGACCTATGTTAATTTTTATGCTGTGAAGTCATATCTTGTATCAAAACTACACAGCTCCGTAATTCATTGAACTCCGTAACACAGCTCCGTAATGATTTATCAGGTTTCTCAGAAAGTAAGTAGCAGACATAGCACAGAAGCAAGTGAAACCGCACTAAAGTGCATATTATAATGATGCACCCCTACTCAAATGATTATAAAACTGAATTAATACTCAAATGCTTCGATGCAACAAAGCCTCAAATACAAAACTCCGATAAGAATAGAATCTCACTACACGAAATTTCCATGTTGTTTGTAGTTTTAAAAAACGGCTATTTTCAGTATAGCGGTCATGTTTATTATTATTATTATTTACGTGTTCCGCTCTAAGGCACTACACGAAAAGGAGGGATGCCTTCATGGAGAACTTTCTAAGGGAAACTGGCTCTCAATAACAGATTACACATGGGAAAAACCACGAAAACGCCCATGCAGCCAGCCCGTTCGCGAGATTCGAACCTCCGACCGAAATGTCAATGTTAGGGACTTTGCCACTCTGCCGCTGGTAGGCGTAGTAATCATATTTGTTCCTTCATTTTCGTAGTGTGAGCAAGGTAAACTCTCAAGGTTGATTAAGGGACTATCGTTAATGTCTTTCAGACTGCCAATCCAAATTAGTATACCCTGCATTTTCTTTCCTTTTGCGAAGTAATAAACCTATTTAGAGTGTATTACACTATTTCCAGTATCTCAGTTGAAAACGAATGTTACTACAGATACGAACAGTTCCTTAAAAAGAGAGACAGCATCAACTATAATAAACATTGCTTTTTTTAAGCAACTTAGATAAGGTGTTCAATTATTGCTAAACACTGAAAAAGTTTAACACGTTCGGTGCATTGTCAAACTTTCTTCCAGTCGGTGCGTCAGACTTGGGTATGCTCTATATTCATTGATAGCTAACAAGAAAATCAGCACTGTGTCTTTTGACTATCAATCAACGAGTAACTCTGATCAGTAACTGTTTTATCTCATAAAGCCACCTGCATCTATTTCATTAACGTAACGTCTAAAGCCCTGCTGTAAATTAAACTTCCGAATTCACTCACCAAAACTCAACTTCACAGTGACTGCATTTGAGAAACGTCAGTGTCACTTTGCACCTAATGTTTCAAGTTATATCATATGTACACTTCTGGCAATATAGTACATATTTCGTATTTGTGTGGTTTTAAAGGTTGTGAAGTTAAAGATGCCTTGGATACATATATACTTCTTGAAACGCTGAATTAATAAGAAGAAGGAAATTATATCAAATTGAAATGGCTAGTTAAATTAGAAATCGTACTCTGTAAAAAGGTCGGAATCATAATTTTAAGAATATCCGCGAAATAAGTTTCCAGTGCTGTTCTACTTGAAATGTACATTTTAATTTTAAGTCATTTTCGAAGTAACATGAATCGAAATTACGTCAACTAGCCTAACTATTTCTTGACATTCTCTGAAGTATCTGATATATTGCCTATTTTGGCATCTGTCATAGATCGGCTGACGACTATTTGAAACAATTTGATTAAAAATCCATAAATTCAGCTTGGTAAGACAGAACTGTAGAATCAAAAGGTAAGAAATTTAGGTAAATGACAAAGATATATTTCTGAACAAACTCAGTAACTCAAACAACCATTGTTCAACGTGCAACTGTGCATCGAATACTAAAACTGTGCTTTAATTCCGTTTGCACATTAGCGTCAACTAAACTGCCTGGAATGATGTCACTTCGTACATTTCTTTGATAGGAACTACTCCAATCTTTTGTAATAGCCAGATCTAATTACTGCAAGTTTCAAGCACGTAACACAAAGACAGAAAGCAGAGGAATATTATTCTATAACTATTGCTGGAATTATTGTTATCATTTGAATACTTCTGATGCAACATATTGACTAAAATTTTGAATGTGATGCGAGCTACTGACATTTATTAATTTGCGAATGATTGCTTCCAGAAACTATTCGAAAATATATTACTTAAATGAAGTTCAATTGATAAGTACATTAATTTCGGAAAGTGTTATAACCTTAACATACGAAAATGAAAACTTATACATTTTCTCATTTGTGACTAGATAAACTCTCATTTTTAATAGTATTATGAAGCACTTAAACCTTTCCTCTCACCATAAAAGTCGATGTAATTAAAAGTCCCTTCAACGCCAGAAAAGAATTACTTTCTGCATAAAAACAACACCTAGCCGGAGATGGTAAAATGTATAATTAATGAAATTCTGTTAATATCTCATTTATTTATCTTCATCATCTTTCCGAAATCAATTAGCAGCCATCTGCTACCACTGAATATTGCTACCGGCGTGATGAATATTTTATCTGTACTTCTGCGATTGGATTTTGTGATCGTGTAGGAAGATGTGCAGAAACGTTCGCTGGAAAGCGAGATCATTAAATTGATTTCTCTAAGAATCCCGAGTTCATTATTATGAGTATCTAAAAGCAGTTTTGCTAGTTGGGTTGTTTCTATTTCAATTACGTACGTGCGTTAAATATATTTGTTTCAGCGGTACTTTTACAAGTTTATTTCTGTGTATTAAATTTTAAGACAGACTAGCAAAATAAAATATCTTCCTACAAATAAAAAAAGGTACGTTAATGTTTTACTTTTAGTGCTTCAGTAACATCAGAGCTTTATTAAGGAAATCATCTTTACAAACAAAGAAACGTGAAAGATTTTATTATAAAACAGAAATATGTATATCAATATGAAGATACTTAACATTTAAATAAGAAACACTGTTAGTCTTAATTTAGATCACCTATACTTAACATAAAATTATATTTGTGTGAATACTTCAAATATGCAGTGGTCATGAATATACAGCGGGACCTCGGTATACGTCCGCTTTGAAATAAGTCCAACTTAATATGCGGCTCGTATGAAAGTGAAAATTTTTATCTGGTATACGATATTTATTTGGTATACGATATTTGTTTCGAACACGACAGGAGTTTAACGAATCTTCTGATACTACTCAGATTTCCCTCTTTCTAGAGGAGGGCATTTTGAAAGGTTTAATGCGAAATATGAAAATAAAGATGAAATCTAAAAAAAAATCAAAATATTATCGTATTTAGAAATTAAGAAAAGCAAAATCAGGCTTTCAAATTCGAACTGACAGCGTAAAAAATCTTAACATTTGAAAATAGTATTATTTAGAAACGAATTTTCTAAATAAAATTCAAAGCATACAGTATAAGCATACAGTATAAGCATTCAAAGCATATACCATACAGTAT
>KK118058.1:607401-619317 GCA_000611955.2 Stegodyphus mimosarum | reverse complement strand
ATATATAGACATAAAAAAATATAGGATTTATCTTTTGAAAATAAAATGTGGTGAGCAAAATATTTGATTTTAGACTTTCGGATAAGTTTTGAGTAGCTTTTAAAATTACATTTCAAGCACACACTGACGTGTTTGATATGTATTTATTAAAAGCAGAAAATGTAGGAAGGAATTATAAAATAACATATTCACAAAATTTTAAAACAAATAGTATTCATGCAAACATTTCTACGCAGGAAATTACTTTGAAAAAACCTTTTTAATCATATTTTAATCTAGAATTTATTTTATGATTAATAAAACAAAATTGAATTCAATAGTTGGCAGTATACATATTTCTTTGAAGTCTTCATTATTTTTTTTACTCGGTTTGTTTTAAAAAACATTAAATAAAGAAAACGTTTCCTAAAGAAAAATGCTTAGTACTCCGATTTACTGTTTAAAATTTCCTTAGTAGACGTTATTAAAACTCTTTATCTTTCTCCTTAAAAAGGAAACTACGAAGTAGGAATTTTTCCGCTAAATCATAGAACTATTATTCTTTAGAATTACATTTCATTAAAAAGTAATTTTTTTTGTCTTTAGCTAAAGTATATATTTTTGTAAATATTTAACTATTTGAATTCAAAATTGAAATTCTTGTATTCATTCATGTCCAAAACATATGAAAGGTTCTAAGAATTAGCGGCGTTTCACACTTTCATAAAAAATAAAACGGGATAATAACACAGAAAACCTATTGTACGCCCCTGTCAAATCCAAGACACGCAAATCTGCAATATACGGTTTATTTATATGCTCAACTAGTGAAAATTGTATTACTTGAAAATATCCACCAAAGAATTTTAATTAAACTATGATGTTTAAAAAGACTGAAAGGAAAGTGCGTGCCGCAATGAAAATTAACTTCACAAAGCTGCTATTTTTTATGATTTTTAATTTTCGTTTTTGGTCCACGAGCTAAAGAATGCCATTATTCATTAACGAACACTGAACTGTTGCAGTTCTTTTTTAAAACGGCTAGTAGATCTTCAAAATTCAAACATACTGTATCAGCCGTGATGGCAGGATATTTCAATTAGAAACTACATTTATTTAAAGTTTTTTACTTAAACGTACTTTTGAAATTTTTACAATATTTCTGCAGAATTGTTTCATGCAAAATTGCATTTCATAAGTATTTCTGTAAAAATATTTATAATGTTTTTCTGGTATGTTTAATTAATTCAAAAGCGTATATACATATATTTTAATGGCATATGCTTTTTTTTTTAATTTTTGTGCCTAGAATTCCGCCATTCGTGTAATAATATAATAACCTTGACACTTTTTGCAACATGTTTCAGTTTTCACATAGAATGAGTTTAAATTGTAGTTTGATACATGAAAGACCTCGCTTCTCGGCCTTTTGGCTAAGATCAAAGTGTAGTATCTGTTCTTATCAACTCACATGAAAGACCTTCTATTGTGTATCAGTAAGTATTCTATTGTGTATCAGTAAGTATTCTATTGTGTATCAGTAAGTATTCTATTGTGTATCAGTAAGTATTCTATTGTGTATCAGTAAGAGATGTATGTATGTATATATATATAAAAAACTAAATGAAATAAATCTAAATTAATTGCACTTGCGAATATTTATGAAATAAACTGAAGCGAAAAAATATTAATTAGATATCATATACACTAATTCTTTTTCACACAGTTTTATCATAAATGTTATTGCAATAAACCGCCCGTTTAATTTATTAAAGAACCATTGAAAAGAAAATAGTGACATGCAGCTTCTTGTAAAACTCTATATAAACACTGGGAAACAAGTACGAGAAGGCAAGTTATCTTCAATATATATAAAACCCTAATAGATAAACCCTTCAGTGATTGTTAGCACTTTGTTCTGAGGTGCTATTGTAAACGCTCTGCTATTGAGTAAAGTCACCAGTTGATCTTAATTACGTGGGTATTTAAGAGCTTTACTCAAAGAAATATCATTTTACATAACTATATTTTGAGGCTCTTGATTCGTAAATTCAGGGCTTAAAGATCACCCGTCTCTTTCCTAATAATTATTATTACTAATGCAGGGGATTATTATTGCAATTAAAGCTACTGAAAAGTAGCTTCCCGTTTATGGTTTAAAGCTCATTGTTTGCCAGCACTGAAAACTAAGGTCTGCCAACAATTGCTTGACCAGTAGGTCAATAGTGGTATCTGGCAGTCAAGTGAGACAGAAGATCACTATTGATATCTGTTAATAATTTCAGGATGTTCTGTTTGTTTCAGTCTATAACTCGATTATCGCCACTTTACAGAACGGGGAATTGGATGAATACAGAATACCACACTGAGAAGTTTGTCATCTTGGGCAGCTCAACGGCGACGCCGCTACAGACATTCTTAAGGATATGTATGCATTAATGACAGTTTTCATGAAGGACAGCTTTCTCTAAACTTAATATAAGCTCATTTAATCATCGAAACATTTTTTTACATTGATACTGAAACATTCATCCTGCCGAATGATAAAAAGTGGGGATTTTAAGCTGCTACACTTGTGTCGATATGCATGGCCACATTCAGCTTGCTAACCCTGTAGAGACATTAGGCATTTTTGGAAGCAGGAACCATGAAAAATATGCATTGCCTTCGCCGGGAATCGAACCACGGACCTCTGAAATACCGGCTCAGTGTGCTGACCACTACACCACGAAGGCACGCTAAGAATGTGGGAGATACACCTTATAACCCATTCCCGTCTTATTGACTTTCATTTTATTGTAAAAATTGTTATAAGATGGAACTCACAGTTGTTGCAAGTGTTGAATTACACTAGCATGAGGAAAAGAAAGCTAGCTGTAAAAACACTCATAACGAAATTTTATATAAACACAAGAAAACGTTAGTTAGTTAGATGAGGGTGTTCCAGAAGAAATCTCAAAAGCCATATTTTCCCTTAAACTGTATGATGACATTATAACGTAATTAAGATTTCGTATTTTTCAGAATTATGAAATCTTAATTTCTTAAACTTAGCCTTTTTTAATCATATTTTCAAAATGAATTAATTTAGTGATTTATTGCAAACTGCAATGATTTGACAACTTATGGACTAAATAAACCTTGCATATACAGGGTACTGCCGAAAAAAATTCAGTGGGCTATTTTCCCCTTCCTTGTCTTTTTTCTTTTCTTTTCAACAGTGTTAATCAAACTTAGCAAAAGGAACAAGCATTGAGACGGGAAACTCACTCTTATCATTATTCTTAGTATCAATCATGCAGCTTTATATTGATTAGAATTACGAAACACTTACTCAATTTATGTTGAATTTGCACTGTGTATTTTCTTTCATGGATTATATATGTAGAATACAAAATAGATAGACCAATATTTTATACAAAACTAGCCGTTATACGGCCAGCCTTCGTCTGGCTTTTAAACGTACCTGAAAAATGCCTAAAAGACATACCTGGAACCGATGGCCCCGTAAGTTCTTCCAACTATTTTTTTCTTTGTTGAGAATAAAACCCTCCCTTGCATACGGCCCTGATATATTACCAGAAAAAACATACACATCTTGAATTTTTAGCAAACTGATTGCATGAGATGTGTATTAAACATTTGTAAAACATAATTTATATCCCCCCTTCTTAACCACCACCGTAACTACATAAGACATTATATAAAAACTCTATAATAATATAAATAACTCCATGCCTTTTCTGATGAGTCAAAATGTTTTAAACATTTTCTTACTTGATAGTTTGAGTGATTCTTTTTCTGAAATTTTGAAATGTTATGATATACTTTAGGTATATATACTTTAGGTAATCTTCTGAGAAAATGTGTCAGCAGTCATATCACAGCCATTTAACTTGTTAGTAATATTTTATCTTATATTTTCAAGAGAAAAAAATTACAATGGAATAAGCAATATCCCTTAATACAAATATTAATTATCCTAATAAAAATATTAACCAACTTTTCGTTGAAAAGAAATCATGCAAAACTTTTTAATATCTTACAAACAGTGAAATAAGCAAAAAATAACATGAAAGAAACGAAAAAAACAAAAAATTCCACGTAGAATTTTACTCTGCAGAACAACTTTATCAAAAAAAACCCCACTAAAATGTATTATATGTATAAAAATGACAATGAAATAACCTGTATCTCTTAATGCAAATATTACTTATCCTAATCAATAAATTAACCAAATTCCGTTTGCGAAATCTTAAGAACTCAAATGGTATAAACAGATTAAGAGCTTTTTTTCCTAAAAAAAAATCATGCAAAACTTTTTTGTAATTAAAATTATATATAATTAAAACATAATATAAAACATTACAATGAAATAAGCAATATCATTTAATGTAAATATTAATTTGTAAGGTTTTAGTTAAACTAACAAAGTTTTATTTTAATTTAAATCTTTCTATCTCTTCTCAGTTTCAACTTCCCGTCACAAGAAGCGCGCGTTTTCAGCTTATGCTAATTTGAAGTGGAGCCAATGACTATTTAAACCAGAGGTAGAAACCTCTCAGTGTGAGAGAGCTTTTATTTTCAGATCACGGTCATTCTGTTCGACGTTCGCCTGACCAGCTAGCAGCTAAATTCTAAGCCATAGTGCTTACTACGTGATTGCTTATTGAAATAAATCCAAGTGCGCTAGTATTAGTAATTCTTGCTACGCACCATTTAGTTAGAGGCCAACTCCGCGATTAGCTCTGTGAGCAAAGATTAATCAAATTTCTATTTAGCTTTAGTTTAAATTTATCTGATTGTTCATTTAGACCCAAGTGTGGTCTTTTACTTTCTGTATCCCTCCCGAGTTGGGAAGTGATTTGTAAATAATATTGATTTAATAAAAGAGGATTTTAAATCCCTTTCAAGTGCAGTTATTATACAACTGAAGCACAGTATCTACAACCAGAACATAGCTGCATTCAGCTAAATAAGCAATATCCCTTAATATAAATATTAATTATCCTAATAAATTAATTAAACAATTTACCTTTGCAAAAAGAAACAATTTTTCAATTTCTTAAACTTTTCAATTTCTTAAAAAAAGTGACATAAGAAATACGATGAAAAACGTTGCCAAACCCATATTTCTAAAAGAATGAAACTATTCAAAATGATGCGATTTCATCAAAAATCTATCAACAACAATAAGAATGAAAAATTGTTGCCAAAACCATATTTTAAAATATGTGAGATGTGAGAAAAGTATTCGGAAGCTTCATTTAAAAAAATTTTAAAAAATGCAAAATATTATTACTTTTCCAAAATTCTTTTTGTAAAAGGAGTCGGAAGGATTAAAGTTTAATGTGTCCAAAAATGATAGGAAAATAAACAGTGCATTTTTTTAAAAATAAACGTTAAAAAAAATTCCGTTGCAAAGGTGTTAAGCTCACTTTGCTAAATAAATTCGTATTTAATCGATTTACTGAAATACGAAATTTATTTTAAGTTCGTAAAATAGCTAAGTGCCTGCGTTTCACGACGATGTGAAATGAAATGTATAGAGTAATATGTCGCTTTCCTATAACCCATTATAGCTCAAAATGAGGCGATTTCGTCAAAAAACATAAAATAAAAAATAATCTTATTCGAATTTCGAGAACCTCGCTTCGAGGTGCACGGACTCTTGTCTAGATGCACCTATGCACCAAATTTCGTAGCATTGTGTCTATTAGCTTACGCGCACCACGAACGAAAGACACACACCCAGACTCTTTCTTTTATTATATGTAGAGATTCTATGACCGTCTAGTTTTACATTAAAAGACATTTTACACAAAACTATGTATTCTATAACATTTATAACCGTACAATGTTTGCTTCGGTATTGGTAAAACGATATAAATGCTTCATAAAATTTCGCTTTTCTCAGTTTCCTGAGTTAATGCAAATGATAGTTTATAAAATAAAATAATTGAAGTTTAGCATGGGGTTTATCTCAAAAAGTTTCATAGAAAGGTACAGTTACCAATTATGCAAGTTAAAACTAATAAAATTGTGATAATGAGAACTGATTGTAAGAAATATTTTTTATCAATCAGAAGGGAAAAACGTGTTTATATTACTTATTATTATGTAGAGTCATTAGATATTTTTTAAAGTAGGAGATACGAAAAATGAGCAATATCCTCGAACCACAGAATTCTCGAATACGCACCGAGCGTGTTGACTACTATACCACGAAAGCATGCTAAGAAGACGGGAGAAATACCTTATAACTTAACCCGTATATTTTAAACTTTTATATATTTTCTTGTCTCAAAGTTTTAGAAATCGCATTTCTCGTTATTGAAGTTTGTAAATTTGGCAAGTATAAAATACTCTCATGGGGTTAAGGTACTAGCAGGTGATACTCATTTGGTCGGTATTTAGGGGCTTTAACCTAGTCGCTGCTGTGGGTAGTTAAAGATAGTTGGTGAGCAAAATCTAGCTGGAGACTTGCCGAACGTTTCAGTTCGCGAGGTTGGGATTTTTCTTTTTGGCAGCTTACCATTTGGTAACAATAAAAACTAAGTAGTTATCACTACAGTGTAAGGAGCATGCTAAATTCCTAAATGGTATTTAAATATCGGTTGTTGCTATGTCTGTATATAAAAGCATATTTCAATTTTTATTTATTATCTTTGTATTTTTCATTATTATTTAAATTTTGCTTAGATTTTTAGAGCATAAGTTGTATAAGTTAAAAAATAAATGTATATATTTAAGTATTGAATTGATAAGTAAAGAAAAGATTATTCATATTCTTCTCATAATTTAGGAAACATATTTGCACTGACATGTTTAGGACAATATGAAATTTTAAAAGATATTCCAACATAATTGATATGAACTTATGGAAAGCTTCCTTATAAAAGAAATCTATTAATTTATAGAAGTAGCAGATTACGCTGTTAATAAGCATGAAAGGTGGCGCTCACCAAACTCAACTTTCAGAATAGGCAAATTATGAACAGTTTTAATATTATACTTTTAGCATCGATGTTTAAAAATAATTTTATGTGATTTAGGACCTAAAAAAATAGGTACTTTTGATTTTTGCATTCAATGTAGATTGCCAGTGATATGAATTTTCCCAAAGTATAATTTCCTAGACACGGGCCAGGGGTCTTCTTTTGTACAGCAAGTCATTTTGCTATAGTACTGCTATTTCCGAAATGTCAAAATGTACAGAGCAGAAATGCATTACTAAATGTTCTGACTAATGATTCATTACTTCCAGAAGCCAACGTAGGAGATCAAAGGATAGAAAGGAGAAAAATAATGAAACTGAAACTTTTCCTTCCTTCTTGTTAAAGACCCATTTTGCGGCCATGGAACCTTCCGACATTTACAAGAAATTCATATCACGTAAATCCATTTTGGAGATTAATGCTCTGTAGCTGGAATCTGAGACTAGTCACGTGTGGGCTTCTCATCTCATCCTATTGGCCGGTAGGGACATGCTCTGTGCTACGATTCGGCAATTAGGGAAGAAGGTTCAACATGCCTGTTAACGGAAACAGCAAGGAGAGGGAGGTCATTTGCGTTCATTATCGTCCATGTTATTACGGTTCAAAATATGATGAACAAATGAAAGAAAAAATAAAAACAAATAGTCCAGAAAATTTTTTATTTTTCTTTTCAATTCTCTTAAAATCTATACCGCACGCCTTTGGCTAAGCAGAAGTCAAAATGACCCTCATTTTAAGAACACTTATGGTCAAAGAAATGCCTATCACACCAAATATAAGTGAAGGATAAATTTTAATGTGCTTAAGTTGACATTTTAGAACTAAACTTTACATTTGGAAAATATTAAGATAATATGTCCTCTTCAAATCTGATCCGAGATTATCTCAGAACTCAGTAATATTGCCTGTAAGTTTGGGTTATAAATAAATTGCATTCAAATTATTCATAAATAAAATATTGCAGAAAGGTGATTTCAAATGAAAAGTGAGTTTACCGTTTCCAAAGGATTGTGGGTATATATGTATTTCATTCGCCTTTCTATAAGTCATTTTAAATTATGGAGTGAAAGCTTTGTGATTCTTATTTTATTACATCCAGACTCACGTACGTGAACTTACGAAGAGATTAATAATGTTTTAGTGCTCAGCACTGTTTAGTTTTAGTGTTCAATACTGTTTAGTTTACTTATTTAATAATGGTTTAGTGCTGACGAATAACAAATTCGGATTTGAGCAAAGCAACTACTGCTTAGCATTCTAAATTTAATCCTTCTAAGGATAGACATCACTTATTACGTTCACAAAATTTCTTGATCGTTCAAGATAGCAGTAGAAACACTCTAGTCATAACTTATCTCGGCTCTTTGAATTGCAGTGTACTCTCGATTATCCGAGATAATATCGAAGAAGCACGTCACAGACAAGTGAAACTCACGGATAATCCAAATTATCAATTTTCATGCATATTGTATGCATTTATTTCTTAAATAAATTTTTAATTACTTTGTTTTTTAGAATGTTTAAATATTTTTCGAAATATTATTATTTGATTCGAATCCCCTTTTGTCGATGAAGTCCAATAGTGTTCCAAAAGAAGTCATTGCTGTCTCGAAACTGATGTAATGAATTGTCAGCATCTTTTTCACGTGTATTTATTCTTCCACCAGTGGCAGATTACAAAGACCTTGCGAAGAAAACTTAACCTGCCTCTTCTGTTATTGTGACATTTGAAACGATATCCGCATCACTCAAACATTTAAAGTCCGGCTCAGTCGAGCAGCTACCGAATCATTCCTCGATATTTTCGAAGAATTTTACATTTTAAATTTTTTGGTATGCAACTTCAGTTGCATGCCAGAATCTTTAAAAAAGTGCTATATTAATAACTTCAGTTATTACTCCAACTTCTTCACATTTAAATAAACCTCCGACTTCTACATTAAGAAAAATCTTTCTGCGCGCTCAAATTTGTGTTTGTTTTTCACACACTTTTGCGCATAGCAATGAGTGTGTGTGAGTGCGTAGCCATCGCCACGCACGGATACCCCGCAAACTGGATAATATACACCGTGATAATCGAGAGTCCACTGCAGTCTCAAAAACAGCTTTTTTAAGATGATATTTCACTGCAGGGAACAGGAAGTAGTTCGTTGTTGTCCAGTTTGGTGAGTAAGAGGATTATGGAATTAAGAATCATTTGTTAAATTAACTTCATGTATTTTGTCATAAAATGTATTTGCAAGGAATGTTCAAGGTGCTGATATTTTCGTCTTTGTTCTCACTGATTGCTGCTACTGGCCGATTGTTCAATTTGCAATTTATTTCTTTTGTATGCTCTTGATTAGAAATTAAATAGCAATAAATCTCTGTTATCATAAATGACAAATCTGTATATGTGTTTGTCAGATGACGCAGAAACAGATGACGCAAAAGCCTTAGATCTGTACTATATCGGATGGTAAAATTCTCCTCAAGATGCATACACCTCGACATATTTTATTTTCAAAATTGTATTAATATTTTCTATTTAACGTTGAAAAGACTATTTTCGTATTTCTTAACAAAAACCTAGTCGCTGTAGCGATCGATTGCATATCAGACCGAAAGTTTATCTCTCATTTTTTCCGCCAATGCAGGATTACAACGACAACCGTAGACAGAACAATCAAAGATAAAACAGAACAGCCAAGCTAAAACAAAAATCCACAATTTATTCTATAAATATGTTTTGGGTCTCTGCAATTGGAGGAGAACTCTGTAGGCGACACATGCCGAATTTGTAGATAATTTAGTCGTATTTCAGCCTTTCAAGTGTGCATCGGCAACGATCGAAAGCTCAGATCGAAAACTATTCAGTTAAACGAATACGTCTGGTTGAATTTATGAACTTTGAAACTATTTATTCAAACTTCTTTGTTCGAAGGATACATAAGTATGGAGGTAGTGTGTCTCCCAAATATCTACTATAGGTTATAGATTTAGGGTACTGGATGTTGGAATCTGTACTAGAATAGTTATACTATTCTTTGAAGGGACGGAAAACCCTTTACAGAAAACTCTTGACCTTGCGGAGAAAACTTTATCACTTCTCAGTCTTTGAATCCATGAAACTACGTATGAAGTGTATAAAATCAAGCATAAAGTTTCAATTAAATGCCTTTTTGCAAGTACACATTATTTTACAGAATATAAGCCGATATGTGCAGGTAATCATTGTCGTGCGGCTATATTCGCTTCGATAAGCAAAACAATTCCAGTACTAAAAATTTGCAGACGCATTGTCTAAGTTATGTAATTATGTTATAATTATAATTTATACTGCGCCAAAAAAAAAAAAAAACTGAAGGATTTCAGATTTTAAATGATGTTCAAAGGGGCGTTTTTGTAACATTTTGTGTGCTACCTTTATTTATTAAATATCATCTTCTTCGCACTTAACCCATTAAATTCAGTTCAAGAGGAATATCGCAAAATAATTTTAAACTGAGCTCATCTTTAGAATTTCCGATACACAGTCTCACGCCCTGGAGATAAAAAAGTTTTTCCTATACAACGTTGCCATTGCTCGATTCCTTTTGTTAATGAAAAATTCCTTAAAGTTTTACAAAATATGAAGTCGATAATAAAACAAATTCCAAATTTAAAATTTGGGCTTCCAGATGCCCATATCCCGATGGAAACATACGTTATTCAAAATTTGATGTGTTTAGTTACCGTTGTTTTATCACAATGCGAGATTCATACACACATTTAATGCAGATTCTTCATTCTTTAATTTTTTCAAATATAATACAATGCAATAAAATTTGGTGGCAACAATTTGAAAAGTGAAACGGACATTCAGAGTGATTCAGTGCAAAATCGCAAAACGAAAACATTAGTCCTTCAGGGACAAAGCCCCTTTGGACTAAAAAAAAAAGGGTACAGTTCTATATCTCCCATTGTAGAGGGCCGATTGACGGAATTCAGACTGCGTTTTCCGTGTCTCGAAAACGCGACTTAGGATATGTATTAGATTTATATATAGCATTGTTCTATTATAGGTATTTTGACACAAAATCGGACTTTTCCTGAAATGACATGCCACGTTTTTTCCATATTTCGATTCTACGATTCAAATTATGCCAAACTGCCAAGTTTTGTAAAAATCACACGAGTAGTTTTTTAAAAAATAAGCTCTCAAAATTTTAGCTTTTGAGTGTTAATTCAGTTTGGTATGTATTTCTAAATATCTTTTTTTTTATTACACTTACTTGATTTCTTCTTTCACAGTTCGAAATTTAGGTTCACTCCAAATAAAATTCACCCATGTTTTTATGATTTATTTTTAAAATCTGTATTTCTTAATAATTTTTATAAATTTTTGGAAAAAAAATCGTATTATAAACTATAAAATTTTTACCATCTGCTTAAAGTAGATAGATGTGTTTCTAAGTACACGCGCAAAAAATTAGAGCTTTTTATTCAAAATTTTTGAAGATATACGTGAATTTATATGTTGAAAACGTGTCAACATATAAATTTCAAGATTTGCCATACTTGTTGAGAGCGAAAATAACATCTAATGCGTTTTAGGCACTTTGTTAAAATTATTTGAAAGTAGGAACGATGCGACTTTTCTTCCGCTCATATCCACAATGTAAAAAGCTAGGAACGATGTGACTTTTTTTCCGCTCCTGCGCAATGGAAGTGTAAGAAAAATATTTTGCCATATATTATTCTTAGCTCAAACTGAAAAAAATGCGCCATGTTAAATTTTTGAATTTTTCCAGAAATTTCGCACCAAATTTTACAAAATCTATATTTAGGCATAATTTGAGTCGTAGAATAGAAATATGGAAAAAAAACCTGCTATGTTATTTCAGAAAAAGACACATTTTGTGTCAGTAGAACGGGAGAATAGAACTGTCTTTTTTTTTTTTTTTTTTTTTTTTTTTTT